>WBMZ01008858.1:0-492799 GCA_013400975.1 Atrichornis clamosus
CTTAGCCCTGGGTTATGACGTCAGAGTGGCCCCCGCATCTTGCCATATTTTTTGCCAAGTGGTTATCAGAGAGGCAGGAGAACACTGAGTACACAATAACATTTGCAGTCTTCTGGGATGCCACTGTATGCTGGAACTGAGTGTGCATTGAAGATGGAGGGGGACACGTAGTGCTTGTCTTTGCTGATTATGTGCATTTTTTGATGGCCCTTAGGCTGTGGGTGTTCCCTGGCGCTCTTTTTAAACCCTTTATTCTGAAGTTTGAGTTGTGTGAGTCAGCTTGCACAGTTGACTTCTGCCTCCTTTCCTGCTGCCATTTTATTCTTTTCTCATGTTATGGGTCACAGGCGAGCTAGACATGTCGTGCTCAGATGGGCTGTATGGTTTATGTGTACTTGTAGTAGCTCTGCTAGCGGTACAGCTTAGCATCTTTTGCTTTGATGTCTTTTGCTTTGGGATGAAATACATAATTGCAAAGATAAACTGGAATTGTGATGGGCATTTATTTTGCTAGAGATATTTTTGGGAACTTTAAGACAAATGCAAGACTTTTTTTTCACATGGAGGAGAGTCTATACTTGTAACTGTTTGTTAGCTGTTTGAACTACCATACAATGGAATGTCCTGAGTTGGAAGGGACCCATGAGAATAATTGAGTCCAACTCTAGGAGGAATTTGATCAAATATGAAAGGACTGGGTTGCTTTGTGCTACTCATTAGAGAATAGAGATTGATGCCTGTCTGGTTTCTTTGGCAAGGAGATAGCAACATCTTTTGTGACAGCTCCTTATGTGCACAAGTAGCTAAATCTCTACAAAGAGGCACACAGACATTTTTCATATATTCTCCTGGTTCTCCATGATAATATGGAAACTGTCAGCCAGAATAAAATCCCAGAATCTGTAATTTCTAGTGGTGTTGAATCTACTTCTCTTTATTCCATGCATTTTATACTGTACCAAGTAGACCCAAGAAAGAAAGGCCCACAATCAAGTTAGAATCGTCTTAGCACCATTAATATCGTTCTAAGATAACAGCCAGTTTTTCAGTTGACATGGTGAACACAAAGGCTTTCCTTTCTATGTCTTTTTAATTTTTTCCTGAAAGATAAGAGTTCAGGTATCAGCTTGTGTGAGTGTATTTAGAAATTGAGTGTTGCAGACGTAACTTACATGGTCTTTGATACTATAAATATTTCTTTCGGCTAACGAAGATATTTCCAAAGTAGCCTCAGAGCACAACTGCAGAGTTGCTGTCTGTAGAAGCCACTCTGATCCTGAGAACAAAACTACTACTGAATATCAGCTTTGGGAAGCATAAACTTTTTGACAAATCATTCCTCTTGTCTCTTGAGTGACTTCTGCTGCCTGCAGAAAGCTTTTAAACATTCCCTGATTGAACCTCTGAGGCAGTATAGAGCGACATATGCATCAGATTTGGGTTCTGAAACTACTGATACTCCCATTTAACCAAAACAGACTTAATTCAATCTTGAAAAATGAATACAGTGCAAGATTTTTTTCTTGTGAGGTAATGTCTTTTCCAAGGTTATAGTTTGTGTGTGGACCATTGACTACTAATGCAAATGCATCCTGCCACAGTAGTGGAGTGAATGTCTGTGTGCTAAAGAAACGTGATCTGTGCCAGGTGCAGTATGGTATCTGTCCTCTAAACTTTCTTGATACCCCTCCCCGAGTTACGCTTCTCCTTGCCCAGATGTGGGATAGGATCGACTGGAAAAGAAGAGCTGGTTCTTGGTAAGCAGAATGAATCCTGCTCTCTGGTGGCTGTAGCCAAAGTAAACAAATGAGAGTAATTGCCACCACAGGCATTTTACAGTAGATCTGTGTTTTTACTGATGTTATTAAACTGCTATAAATGTTGTAGGCTGCTGTAGGAGATGAAATTCCCCCTTCCCCCAAGTTCTCGGTTGCTGTCTGTCACTAAGTGCTATTAAGTTTATCATCTAGCAAAATCAGACAGTGCAGGAAGTAGTCTGAACGTTAGTGTTAACCTATAATAGGTTTTAAATAGCTATAAAGAAAAATTAGGCTGCAGTGGGACAGGAAGGCTAGTTTACCTTAACATAAAATAAAGGAGGACATGTTGACCTGATTTACTTAAATGTAGCTATTATGTGCTCTTTAGGGAGGAAACTGGTGTACCAAAGCTTATACAGACAGGAAAAATGTACTTTACCTCACGCTGTACAAATGACATAAAGGTTCTTGCTTTAATTAACGAGTAAATCCATAGGTGCTGCATGTATATATTAATGCAGATGTCATCCTGGCTACTTTTTTACATTCACTCCTCCTAGAATAACCACAGAGATGTGAAAAAGACTGTTTTGAAATGTGCTACATCTTCTTTGGCTTTGAGCGTGGTGCTTTATTGCAACAAGTCCAATATGATTTATATTCACAATGGAAATGTAAGGGTAATAAAAATGGATCATCTGTCATTTGGGATTTCCCAACTGTCTGGACTAGCCTAAAATTCTTACAAAAGTGTGTGGAAAAGCCATGCATGAGCCCAACTCCCTTCCTCCGGCTCTCTCCATGTTTGCTTCCAAGCTCCTCTCAGCCAGCAGCTCCCGACATGCTTTTCATGCCAGCATTTTAAACGTATCCACATCAGAAAGTGGGTGGGTCTCTTAATGTACAGGGAGAGAGAACCAAGCTGTGTGGAAGTCAGGAATGGGTCACAGGTAGATGATGGGAGCCCAGTGCTGAAGGAGAAATTAGTCTAGACTTCTGTATGTGCTCTGAAATTTTGGAAGAGGTCATGGTTAATGACATGTCTGCTCAGAGTCATTATAGACAGAAGCTGCAATTTGTCAAAGGTATTGGTGGCGACTGGGAGCTTCAAAGTGCCTCACCTTGCTCCTTGGGGATTGGGAATGTCATGGAACCAGTGGGATTCAGGATATGCCTTTGATCTCTTAAAGCTGGGGGCACTCGAGACTGGGTCTGGGTGTTTGCTGTGGTTGTTGTCTGCATTAAAAATACGAATTTTTTAAGACAGAATTTTACTTGCTCTTTCTCTACTTTTGGAACAACAAAACCCTCTGGATTTAAAAGTTTAAGCACAGTTTTGATATTTTTTATTAAAATCATTAAACAATTGAGCGTTAACTCATACTAACTGGTCCTAATTAATTCTTTAGCCAGCTCTAAGGATCCAGTTAATTGATTCATTTCTTCTTTAAAATAATTAAGAGTTGTTCCATGTTACATCAGGCATATTGCTTGGGTCGGCCATCTTAAATGAAAATCAGAGTGTTTCCTACAGTCTCAAATGAAGCTTCTAAACCAATTTGAAGTATTCGGGATTGTGTTCTTCCTGAAAGATACAGATTTTCATTCTCTCTTTAGCTTATCAGCTTCCTTTTGTTGCTGGCAGTTTAAAATGCTGATTTTTTTCTCTAACCTTCAGACAGATGGTGAAACCAGCCTTGAAGCAAGGTTGCTTTGTGAATGGTGTTGGCATACCCTCACCTTTTGTTTTATAAGCTTCAAAACGTACGGATTTTTTCCAAGTACCAGCAAAATGAGTAAATAATGAAGTAAAATGTGACTAGAGAGTGGTATTTATGCAAAATGAGCCCTCTTAGTATTAAGAAACTTAAATAATTTTGTCTTTTTTTTTTTTTAAATGCAATTTAAAATGCTGGGAAATAATTGTCAGTGAGCTTGGGTTTTGACCTGATGTTGAGAGATGGTTGTTGTACATCATGCACATAGTACACAAATATATCCCACTAAGATTTTTATCTTTAAATTGCTAATGGTTTGGATAAGTAGTTCATCCAGTATCCAATGTCAAGAAACTTTCACAATATGTTTGCTTTTGAATTCAGATTATTTCAAGTTGCAGGTTATATATTTTTAATTACTCATTAAGTGGTTCTCAGTCCATTTTTGTGATGGAGCACTGTTTCAGGTTGGGGTAGTCCCTCCCAGCTCTTTAGTGGTGCTGCTCCAAGTGTCAAAAAACCCTGGGAAGTGGCAGGAGGAAATAAAAGGGAGTCTGTGACAGAAAGAAAAGTGGATGGGCAGAATGTGATTTGACCTGGGTTCCCACATATACAGGCTGTAGTAAATGTAGTTTTGAAAAAATACAGCCAGGCAAAACTCTGACAATAGATGAAATTCTGTTTTATTTTTCTTTGCAATGGAGGCAGGGAAAGGCCAGATTCCACTGTTTATGTATCTGTATTACAATAACAGAAACTTTTGCGTATTTCATATATCCAATAGGAAAAAAAGCAGTCATAAAATGAACAATGATAAAATACTCAAGCAAGAAACATCATTTCTCAGTTAATTTCCTTGCCAGCTCTTTCAGGAGTGTATGAAATGTTTATGTTCTAACTGAAATAAACAAATTAGAGTGTGTAAATCAATTAGTTATGGGTTTGCTTCATTCCAGGAGCCCATTTCCAGGCTAAAATAAATTTAAATAACAGATCTGTGTATACTTTTGGTCACTCACTAACAATTTTACGTGCCGGCTGTTTGCTTGTGATAACAAGAAGTGCTAATAACTTTCTGAATATCATCTTTGTCTGTGAGAATGTATGAATCTTTTTTTCACTTTACAGCTTACCAGTTTGAATTACTGTATTTGATTTAATTTTCTTTCTCTAAGTTACACTTGAACTAGGACACAGCAAACTCATGAAACACTGTTAGAACTAAAATGAAACAACCTGAAATATTTCAATATTAATTGTGCAGTTTCTTCTAGAAGCTGGGAAGGATGAAAGCAAAGTCATATTTTTTTTTCAATTTTTAAATATTTATGAATTCTCCTTTGTGAGGCTTACATTGACATTGATGTGATAGAAACCTTTGCTACTTAGTTTATAAGATTAGTTTATAAGATGAAAACTTTTTTTATAGTTTAAATGCAATTCTAACTTTCTTGTGAACTGTGGGGAAAATGCTTGATTGGAACTGTTAATTTTACTGAAGAGTGAAATTGAAATTAGATTATTCTTCAGGACACTTGAACTTTTTAATTATTTCAGTAGATAATTTGAATTTTTTTTAAAAGACTGTATCAAACTGAGATTTTGAAGGAGCAAGAAGAAAATGCAGAAGTCTTCAGCTTACAGCTGTTTTGCAGGCCAGACATTTAATTGGCAAAAGTCTATTTTCAAAAGTTAGCAATTCTTAAAAATGCTATATCCACTGTGATGAATTTAGGGTAGCATATGATAGGCTTCCTGGATCCAGCATACCTCCAGCTGTAAACATTCTTCAGTTTACAGGAAGGTCATTGCCCTTCAAAATTCCATTGAAAACTGAGACTGTTGTAGCATTTCCACTAAAATACTGTTTGAGGAGATGAAATTAGATGATAATACTTATGATTTTAGTGCATGCTGTCTTTTAGCAGGTAGAGGACAGAGCAAGCATAAAAAGGAAAGAGAATGTTGGGTGTGCTGCTGAAGCTGCTGCCGCCTTGCTAAGCCTGCTGCCTTGCCTCTGTGGCAACTTAGAAGTCAGTTGAGGTTGCTGGGACCTTTCCCAGGCAATTCGTGAATCATTCCAAGGATGGAGATTCCATAGCAAAGCAACTTGTTTCGTTGTGTGACCACCCTTTCTGTAAGAGGTTTTTTTTTTCCCTGATCCCTAATAGTAATTTTCCATTTGCCTCTTGTGCCAGTTGTGCTCTTGTCCTTTTCTTGTCCTCTGAGAGGAGTTTGTCCCTGTTTCCTTGTACCTGCCGCACTCCTTTGGCTGCCCAATGACTGTGCTTGTACTGTATTCCCTTCTGCCTGCCTGCATTGGAAAGGATGCTGAAGGTTTAGGGAGTGAATGTCTGCACAGTGTTTCAAACATCTGCAGCGCTTCATAAATGCAGATTATTGAGCTGCTGTGCTGGTCATCTTGCCGTGGTAATTTGATACTATTCTTGAAACAGCTATTCTTCAGAAATAAATTCCTAGACTAACATGAGATGGGAATGAATGCAGCATACCTTCCTGTGTAAAAGGGAAAGCACGCAGCAGCCACCACGTGAATTGCATCAACATTGAATTATGCCTCTGCCAGCATTGTGTATATTGCTGCTCTGTAAATTATTTTACACTTCCATCCCAAATCTGTGGTACCTCTCGAGCTGTTGCCGAATTTTTTCCAGTTATCCAGAACCTTGTAACTTAATAGGCCCAAGTTGTAAAAAATGGCTGTAAAATGCAGGTTTAATAAAGAATTACATAAATAAGGAGTAGTGAAAGGTGCCTGAAACTTGATATTCTGGCTAGACACTAGAAAAGATGCTGGAATTCAGTTTGGTAATGAGTTTGTGAACCAAGATTAGCAAAATCATTTCCCAGACACTCTGGGAAAGCAAACCCATTTAGCCATTAGAGTGTTATGGCTGCTGAAATAAAAACATGGATGTCGGTGACTGGAAAAACAACTTTTTTGTGGCTAATGATCTGAATGTTAGAGCTGTTCAACATGCATGATATATGTGAAAAGGTAGAATGTTAGTTTCCCATTGCCTCTACATTTGGTATGCATTTGCTAACAACTTAATTAAGTTGCAATGCCCTGCTCCTGTGACATTTACAGATACAAGAGCACTGAAAGCCTTTTGCCAGACCGTAACAACTGAAGCCAATACTTAAAATTACTACATTCTGGCATTTTCCTTTGTCAGAACCTTATTTTGTATCTATCAGAAGTTCAGTACTGACTTCAGTCTCTTTATATTGTATTTGTTTGACCAGTAAGACTAAAGAAAAACAATTCAGTGTGCTTTTTTTCTCTTAGAAATGTTCTGAAGTGCTTTTTAGCAGCAAAGTAAAGCTGGCATATATGGTTTCTTCTGTCAGCATGAAAGGAAGGATGTTGGCCATGATTTCTATGTTAATCTGCAGTTAAGAGACTCTGTTTTTCTTATTAGCAGTTGATGTCTGTGATCTGGCCACGCCTCCCACTGAAGAATTGAAGGTGTGTTATGATTCTTCTCCATTTTCCATTCGTAGGAGTTACTTGGTAGATGATACTGCATGTTCTTCCTTAGTCCCTTTATGTATTCATTCTTTGCATTCCTTGATTTATGAATAGGAGCGATCAAAGTGTCCATTCCTTAAGTTTTCACAAGCAAGACAGCTCATATCATAGGGCTGCATTAATATCTTGATTTTGCTTCTTGAGGATTTTGTTCTAAAATTAACGTCTGGGTTTGAAAATGTGTGATCGGCAGCCAAAAAATCTGTTTTGCTGTCTGGACAAAATAATTCAAACCTGAAATGTCATAGTTGAAAGGGTGTGCTTGGGTCTTCTTACTATCTGGAGAGTCAAATCCTCCCTTTAGTCAGAAGGAAAATAATTTGCTCTTTTTACAAATTGGTCACATAATTTGATATGATTACCCAGTTTTTCTCAGTAGAAGCCTTGCAGTGGGACTGCTCACCTTCAGGGCTAAAATTAGGGCAGATTGATATCTATTGGCAGATTTTTAAGGTATGCCAGGTATCCATTCCTTACTATTTCTGGCTCCAGAACAGATAGATTTTTTTTTCTGTCGAATGTAAAAGAAACTGAAATACAGTGTTGAAGTCACTGGATCTTTGCCAGCCTGAAGACCTGGCATAGATTTTACCTAGAAATGCAAGAAGTATACAAGAAGACAGGATTTGTATTGCTAAATATAGGCTGCCCTGAGAGTTCTGGGTCCAAATTTCTGTTTAGGCCAAAAGAAACAGAATGCAATACTTCTTTTTTTGACCAAAATTGTCTGCTGAAATCGATGAAGTTTTGTAATGTTCAAGAAACACAGGACCCAAGACTTTTTATTTTCTGCTCTCTTAAGATAAATATCTCGAAAGAGGAGCACTGCTTCTAGGCAGCAACCTCTCTCTGTCTGTAAATACATATTAACTAAGCTGGCACGTAGAAAGAAGCGTTCCTCCGAGACAGACTGCAGGCGTTCACAAGTGTGTAAAACATTTTTAGCTTGTGTGCAGATAGTCGTGATTTGTAAATGCTGAGGCACTGAGCTGAAATAACAGAATTTTCATTATAGACAGTTTTATCGCATCCCTTTCCATAAAATTGCAAAAACAAGTGCTAATGTTGAAACTGGCTATTAACCAAAATGTATACTGTCAAATTAAATGTTCCCATCTGAAATGATAAATGGAGGCTACATGGCTATAAGCTGTGGCTTATGAAAAATAATTCTCTGACATCTGGCTCTAACATCTGGTTTTATAATTGATGCTCTAACGCGAATGGAGTATGTATTTTAAGGGTTTGTTTTTAATTAGTGTTCAGAAGCCTGTATTTCTGAATCATGTACGTATCGCACGCCTACAAAAGGCTGAAAAAAAATTCAATTCATACCAATGCTTGAAGATATAAAACTGGATAAATGCTAGTGCTTTACCATTTAACTCTGAGCAGCACCAAACAGCATCCAGGGAGAAACAGGAGAGGGTGATTTTAGCAGCTGTTCAGTGCCCACCCAGAGAATACTCAAGAGAATGTTCTATTTCTATTCAGGATTAAAGAAAAAATGAGCCTAATGGTTGCTGATCATTACTGGTACCATTTTATTTATCCGTGCTTAAGTTAAAGACAATAAGGAAACTTGTGTCAGAATGTTGTCCAGGTCACTTAGTAATAAGACACTCATGTGTTTGGTTTTTTTCTGCCTTTCTACTGCCAGCATCTTTAAAATTGTGAGCCACTTCAAAGATTCAAAATGGTCCTGCATCTTGGCAGCATTTGCATGCAGAAATACAGTCTGAATATAGAGTATTCAGAATATAGAATATAGAAATACAGAAATACAGAACAACTAGTCTTGTTGACTAATCACTTACTTTCCTTCATGACTTTCTCATTGTAGGCTCTGCAAGCCACAGGCAAGCTCGTGGTGCATTTGCTGAATTATTTATACCACTTTTGTTTAGGTGAAGAGTTCTCATGGTACATGTAAACATTATTATTATTAATATCACTCTATTTTTCTGCACTACAATAACACCGCAAGACCAACTACCCAAATGGGAGTGAATTCTTCCAGGCAGACAGTGGGGGATCTACTGCCTTGAAGATTTTATAGGGGGAGCAGAAAAAGAAAGATAACAGCAAAGTCTTTGATATAACCATAGACACACGTGCTTTCAAGCACCCTTCTCTTCAGTTAGTTGTCGCTGCGTCTAAAGGTATTTGGAAGAATAAAAATAGATTTAATTGTGTAATGTGATGTACATCACTTCTACATGTGTTTTCTATACAGTACACACCTAATCTACCTGTTTCTTTGTCATTTGATTTCAGATGAAGGCCTAGAAGTGGAAGTTGTTACTGTTTTCAGTCCTGTGAGGTGGTGATGTTTATAACACCAGGCATTTTATTGTTGGATCAGTACGGGATTAATGAAAAGTCCACATTTCTTACCAATATTGACATCCTTTAAATAATAATATTTCTCATTTTAACCAAATTTCCAGTGACTATGGTTTTATACAGCTCAGGCTCAGCCTGTGCTATACATTTTGCTACTTTTAGGTATATTAACTGGAAACTGGGAAGACTATGTCCTCCCCCCCGTTATTAAGATCTCGTTGCCAGCAAACTGCTTTGGGTAGCTACATCTCAGCAGTGAAATAAGTCCTGTTGTTACCTTTGTTTAGATCTGCACGTGACTGGTGTAGCTGCTCCAGCACGCTGCTTCTCACTGATGGAGTCTCCTGGCATGGATTTGTTGTCTGAGTCATTCTGTAACACTGATACTCCTTTAACCCCTTCTGTTTCCAACCATAAAAATGGCCACAAATTCAGTGTGTGTTAAAACTGCCACGATAGCCCACACTGGCAGGCACAAGAATTAGGGATTAGAAAGCTTCTGTCTTTTCCTCTTTAAATTCCTCATCTCTGAATGTTTATTTGATCATATATTGAAAAGCTTAGTTTTTAAATAATAAACTGGGTTCACAGTTATACTGAGGTTTATCTCATAAAAGTCCACATGTGCTAGTTGTGGATTTATGGGGAGTAGCTTGATACTGAGGAAAACCAGTAAATCAACTTAAAAAAAAAAAAAAAAGAACAGGACAGAGATGAGAATTTAATTTCAGTGAGGCTGTTCAGTGTTGGGGTTTTTTTTTCCTGATAGAACCTTCCCCAGCTCCACAAACGAACCCAATAAATCTGTAAGGTTCTCAGGATTTTCACTAAATGTTGTCTTTCTACTAAGAATGATTTATATCCTTTGAGTTTTCCAGTGATTATGCTTTCCACTTGTTGACTTTTATATTTTTGGCTTCTTCAGTGCACCTAAAAGCAGGGCTGGAAAAAAGGGGATGGTTTCAGAGAGTTTAACAAGGAAAGGGCTCTGTTGTGCTGCCAGCAGCTCTGAATAGTAGATATTGTTTCCCAGCTGTATGAAATATATACATTTTATTTTACAGTACACAAAGAGAAATTTTTCATAGCTTTGCAGACAGACCAATTAAATGCAGCTCAGACTTGCTGGGTCAAGGACTGAGGTTACATGTTACTGTCAAGGACTTACTGGGATTGACAAAAGCACTTCCTGAAGTTTTCTTTCTACTAAGGAAAGAAAAGCCTTCCCTGAACCAATTTCAGTTGATTTTCTTTGCATTTATCACTGTGATTGCTTAGGATGAACTTTTAAATACCCTTCGAAACACAGAAGCTGACACCTTGTCTCAGGGCAGAACTGTGTATTGCAAGGTGAAGGGGAAGAAGTTCCTTAGTAGGTAATTTTATATCATCTTCCCTATAGGCAATTAGTTATTAATCCTAATTTCTTAGAGGTGAATGAAGAATGCAGACTAGAAAGTTGCTCTTTTTCTTTGTTTCTTTTTTTGTTTTGTTTTGTGTGTATTCTGTTAAAAATTTCTGCAAAAATATGTCCTTATTCTCCATAGATTTTTTCTGAAAGATGAGGTTTGCTAGGATCATTGCAGAACATGCACATTCAAATGCTTCTGTTTCGTGGATATATCATAGACCATCCTAGGCAACAGGGTCTTTCCAGTAAATTTTAGCAAGAAACTTCTTAAAGAGGAATCAGGCTATCCTCAAATGAACAGTGCTGCTTCTTTAAGTGGAGTGTTGCCTTAAGGTGCAGGAGTATCGTATAATGACCGCTGAGCTGTTGTCTTCACTGCTGCGAAGAGAGAGACTAAGAAAAAAGATCTTTTTCCTGATAAAGTGATTACAAAATTCAAATTTACTGTGTTTGAAATACTAATTTAAGTAAGTACATTAGGTGAAGTATATGCTGTAGGAAGAACTGCATTCCAGACACATGCTAAGATCTTTCTAATCACCATCCTCTCATCTCCAGTTTTTGGTCATAATTTCTGTTCTCTGGTTGATGTAAAATCTCTTTTCCTAGCCTGGTTTTCAATCCAAAGTGTAGCTGACTATAAATTTTGACGAGTCTCATTTGCTTACAGCTCGTGTAATACACAGCCAATGCAGAAGGAAATATAAATTATTCTGGTAATAATCTGACCTTCCTACCTCCTTGTTTGATCCAGTAGGCCATATGTGCAGTTTTCTTTTAAGTCAATCCAAGAATATTTCAGAGAAAGCCTAAAGGAGGTCATAAAGTATCACAAGACCTTGACTTCAAAATTACTTTCAAATATACTAGTTCAGAGTATAATGATAACCATGATAGGTTTCATCTGCCTCCAGTGGGCTCTAGAATAGAAGGGAAAATATCTGAAGACGTTTTGGTGTATTTTAAAACCAAAAAACCTGATTCAGCCTGTGAGCCTTGTTGCGTGTGTTTGGATAAGTATTATTCTACCTTTCAAATTGTTTTAGGTTGACAGCTACAATCTATTATTATTGCTTGCATTAAATATTGAAAGTTTATTTTACTATTGTAGTGAATAATTTGTTTAACATGCAGTTTTATTTCCTGTTAGGGTAATATGCAGGAAAACCCTCTGTAGTTCTCTGCAACCAGGCAGTGATCCTACATCTCTTAAATCCAAATTTTGCACTTATACTGAAAAAGGATGGTTTTATCCTTCCTAAGCTATGGCTGTTTTTTTTCTTTTATCTTGATGTTTTAGACGCTCATTTTACTCAAAAGAAAGAACTGGTATCACGATACATGCACAAGTCCTTAGGGGGATGTTTTATATATACATCCTGAATTTATAAGTATAAACTATTTCTGCTCTCTGCTTAAACTTCAATGATATGTGATTTTATGTATCAAATACACTTTAAACTCATGTACAGAGTCTTTAATAGTATCTGATAGAATTAAGGGAATATGAAGGATAAGTATCAGAGAATGATAGCAAGAGATTGGCATGGTGGGAGAAGAGACTTAGGAGAAGTTTGCAAGAAGCCTGAATGCAATGGATAAGTAACATTAAAATGGCTTTTCCATGAATAGAAGATAAAGGATTCATTTCATGTTCAAAGGGTTCATTTCTTGTCAGTCTACATATATTTATTTTTATCTTTGGTAAGCAGTCTCAAATAATTGATTCCTGAAGTTACTAGGTGAGATGTGTAGAATCTCAGTACTGAAATAATTTTCACTGAACTATTGTCAGAAAAATTTGAAATGTTTTTAAATGACTGAGTGACTTTTCTAAGTTCATGCATTTTACTTTTAGGTGGCTCATAAAACAATACTGCTTAGGATTTTTTCTAGTAAGTACAGCTGTCATTTGGGTACACAGCAACCTATTAGCCCCTAAGTGAATTAAAATTCTGAATTTTTCATTTTGATTTAAGAAAAAAATATATTATTTTGTGATGTGGAAATTTTACACAGTACACAAATTTCAGCCGTGACATAGATTTGCTGGGCTTTGAGAATGTTTTTCATTGAACTCTAAAATTTTACAGTGGGGTCCAGATCCTTCTCTGTGTTTGTAAAGCACCTAATAGAGCAGACCTCCAATTTCTCATTAAGAACATTGGGCATTACCACAGGGAGAGAGAGAAAATAATAAAACCCCCTCTCTCGGTAAAATGGACACATGGGACATAAGAGGGATACATCAATTTTGTTCCTAATTTTTCTCTATGTATTATATTATTCTTTCATAATATCTGCTTCCTATTGAAATACCATGATTTAATTTTCCCTGTCATCGTGTGCAGCACACAGAGGGAAGAAATCTTTTGGGAAGTGACTATTTCTTCCTTCAAGGCTAATTAAAGCTTTGAGAATGACAGGAGTTAATGAAGCTTAGAGGTACAGCAGTGTAACACCATTGATTTAACGTCTAAGACTATGTCTGTATTGCTCTCTTCCTGTCAACATTATAGTCGCATCCCGGCAGACTTTTGCCATGAAGAGGAATGACGGAAATGGCCAAGACAACAGCCTGTGTGTTTTGGAGAGTTTGCAGTGACAGTGTCTGAGATCATGCTCGGGCTCAGTGTATGTTCAGCTCATCTCCCTGCCCATGCTCGTGTTTTACTCGTCCTGGCACTACAGGTGTAATGCCAACTGCCTCACGCTGAACCAGCTGCAGCCCCATTCCCATCCTTCCTTCCATGGCACAGGCACTGCAGGAATTTCAGCAGGGGCTGTGTGTTTAACCACCAGCAGTATAAAATCCAGTATTCTGGCTCAACATTCCTTTCTCCTTGTTGCCCAACAGCAGCTGTGTCACCCAATAGGCCTCTGCATTTTCCTCCAACATTTGAAATGCAGTTTGTTTTTATTTTTAACCCTCCCTGGAACATGGAACTGGGAACTGATGCGGCTCAAGCTCCTCCTAAAGAGCTGTTGAACATTTCCCTTTTGGACTCAATTGGGAAGTTGCAGTTTTCCATTTTAACTAAAAATGCTCTTTAGGGAACAATCCTACATCTGCAGGGCTGACTGTATGATTCAATGCAAATCTTTTCCTTCTTTAACTTCCGTTGTTCTCGTTCTGGTTTGCTAAGGCATGTTAATCTCAACTTTCTTCTAAATGAGGGATTAATGAATAGGATGTCAAGAATGAACAACTCTTGATTTTAATAAAGAAAAATTTTATTAAGGAGGAAATTAAATAAAATTAAGTAATTCTGTTTAATTAAAAAAAAAATAAACTCTAGGAAAAACAAAAACAAAAACTCCGGGAACACAGGGATTGGAGACCGTGCAGACCGAACCAGCTCAAGGTTCCCCAGGCAGAGAGCCTGCGACGCTGGGGTGACTTTAGCTAATCTAAAGTCAAATAGTTTATCTCTTGGAAGAGATTGAGGCCAGAGACCCAGCACCAGGCTTCCCCCACAGCTAGTCTGGGGAGAATGGCGACGCCTCTCTGGTGTCCTGAGGTTTTATTGTGTTCTGGCCCCGCCCATGCTGCTCACAGTCCCGCCTCCATGGCCTGGGATGATTGGTTCTCTCCTGAGGTGACGTCATCTCAGTCCGCCAATGATGGGGCACTTGTCCAGGGGATGATGTCATCGGCTCAAAAGGCGGGAAAGTTCCTCATTAAAATTCCAGGTTTCCATGGATCCGAGTTGCAGGGCACAGGGGGGTTACCAAAAATAGCTCCCTGTCAGTTAGGAGTCCTGCTCTCTGGCAAGATTTTTAAACTTAGGGGACATTCACATACATTAAAACACTTGATTAAAAACATGTCATTTGATTATAAATACTTTAAAAACCTTTTAAAAACAGGGTAATAATAAGTGAACAAGAATATAAGGTGAAACAGGATCATTTCAAGGGTTAATGGGAGATTCAACAGGTGGTTCTTTAGGCTAAAAAGGATTTAAACTTTGTGAAACACTTCTAAATTTGTTAATCAGATAAATAACTTCAAAACTTAGGTTGATTATTTGAATATGGAACAATTAATAATTAACACTTGACAAACAAATTAAAATCACTTCACATGCAAGGGCCAATTACTTGTTATGTATATATAACAGTGAGAACTTCAAAGAGTGAACATGAGTTAGGTTTTAAAAAGCCTTTATTGTTGACCTCTGTATTTGATACAATGAAGAAATTATTTCTTTTTTAAAAATGTATTTAATACTTTTATTACTCTTTCAAATAAACAGCTAATTCATCTAGAACTTTGGTCCAAAAAAATAGTGCTAAAAATTTATTTGGAGCATGCTGTGATGTTTAGTAAGAGTAGACAGAGCTTGAGAGGAGAAAGAGACATCTAGAAATGAAAAATTTGCTCTTGGTTAATTTATTTTGCCAAACAAATTATCAGTTCATTGTCTTTGATTTGCCTATTTTTCAACATGTTGAAAAAGTGGTAGCTAAATTTTTCAGGTAGAGCCTGAGAGAGCAGGACACCACTGAACAAGAGCACATGAGTGTGGATTAGCTGTTGAAGGAACAGAATTTTTAGAAGATAGAGACTAATCTGGGAGGGTATAATTTTTGCCCATCCAACTAGATGGTATAGCATTAAGTGACTGACAGCAGAGATGAAATTTTTGGATATAACTGTGCTGTACACAGTAAAAGGCACTTACTGGAGCAGTTGTGAATAATTATAGAAATAATGAGCCACCTGAATAATAATTAATCCAACAAAAAGAGTATGTTTTATTCAAAACTATTGTAGTTCCCAGAAACCTTTTGCTATAGCAGTTTCTGATTCTATTTCCTGCTTTTCTTTCCCTTATTTCATTTTTCTACACTACCAGTGAAGAAAGGAAGGGGTTGAAGAACAAGCTAAAGAGAAAGAGATCTAAAAAGTAGTAATAATAAAAAAAAAAAATATAATTCAGATAAAGTCAGTATAGTTATTTCTAGAGATCTGACAGGCTAGATTATGTTTGAACAAAATAATGACAGAAAGGTGTCTATTGCTGCCTGATAACTTTTGAGTTACTTTTAAAAGTAACATGCTTCAGGAGACACGGAAAAATAAGGAAAAAGGAACTTGTAATAAAGGCACTATGGAGTCCTTAGAAGAGTAGGAGTCAGCAGGAAAGAAGGAACTGAATTGGAAGAACTAGAAACAGAGAATGGAAAGAGAGCATCAAGAAAGATTAGATGTTAATTGGAGCTCAGCAAAAATAGTTTGATTTTCTGACTTCATAAAAATGTGCCTGTATCTATATCAGGTCGATGCCTAGAGAGGAGCTTAGTGTAATTCAATTTGTTTTAATTGAAACAAATAAAAATCAAAATACAATGTAAACTTTACACTTTAAAGTCCCAGAGTTAGGAAAAATTGTGAGACTTCTTGCTTGTGTGGGTGTTTTGTAGGTTTATTTATTTATCTATTTTTGTGCGTTTTTTGGTGTGTTTTTGTTCTGGGAATTTTCTGCCACAGCACGAAGAGGAGAGTGTGTTCAGAGGAACATTTGATGCTACAGCTGCTTGAGGCCATATGATGGTACTAGAACTATTCAATTATGCTTTCAAACAGTACTGGAAATGGAAGGTCTCAGTTTGTGCTCACGTTTCATAATCTCTTTTCCCGTAAAACCATGCTGTGGCTGAAAACAGCTCAGTAGTTTGCCTGGTCTTCCTGTACTGGTTTGCCACAGGGAGGCACCCTTCCCTTCAGGTTGTGCCTTCTCTGCTGCTCTCCAGAATATTAATCAGCGTGGTCCTCTGGTGTTCTAAAACCCGTCGAGTTTATGTCTCCATCAGTTTGGTGTGACAGGGAGATATATTTTGCAATGAGAGTCTGAATTTAAATGCTGATATGCTTATGTAAATACACTTTTCTTAGTATTCCTGAGATCAGCAATCCCTCCCACTCCCAAAAAATCCCAAAACTCCAACACTGCCCCCAAGAAAAATTGCCTGCCCCCATGATGGGAAAAATCTGTGTATGCTGGATAAATAGTTGTCCCAGTTGATTACTTAGACTAAAATATAAAAGCTACATGCAAATTAAAAATTATTCAAGTACATAAAAAGGGTTTATTTCAGTAGTGTTTTGGTGTTTATGGTCCAGATTGTGAATATATTCAGAAGTATAAAGACACTCAGTCTTTAAAATCTCTTTGTCTTTTTTTGATGTGCAAACTAAAATTAGTTATAAGGAACTTAATTTGTATTTTGGAATATTGACAGTTATAGGAGGCTTTCTTAAATGTCGTTGGTTTTCTATCTGTTAATTCTTTCTTCATCAGTTATTGTGAGAAAATATTCTAATGTCTGTCTCCTAATCCATATATCCTACTGCATTTGAAATTATGCAGTTCAATTTATAGCTAGTGTAGTACTTATATCTTGCAAAGACATGGTTTTAGAGGCATTTTGTCAGCTATTGTTCAGTGCTTTGTATTGCTTTAGTGCTAAAAAATTGGCTAAGCTTCATTAGTATGTTAGCTTTTTACTGTTGTATTTTAAGTTCTATTCTTTTTCCTCTCCTGAGGGAAAAAAAAAGAAACATAATTTTGGTTGCAAAACTCTGTGAGGAGATTGAAGTAGTACATTCTGATGTGGAACTGTAAGGCTCTTACTTTTTATTGTATTTAAATTGAAACTGATATTTTTAAAACTGTATCACAACTATGTTTTCAAAATCCAGTGTGCAAAACTATCACAGTCATTATTGCATTGCTAGAATATGGAAGTAGGAGCATGGATGAGAAACATCCTTTTCAGTTTTGGGGTTATTTTAGCACAAGCTAATATGAGGGCAGCCCCATGATATATAAGTGATTAAAAAAAAATTCTTGTTTTGTACTATCATCATTATGGTGCAGTGACAATTAAAGAAAATGATAATTCTATGAGGGTGGGAAATAAAGTATTTGAAAAATAAGCTAGAAAGTGTCAACACAGAATTGAGGTTGATGTTGACTTTTTAAGATCAACTCTGTGAGATCCATTGCTTATATTTTTTTCATTGACATCTTAATTGAAAAAATAGATGGTTTCAAAGTCATGAAATACTTATGGTTTGTATAAAAGGATTCATAATCATACCCAGCTGAAAGTTCCCAGCAGAAGGCTCTCCTCTTCCCTTGTTTCCCTAGAATATAGTGGAATTTCCACTAACAAAACTGGTTTAACTTAAATGGATGCTTCTGGAGCCCTGAAAGTTTGGCTTGTTTTTAGAGAGCGTTATTAGTAAGTTTTAGTACATCCTTGCAATTTCTACCTTGCAGCACTGGGTCCTTGAAGAACACAAATCATATGCTGCCGGAACGAAGATGAATGTTTTCAAATTAAAAAAGTGCAGAAGTGAATTTTCGGTTTTGAAACCACAACAGTCTCGTACCGGACAACTGTGGCTGTGTGTTTGAAAGATAGGGATTCACAGTCGGTGCGAAATGTAGGTAGTTGACTTTTCAGAACCCAGTCTCCAGTGAGTGGATATTCAGGAGATGTTAGTGTTCACAATTGGGACCATATTTTCAGAAGAACTCAGCTCTTGTTTAGGTGTCTATATATATTTCTGGATTTCCCAGAGCTTAGTGTGTTGAGGGTGGTGAGAGCTTCCAGCTGCAGATCATTTCTGGAAATCTGACCTTTATTTCAGTGTTTAAATGTTTTCCGTTGCTTCGAAACGTTTGGCTTCATGCATCTATATATAGGCACCCATATTAGAGATAATATTTTAAAAAATATTGGCCTTCACTTTTTCCTGAGAAGTTATTACAAGCTGCTTTCAGAAATAGAAATATAATTTGGACCTTCTAGTGCCATGTGCTAACTGTGATAACACATTTTGTGCAAAAAGCCAAAATCATTCAGCATCAGGTCCTACATTTGGAAGAGTTGCAAAGCCATGGCTGAGTGGAGGTTTTTCCAAGTCTCCTGGAGACATCTCATCTGAGAGGAGCAGACAAGGGGAAAGCGAGCTTTCCGTTCTCACAGTGCCACTGGATGGGAAAGAGAACATCAAATCCCGGATAGTAATGGGATACATCTACTGGAGACTACCCAGAAGTAGTTCATAAAGATATGAGCTGCAGAACAGAGCATGGTGGGGTTTTTAGTGGGGCAGATGTTGGTGCTTACAGAACAGGTGAAGTTTGACATCAGACTGCAGCCTCTCGCAATACTCTGAATACCTGTAGTTTAACTGAACACCCCAGGCTGTTCTTTTCTAGAAATGAAACCAGTAGGATTACTTATGTGGTTGATTTGACAGGCCCATCTTTACTTTCATTATTTTTCATCACCCTTTCACTTTTCCCCCTGCATGTCTAATGCTTTAAATCCCCCTTGCTTTATATAATTTCTTTATTTGTATAATGTCCTTCTTGCTTTAAAACAAAATGCAAAGCTAATTTTCTTTTCGAGAATAACAAAAAGATTTAGTTAGAGAGAAAAATCTTAGAATTCAGTGCTCATTACTGCTCAGCCAGAAGAGACGTATTTTCAAGAGAACGTACGCTGTTTCAGCCTGAATTTACAAAGCTGCAATTCCCAGGCAAGCTCCATACTAAGTTCAGCATTGCCATAATTTGTGGTTGATTACTCTTCTTCCTTTAAGAATACACTGTGACATCTTAAGGATGGAAGAAAATGTCATGTATAAAATGAAACAATATTATTATGTGGTTGTAAGAAATCTCTGCAGCAGATCAAAATATTGAAGACTGGAGAAAGGGGAGGAGGAACAAATGCAGTTCTGTGCTAAATTCTGCTGACAAAAGCAATGACATATAAACGAGAGAAATAATGTGTAACAATGTTTAATCTCGCAGTCTACTTCAGACTTCTCTCTAGTTTCCCTCCTAGGCTCCAGCTAGGAGAATTCACCTGAAACCTTGTTCTCACCAACCCTCTCTACCCAACACAGTATTCCCTGAACGTGCTTTTGGATTCTGGATTGAGAGGTGTTCTGTAGTTTCTGAAATTATGCAATAGTCACTTTTCCTTCGCTATTGAACTTGGACGAGATGGGAGCATCCATTCAACCATCTTCTAACAGGAGTAAAGGGGTGAACTGAATGTTTCAGTGTATCTCCTTACTGATGTGTTTGCACTTCTGCATTTGTAGGCTGGTCTTAGCACACCAGCCCCCTGATCGAGTCAATTTTTGCTTGATTCTCTGTAACCACGCTAATTTTTCCTTTCACTACTAAAGCATCCAGGAACAAATAAGAGCTATGTAGGGCTTAGCAAAAATCCTCTCCAACTCCTGTAACTTCCTTGTTCAGTGATTTTTCAGGTCAACAGTCCCAGATATCACAAGTGACCATCTGGGACTTGGCCATAGCTGCTCATACTAACATCTGTATTGTGTCTAGAGGTTGTGTCAATTGCCTTAGCTACTGCCCCTTTTAAATACTACTGGCTCTATCTGCACATCTGCCTTTGAGCAAATGTTTCTGGGTCCTCTACTACTGTATTTACTTGCCTTACTCTCGATGAAGTATCATGTATTGTTTCCAGCTCTTATTTTAAAATTCTTCAGACTGACTCTTTGATTTCCTTCCAGAAGACTTATTTGATTGGATTCCCAGATCACATGTTCAAATGAATCACACCAAGTTCAGATATCTGTTTCTATCATTTATTTTTGGATGATGATCTAGAAGCCTCTGTTCTTTGATTGCATCCAAAAAATGCGAAAGAATATTTTATTAGTCGTAGTCGCAGGTCCGTAATTTTTTTTCACAAGTTGGCATATATTATCCATTTCAGTGTGTGATATGAATGCACAGATCTGATTGGCACGGAAGTTAAATTAAAGGCTGGAATGTTCTGGAAGGTTGCTTAGTGTTCAGAATTACAATTCCAGGATTTTTTCCTATTTTACAGATGAAGTTAAGACTGTAATACTGAAGTGTTTTAGCACTCACTCAGGAGACTTGTATCTCAGCTAGAACAGTTACAAGTTGTAACATTAAACAAAAAGAATACAGTGTTACTATGATGTAGGGAATACTTAAAAAAAATATTTGTGCCTGATATAATATTTTTATTCTAATATTATTTAACTATAAAAATTAGTCTGTTCTGTGACTCCAATAAAAAAGTTGCATTGGAATAAATACCCTCCAATATTTCTATTGTGCTTTGGGTATAGTAAGTGACAGTTTTTGCAGCTAGTAAAATATTTGTAAATTTTCAAGCACTGCTGACTGATGTATTTTGTTTTGGTTCCTACAGTGTATATGCTTTATCTTACAATCGGAGTAAATTCTTATCAACTATCTGTTATATTCTTATTCCTTCTTACAACAGCTGTCCTTTACCAGTTAAATAAACAACATTTTTTCCCCAAAACAGGAAAACGAGAATAACTGCTGGAATCCACAAATTTTGCAGCAGAAAATGTGATGCCACAGTGATAAGTGTGCTAAAGAATCTGTATTATTTCAGATTAATGACCAAGGCCATCTGAAAACTCCTGAAGAGCTGAGCATTTTTGCAGGAACTATGACAAAGTGTAGGTTGGTTTTTTTTTTTTTTTGGTGGTTTGGGTTTTTTGTTTTTGCTTTTGCTTTTATTTTTGTTTTTGGGGTTTTTTTTTTGGTAGGTTTTTTCTGCTACATCAGGTTTTGGAACAGAAATGAGTAGCTCATTCATTAATTAATTATATTTTACCCTGTACAAGTAAGTGTATGGTTTGACAGTAGGCTGGCACTGACTTACCAAAAGTCATTTACAGAAACTCATGAGAAAATTTGATTTTTCAGCTAGCAGAGAACATTATCTGGAGCTGAGCTTGTTTATAAACACTATATTTTAGAGGAAGCTGTTTTTATACATTTCTTGTGAAATACATCTTGATTGACCAATAAGAGAATACAGCAATAACAGCAAAAGCTTCTTGCCATCAGTCATACGTGCTTTTTACATGTTCTTGTCCATGAGAAAAGACATGTGTTTGAACCAATTGCTGGGAATGTGTTTTGGTTTTACCCAGATGTGCTTTCTTCAGGCGCTCTCACCTTGATTTGCAATGGAAAGGCTGTATCAGGAAACCTGGGATTCAGCAACCACAGACATGAGCCTTACAACTGTTCCTGTTGTCACCTGGGTTGTCACTATACCCCGTTTTGTCTTTGAGAGATTGAGAGAGGTGGGAAAAGCAGTAAGATGGAAGCAGCATGGAAAATTGTTTTGGCCCTTTTCCTTAGGAGATGACCTTGGTGAGAGTGCTGATGAAAGGACTGGCATTGTGGTGGCAGGGGCTGCAGCTTTTGTGAGCACAAATGCTCACTCTGGGTCTTCTCAAGGGACATGAATGGTCTTGTATAGGGCTTGGTAAATGAACCATAGAGAGCAGGGGAGGAATCAAATCAAGTGAAATAATCTTGATGACTGCTGTGAACTCCTAATAGGGTTATAAACAAGAAACAGTTTGTATGAGCTGTCATGTGGAGGTGGAAGTGTCTTATCTCTACATGCTAGCAATGGCTGGGGCATTTAATGTTTAAGATGAAACAATTCCGGATGATTTACATGGGCAGAAAACAGAGCTCATTTTATTTCTTCCTCTTACTTTTGTTTTTCTTTGTATTTTGGTATTTGATTGTTGTTATTTCTTTTTAACAGGGAAGTGTTTAGTGATCCACATCTGACTTCACATAGAGATGTTTTAAACAGCCTCCAAAATTTGTAATGTTATTGCATAAGATAGAAATGAAGCTCTTGGTGAAAAGGCCTGGGGTATATTCATTGCCATAATGATGTGAGGAGTACAGAAGGAATATACTTAGGGCTTTCAAATAATTATCTGTATTTTTTTCCAGCTTTCCTACTGTTCCTCATCTCCTCCCTCTGCCTCCCCCAGTGATGCCACTGCAATTGTAGTGTGTTCTTTGTTTATAATGAAAATAGTGCAAAGAAACCCTTGATCTTTGCATTCCAAGAGTGTCAGTCCAACTTCCTGAGGTTATTTCTCAACCCTTGCAAATATTTTTCTAGGAGGTTTTTGAGTACTTTGGTCCACTCAAGAATCTGAGGGGAGTAGGATAGTACCACATCCAAGAATCTGAGAAAACTTAAGTTTCTTAAAAATGGGAAGGATATGAAGAATATTTTAAGATGATAAATTTGGTTTATAGAGTTTCTTACATAAAATATGTTCTTGGCTACATTTTTGAAGAAAGTGTTGGCTATAAATTAATATTTCATTTTGGAAATGTGGAAATGAAAGAGTTTGGGTTTTTTAATTCATGACTTTCAGCTCTGAGGCCATTATCTTGGTTCAGCTGACTTTTGTGAAGTTACCCTCAACTCCAAAGAGTGCTGTGCTGTGGCTGGGTCTGTGCTTTCTTGCCCATCCCGAGTGCATCCATGCCTGTATGGCACATCTAATGTCAGGCAATAGTCACTTGTCACAGCTGGGCTGCTGCTGGTGTCAGAGCTGGAGTGCAAATGGACAAATCCCGAGTGGGTGGCCATGGCCTCTCTATCCTGGGACTGAGAGCTGACAAAAAACAGACAGGCTGTGCTTTTTGTGGCATAGTGTGAGTTGCTTCTTACGGCTTCTGTGAATGTTTGGTCATGTTGTTCCTTGGAGAGTTGCTTCTATGGCTCTTGGTTTTGTTTCTCATCTTAACCTTTTTTTGCTCTTTTCTGCTGCAGGGATGAATTTCTGCTCCTCAGTCTGGGTGCATTATTGCACTGGTGCTTAGAATGCCCTTTTCCTGAAACCAAACCCTGCTTCAGGCTGGTACTTTTCTTTTGAAGATATTTAGAATGAGATATTATTAACTAAACACCTACATTCTGGAAGTTTTTATTATTTTTCAGTGCAGGGTGGCCTTCTGCTGTTCGTTCTTCACTCGTTAAATTTAGGAACAAATCCTCTCTTTTCCCACATCCGATTTATTTCTTTTCATTTCCCCTGAAATAAAATTTTCCTTACTGTGTATTGCAGATTCTGCTTTTCTAGGGGATAAACTAGCACCATCTCTCTTACATACAGCTCTCTTGCAAGGTTGTTAATTCGTGTCAGACTGTCCTGAATTTTACATGTAAGACACGTCAGCTGGGATAGGTAAATGTTAATTATAGAAAAGTGAATAAAAAGCTGGGATAGGTTTCAACTTCCTCTTTCGTCTGCGTGAAATGATTGAGAATCGCTGCACATTAAAGAGGAGAGATGTTATTTTAAAAATGTGAATTGCAGCCTTCATCTCACATGGATCACTTCCCACTGAGAGGAAGTGGCAGCAGCCACTTTGTAATGGAGACTAGAGTTGGCTAAAGCCAATTATTCATTGTGTAATTTTGCAAGAAAAAAGAATGTTTTTACATTAGTGGTTGCATTGTGCAGTGACACTGAAAGGAATTGCAAACTCTCTGGTGTCTGCAGAGGGATGCTGCTTGTAAGATTGTTTTAATTTCTTGTTCTAATGTCACAGAAAGCAAATAGGTACAGAAAGTATGCTGAAATCTGTAAGGTGCCTTGTCAGTGATCCTTGCCCAAAAGGTCTTATGGATTTCTTTTTCATATATGAGATTTTAGCACCAACTATTTATTCTAGGAATCTTCTGCTACTGGGCTGTGTTGCTTGCTAATAGCCTTGTGTTGGAGAGTTGAATTCCCTGGAAGTAACAGTTAGCTGATAAAATAGAGAAAGCCTGTTGCGTTTATTTCGCATACCACCATTAACTGTCTCTTGATATTGACTGATTCAACTTCAATTGTTTAAAAGAAATAATTTGCAATCTTTTGAGCACTTTTTTTTTTTCCTTAGAATGGTTAGTTCAGCCCTCCCCAGATCACAGATATTTCTGTAATGCCTGCGATACTGTAAGAATGGCAGCTATAGAATTCAGAGGGTTGGTGGCTGTGGTAATAATCTGGTTTATCTTTTGCAGTGGGCTCATTAGTACAGGATGTTAAGGGAAGGAGAGAGACTCAGTAATTTGATTAAGAAAATACAGACCAAGTAAGCCAAACAGTTCAGATGGATATGTTTTTAACAGTAGTACTTGAAGGCTGTCCTAAGTTTATAAAGCTTGGTGAAGGAAGAGGATGCAGGTTATTTTAGTTTTCAAATTACATTATTGACAGGGGAGAAAAAAGTGTTCCATGCCTTACAAAAATAACACAGATTTAAGAAAAAAGTATACTGAGGTGAATGAAATCCATTTGGAGTGAAAAAACTTGGGCCAGTCTATGTATTTGAGTCCTATGCTCTGCTTTGGAATATGCATCAGTTCTGAAAAGTGTCTTGTGCCAAGGTAAATGGAATATAGCAAATGGCACAAAACGCTTAACTATGACACTGGAGTACTGTGTGGGACTTCACAGCCAGCCTCTTCCTTGTCTAATGAGTGAGATCATGGACAGCTCAAGTTGTGTAATCGTGCTGACTTGGCAGAAACAAGCACAGTGTGAAGCCTGTGTGACTTATTCTCATTACATCCTTATGCATATAGAAAGTTCCACTGGAAGCACTCATATAGGAAGCTAAATGACACCAGTCTGATTTTTCTTATGACCCTTACTTATTAACTTTTTCTATTTTAATAAGTTGGATGGAATTTTGGAGTCCATGTTAAAAATGTGGTATCCAGGCCCTTGCTCATGAACCAACAGCTATTAATGTGTCTTTCTAGCTCTTTAGATAGACCTGTGGTTTCCAAATTGTTAAAAATACTCCCTGTGATGAGAGAACTTTTGATACATAGGCATTCAGATTCTAAGATCCTTTTTCATATTCTCCTTTGGTTTTGATTCCCTGTGCCTTTCTTAGCAAACAAACATGAGTGCTGGGACATTCATTGATAAGGCTGATTGGAAAGAGGCTGCACAAATTAGCTATAAATGTGGGTTTCAAGTTCATAGTCAAGGGAATCAGAATGAGAAATGCAGTTTTAAATATTATCTTTCTTCAGAGAAAAGAACAGAAGCAAAGCGTACAAATTCAGTATTCAAAAGAGATGGAGTTCTGTATATTTAATATTCACTAAGATTTGATTGTAAGTTGCCAGTAAACCAAGTAACTTTTATAAAACCTATTTGATGAATACATTTAAATAATGAATGCATTAGAAAAGATCATGATACTTTGGATTACAGCTTCAAATTATAAAAAGGATCAGCCATATGTTCTTTAAGAACTCCTCTGGTGTGTTAGTCTCTTGGTGATTAGTTTCTGGAAATTTCAATATTGAAAAACAAATGTTGCTTTTCAGCATACAGATGAGCATTGTTCAACCCTAAAAATGTTATTCTCGATCTTTCAGTCTTTGTTCATTTGTTTTTACATTTGATGAGACTGCAGCATTATTCACAGTGGTTGCCATCAATTTTTAAAGTTGGAATTTACTCTCCAAATGTGATAGTTAACTTGGTTGTTAACTAAGCCAAGTACTGATGGAAAATGGTTGGTTTTCACCCCAGTATACTTGTGTTGCTTGAGTCTGACTTATTTATGTGTCTGCAATAAAAAAGTCACTGTGTATATTGCAATAAAAAAATGGGCATTGTATGTATTCAGTTTTCTTCTTATACTGTTGATATTTACAAGAAATAAAGAAAAAATGGTCATGTCCTCCATCTTTCTGCAACCCCAACAATTTGCTATTGGCATCTAGGAGATTAAGTTCCAACAATTACAGTGCTTTTAAATTTCTAGGAGCAGTGTGCGTGTCAGATGTTTTCTGCTTCTTCAATGATGTAAAGTAGCCATATGCCTAGTTAACCATCTAATTAGGTTTTGCATCACTGAAGCAATAGAAAAGATCCAAAGTGTTTATTGTTCCAATCTCCAACATTAATTCACCAGATTCACTTGTCAGCCTAGGAATTAGAGAGGAGCCAAAATGAGAGGCCTGCTGTTCAATACTTTGAAGCAGTCTTGTTAAAAATCTCTGATTTCCTTCAATATTTTTTAAAATTTATTTTTGTTTTATAAAACATAACAGAAAAAACATTTCCAGGGTTCTGACTTGCATGGTGAAAGCAATGACTACAACATGCCTTCAAAACCTGAGTTTTTCAGATTTCACTGCAATTTTGTTGGCTGGTAATAAGATGAATGTGAGTAATGAGCTGGGTATTTTTCTTGTTTAGAAACCTTTGCTGTGTGGAAATCCCACTGACAATTCTTCCATGACATTGCCTGGTTTTGTTACTTCTGTACCACTATCAGTATTCTTCAATCATAAAGGGACAGCCTGTGTTATCATAAGATTGTATAAAAACAGTGAAAAATAGCTCCTTTTTTCACATTACCTGACAAAGAACTTTTGCCTCTTTGGCAGGCAAAAGGGAGGCAAAAGTACTACAAGGCGAAAGTAATCAGATCAATCAAAATGTGGTATTTTCTCCTTTAAATAAGTCCCTAGTAGGTAAATAAATGAATATATGAAAACAATTTATTTTTCTCTTGTTAGCTACTTTCACTCTTTTTCCCAGTCCTTGACTTTGAGCATCAAATTCCAATCCCATGCACAATCACCTCTGATGCAAAATGAATGTTAATTTTTAAAAAAATGTATAAATTAAAAAATGCTGGCTTTATACAGATGGGTCCATAACACTAGTTTGCTTAACTGTGTCAGTGTTAAACATTAACTAGTAAAATGAAAGCATTTGTGTTTAGAATATTTATGAAAACAATTGATAAGGAAACTGGGGAAGGTCAGGGAGACTGTGAGGAAAAGTGTGATCCCATATATTGGCTACAGAGCTTTCCATGAGGATGTCCAAATTTGTCCATAAACATAGATTTGAAACAACAATATGGTAGGGGTAAGGAATGATCTTCATTAACAAACGTGGATTCCTTGTAAGGTCTTTTCTGTTTATAACTTCTACAGTCTGTGCTGCTGAAGAGACAGATTGAAAATCAAGTTTTTAAAAGTAATTTTCACATTGAGACTGTCTTTTTTCAGATATTGCAAACCCCACAATACATTACCTAGCGTGGAATTTCTCTTTACCTCCCTCACATCCTTCTGAACCTGTTTAGTCAAAGGGTTTGGACAATGACCAAAGTGACCAGTGTTTGTTTTGGCAGCTAAAACTACTTGCTACATCTGTCATTCATCTCTTGGAATCCCCTGAAATACAAAAATGAAGACAATGCTTAAAAGAAGTGATGTATGAAAAACCTATTGTCTATGCAGCATTTGCAGTAGCAACGCAGGAACGTTTTTCTTGGCTTTCTGTCTGGTTCTAAAGTTGATGAAGGAAACAAACCCGCTGCTCTATTCCAGGCTAGAGAGCCGCTAGTAAAGCAAGCATGAACATCCACCCATGACTGAGTATATGGCTTCACCTTATGTTGAAAATTTATATCTGAAGCATCTAAAATTGATGGTTTCATGGTCTTCAAGTTAATGATTATCACAGTAACTGGTAGAAAAAATGCAGGATGGCCCAGATGATAACTCACATTATCAGGGATATCTTCTGGCTTATTTTGCCAGGGGATGAGAGCATTAAAAATGTTGGTTTCTATGTTTGCAGCTAGCATTTAAGATCATATGGATGGTGAGAGGTTTAATTCAGAGAATTTTACAGGTGTTAATCTTACAGAGACACGAAAGAGTAGAAAAGATTCCTTTGTTTATGATCAAGACTTGAAACCAATTGAATGAGTATCAGAACATCATGGGATCAGACACTCTTCAACTAAGCTCATGTTGAGGCATATTTAAATTAATATCTGGTCCTGTATGTGACTCATTCTTTTTATAGGTCTCTCACTCAACTTCCATTTTTGAGTGTAAATCTGTTGTTTGTTGAGCACCGGAGCTCTAAATGGCAGAATGAGTTATCAGTCTCAAACGGAGGCAGGTCTGTGGCATCCCCTGGCCACAGAGCAGTCCCTTTGTCTTGCTCTGCAGTGTCACAGCTGCTGCAGCCTGAAGGGCGGATGAGTAAATTTCTTCTGCTTTCAGAGCACATCAAAGCACAATGGCTGAATGGAAGATTAACTATGAAAACATGAAACATCTCTGTTGGGACACATCGTGTTAGAGTCTGTGCCCATGGTATGGAGTGCACTATATCTCAGTGCTTTAAACAGAGGGGTAGCTTGATTAGAAGGAGAATATTTGTGTTATTTGTACTATTGTCTTACTGCTAATTTTTTTCTTAACTTTTGGAGGCACATTGAGGGTGATACTCAACAATTCTGCCTTTAATTCCTGCTTGGACAGGTATTTCTCATACGGAGCACCTGACCACAGCTTTGGCTGGGTCCCATTTCTTCTGCTATAAATTGGATTTCTCCCTCCTGCAAAAATATGCTTGTATATCCCTTTGGGGTCTAGCATTTCCTTTAAAAACAAGTTAAGATTAGCCAATTAATTCAGTCTGACATAGCTCTACCAGTTTTGTGTTGCTTGGCTGCTCTATGCCTGCATGTCTAAGGTATGCCTCTAGTTTTTGCTAATGGCAATATGTAGGTTAAGCTTCTGTACTAGACCTTAAAACAGCTTCCCAAGTGCAGGACTGTTGGAAGATTGTATCTACTTCCCACATTTTCCTGAAGCTTCCTTTTTTTTTTTCCTTATCTTCTGTTGCTGCCACATGCACTAATGGATTTCTGTACAGGAAGCACAGAATCTTTCAAAAGCTTGGATTCAGCAATTTTGCAAGGCCTGTAGTCCATTAAACTGAGGGGCCAGTTGAATCAAAGAGGCTGCACAGCCCCTAGTTTCAGTTTTGAAAGCAGTGGCCCCCAGGAATGAAATGTTATAAAAGACGACAGACCTAACCTTTTATTTTCCTACCTTGGACTGAGTTCTATTTAGCAGCAACACGAAATTTCTATCAGGTTCCCTCCATACGGTCCTTTCAAGGCTCCAATAAAGGAATGAATGCCAGAGCAGAGCCTTTACCCATTCAGATTTCAGCTCTGTTAGCTTTCAATACCAGAAATGTATTTAAAAGTGGGTAAGGTTTGTTAACTCTAATATACCACTGTCACTCATTCTGCTCCAAAAGAATCAAACTATATGTGTATTGGGATTTGCAATTCAAATGAAACCATTTTACTTCTTGAAAATGGGCTACTGTGGAAGAAAAAAAGGCTGTATAAAGGATCACATTAACCTACAGCAATAATATTATAACAGTGCTGTTCGTGATACTATAGTTAGTACTGTGCCAACTGGTTAATTTATGAGCCTTCTCCTTCCCTTTCTGAAATGCCCAGCTGCTTTTCCCCCTAGCTTTACAAATTTCTGATAAAAAGTCTCAAATTAAAGTGCTCTGCTTGTCAGAAAACAAAATTCCATAGACTCAGCTATCATCAGGTTTATTTCAAAATGGTTGTGAGCTTCTATGTCCTTTATTTATTTATTTCTAAAGAGAAATATTGCACCATTTTTTCCGATATATTGCATATGCATGATCACAGTGCCATACTTTTTAATTGCTTAATTTCCTAAGGAACTTTGCTATTTAGCTTATTGCCTTGTTGTAGGGACTGCAAAGGAGCACTTAAGGCATATTTCAAAAGTTAGTAAACACAGACTTAACGAAAACAGGAGGTTTATACATCTTACTGAAATTGTCACCGGTGACTGAAGAGTTTGTTGATTGTCTAGGCTGCATTTTGTGGGAAAGTAGTTGTAGAAATAGTTCTCTGCTGTTATCAGTCAATGATAATTAAATAAGAGGATATTTGGAAAGGTGTTGCCTTTTAGGCTAATAGTCAGTAGAACTGTATATAACTGAGAATTAAAAATCTTGCTAATAAAATAGCAGCATGGTGGGCTCGGAAAGAATGAAGCCAGAGGTATTAATCTTAGCTTTAATGGTTAATGCTGTCACTCATATTAATGTCAAGGCTTTTAATACCAACACTTCTGTATGACACAGAGCCCAGGGTGTATGAAGAGAGAAGAACAGATCTTACAGCAGTGGACCCAAATATTTAAGCTAGACTTTCACCTGAAGGGAAGGGAATTGGTTTCAGTGTCCCTATAGTAGGTGTGCTACAGGGTACAAAACTGTGTGTGATCAAAGAAAAGGGAAGTATTTCCAGTTCTGACCTGGGATCAGGCTAGATAGTATTGAGAGATAGAAACTTCCAGAAAAGCAATATGGTCCTGAATTCATCTGTATAAAATACAAAGTATATTGGGAATAGGAGCTTGAAGCCTAAAGAAAAGGGCAGTTTAAAAAAATTGATAATGTCAAACAAAGCACGTAAGTTTTTAAATACGGTGCATTCTTTTCAATTCTTTCCNGCTTTAATGGTTAATGCTGTCACTCATATTAATGTCAAGGCTTTTAATACCAACACTTCTGTATGACACAGAGCCCAGGGTGTATGAAGAGAGAAGAACAGATCTTACAGCAGTGGACCCAAATATTTAAGCTAGACTTTCACCTGAAGGGAAGGGAATTGGTTTCAGTGTCCCTATAGTAGGTGTGCTACAGGGTACAAAACTGTGTGTGATCAAAGAAAAGGGAAGTATTTCCAGTTCTGACCTGGGATCAGGCTAGATAGTATTGAGAGATAGAAACTTCCAGAAAAGCAATATGGTCCTGAATTCATCTGTATAAAATACAAAGTATATTGGGAATAGGAGCTTGAAGCCTAAAGAAAAGGGCAGTTTAAAAAAATTGATAATGTCAAACAAAGCACGTAAGTTTTTAAATACGGTGCATTCTTTTCAATTCTTTCCTTCTGAATATGTGACTGAGGGCTGGAGAAGGTGATTACCTGACCCTGTGTTCTACTCTTTAGTCTGTGAAAGTTTTTATTTATAAAAATCCACGAGGAATTAGAATAGAATTAGCTAGAGCAGTTATTCTGTCACTCACGAAAATGCCCCAAAACCTGCTCAATTTTTGTTGAAATGCTGATAAAGGGCTTCTTCTGCATCAAAGTTTACCTAAAACCTGATATTGTCTGTTGGGTGAGTTTTTGTGTGTGTATGTACATGTGTGTGATATGGTCTAGCACAGGGAAATAGGGGATCAGGCCAGCAATTGTGGGCACTTCTCTAAGTAGATCATTCTTCCAGTTCCATCCTTAAGAATACCTTTGTTAAAATATTTCAGAATGTATGCATGAACTGCTCCCCAACCACTATTTAATGTATTTTATCTGTGTTGTGTATGTGCATGTGAGCATATGTCTAAAAAAACTTAAAGAAATACATATGTATTTAGATGTTTATACTTGGCATATGTTTAAGGACTCAGGTAAATACAAATACACCTACTGTGTAAATGTATTAATAGATGTATTAATATATTGTATTGGTATTTATGGAAATATTTTGGTGCATATGTGTTACTGTAACTATATTTTGCCAACTCAGTGCAGCTTGTAAAGTGTGGGGAGAAAAAGGTTCAAGTCCAGGGCTAAGGATCTCTGACTAACTCCTGTTACTACTACTGTACTCCAGTTCATGACTGAAGTCACTGAGCACTAATTTAGCTCCTATGGGCAATAGGAAATGCTGCTTATGGGGCCCTGTAAATGTTGTCTTCAAGTTTTTGAATCTCAGTTTTTCACAGAAGGATTGAAAAAGAAAGAAAAGATAAAAGGATTTAGCAGCCCCTGTATTATGGAAAAACATTAGGTCATTGTCCGAGGGATATTATGAATGCATGTTTTGCCATGAGCACATCAGTTCAGGATCTGGGAACAGTGAGTTCCTGGAACTGTGAATGCTGTCTGTCCTCACAGCAGTGCAGGCTCAGAGCTGCTTGCTTGGGAAGAGCCAAAGGGCTCCAGTGGTGGACAGAGCTACGCTTTCCCTACTTATCCATCCAGCCTCCATGAACAGTAAGCTGGGCCAGCATTCACACATGATGTTGTCTCAGTTTCTCTGGCTGCTTCTACAGGGTTTGTTTTCTGCCCCTGAAGCCAGCTGGCCCAGCCTAGCCTGCATCAGTACAGCTAAGCAACTCTCACAGAAGAGAGGCATTGCATCCAAAGTACCCCTGGGAAAGTGTTCCTTGTTCAGGCTCACACCTGGCCCTACAGCATAGTCCTGCAGAGTGCTCAGGCCAAAATCTTGCTGGCTGCTCAGCCCAAAGTGGTGTCACTGCTGAGATTTTAGCAGCCGGGACCACGTGTCAGGCCTTGGGCTCATTCCCTGGCCCTGTTTGCTCTCACAATCTCTGTGTCAGGCCTTGGGCTCATTCCCTGGCCCTGTTTGCTCTCACAATCTCTGTGTCAGGCCTTGGGCTCATTCCCTGGCCCTGTTTGCTCTCACAATCTCTGTCTGTAGAGACCTGGCTGCTGGGTTGGTGGTTGCTTGAGCAGGTGCTCAAAAGGGTTACAGTGTAAATGCTGGGTGAACCTCATCTTTAGAAATGTCCAGCTATTTGCTTAATTCTTATTCCTCTATTTCTCCACCCCAGCCTAATCTCCTTATTAAATATTAAGCCCGATTCTCTAGAAGTCAAAATCTTTGTCCGTACGTATATTTATGTGTTACTGTCCAAAACCTTCAGAACCTGCTAGTAAATTCAGTTACATCTGGTAAGAGTGAATGGTTTAGAAGTTTTAAATTGCTGGATGTAGGGTGAAAAACAGTACCTGGTGAGAATGTGGACTCCCAATGAATTCTTCCACCAAGAGAAGGCAGGAAAGCCTGGCTTCTCATGGTGGAAGCAGTCATGAGATGAATATATCTGGCTGCCTGGCTCACCAGCACAGCTACAATAATGAGCGACTGCTGCTTGCCCATCTGATAAAATACTGGGAGGACTGACTGGAAGAGGAAGGAAGCTGTAGAGAACAAGAGACAAGAGAAAAAGACAGAAGATTCAACTCTAGAGGAAAGTAGACTTCCAGAGTCTGGCTGCTAAGAATGTGCATGTTGGTTTTATTTTCTTGAGAGTGCATTTTCTTAGGTAGCAGAGATCTGCTCTAGAGGTGAGGATTGTAACCTTTGGGCATCTGGTTGCAAAGTGAAATCCAGAATCCATATCTTGAGTGCCTTGGTGTTCTAGTGGAGGTATGCAGTGAGGGTGTCTCAGAAGAGGAATGTGTTGAATGAGGAGATGCTTCTAGATAGTTAATAGAAAGGTGCAGAAGAAAAAAATACAGAAAATTGCATCCAGTTCTAATCACCCTCTGAGATTTAGGCACCTTGCTCAGGAGGAAGCACTGGGTGTTTCTGAAAATACCGCTTCTCTCAAAGAACTGAACAGAAATCATTCTTCTCTTTTAAAGGGAAAGTGATGGGAGGTATTAAGTAGTGTTTATATGTTTTATGCAATGATGGGAAATACAGACATAGTCTTGGAACTAGAACTGAGAGTGTCCCTTTCTTTGTAAGTGACACAACTACTAGACTTTAGAAACACGTTCTCTTGCAAGCTGTTTTTCTGTATCAGTGAGACTTAGATTTGACAGGAAAACACAGCAATGATTCAAATAAAAAGCTGAAGAATGCCCTTTCTGGAGTCTGATAGATCATTCTTGTGGGTGGTGACAGATGTAAAAGACAACGGCTTGGTGAGTGCTCTGACAATTACATTCTTGCATGAAAGCACAACTTAACAACCTAAAGCAAAGCAGTTGTTACAGCTATGTTTTGCAAGGAGATTTATCCCCTTGACTAGATATATGGCTTTATATATTTACAAATTAAGTTTATCTATTAAATCAGCTCTTTGAGGAGTGACAGTTTCATTTCTATTTTCTAAATCCTGATTGATTTCATGTAAGCTAGGTTTTGACCTGCTTGATGTTGTAAAGACCACGGGTGTTGTCAGATGTTGTCAGTTCTGTAGCTGTGTAAAAGACTTTCCACTGCTCAGATGATGTGGTTTACAGCAGTCTGTGGTACCCTGCAGTGAAATGGGCTGGGAGTGCTCATGGAAGTCAGCTACCACCTCTTGGAAAAAGGGGAGCTTGATGGACAGTAGCAAGCATCTGTTAGGAATGGCATAATTAATTGCTCCAGCCCCTTGTAAAATGAATGCTTGTCAAGTGAAAAAGAACATTTGCAGAGAGCATCCTTTCTGCTAATTCCACTTAGAAGCACCTGGAATGAAGGCACTGTATCTCGCAGAGAAATGGTGAAGTTCCTCCACTGATGTTGGTGCAACCAAAGTGGCAGAGAGCAACCGCCAGGGGTTCCCCTTTTTGCTGTGTCGTCTGTGTCTCTGAGGATGTTACCACAGGATTAGCTCAGTCAGGAAGATGAGTTCTCACAGCTCTGCTTCGTGAGCTGAGGTGCTCATGAGGTTTTACCGTAGTTACCGAGATATTTGCAAAGCAAAAGACAATGTTAATGTACAATCTGATTGCCAAACATATGTGCATTTAAAAAAGTATTAATTTGGCTTGCTCTGCCTACCATTCCCAGGCTATGGCTCTGCTTTCTTCCATATGGTGTTTAAACTGTGCTTCCCACAGCAGACTACTCCCAGCACACCCTGTGTAAGGCTACATAAGGATGAGATGTGGATGATCTAATGGAGATCCTTCATTGTTTCATACTTAATTTAAATTATTAAGGATTATACTCCCTAAGTATTGAGCAACTGGTCCTGCGCAGGGCTATGTTGTTACATGGTTTTTCATCAGATTTCAATTTTCAAATCTTTAAGTATTCCTTAGTGGAGTCTGGATCCTGTGGAGCAAGTTCAAGCCTACTGGCAATAGTTGTTTTGTGACTGCGTATTTTACAATCAAGGGGACAGCAAACCTCAGGTCATGGAAGTGAAGAAGCAAGAGAAGCCAACCAGGTCCTAATAGATCCAAGTGGTGCTGCCCTACTGTGCTGGGATTAGCTTCACTGTTCCTTCTGGAGCCTCACCCCAGCAGGCTCAGAACTGTAATGCATGTTGGATCTGGATTTTGCCTCCAATACACAAAAAAAGCTTTCAGCTCAGTGGCTATTACTTCTATCATAGCATCCACACAACTGGGTACATTTCATATAAAAATACTCTTTCAGTCAAGTGATTATTTTGCACATATAAAAATTGTTTGCTTTTCTGAGTAAAGGACCATTATAAGAAGCACTTTTGAAAGTCTGTCCAAAACCCCTTTCTTATAGAAAATGGCTCAGCTGAGCCTTTAATTCAGTGGCTGTTTTCTGCAACACATATGAGGCTTTTATATTCTTTAGAATATGAACATTAAATAGAGGTTACCATCATTTGTCAAAAGTCACTGTAAGTTTTAACAGTTTTATGAAACAGGTTTCTAAGACTACAAATTCATAAATGGCAAAATAACAGGCTCTGTACCTGGTAACTATTTCGGGTGATAAAATGTCCATGTAAGCAAACACAGCATTTCTCTGAATATGCTGACTTTGAACCTGAATAATGTATGGAGCACTTTTAGATTCTAGCAAGAGGTTCCCAGGGATCAAGGATTATGTGATTGCCTTGTGGCTGGTTTTACAGCCAAGTGTTCTTGTAAACCTGATAATAAATCCTTTATTCTGCTGTAAGTCAGAAATAATTAAGTTGAAGACAGCAAAGTTAGACTTGCTTCAGGCAAGTAAGCTAGGAATTTGGGCAATCTTAACCCAGAAGCCTGGACATCGAGGATGTGGGGACTGAGTTCTCCCATGGCTCTCAGGAACAGCTCCAGGTCAGTGTTTTAAGTGGTACGTGGATGACACAATCATACTCCCAATTTCTTTATTTCACCTTCATTTCTATCCTTGTGACTATGGCACCTTTTCTTCATAAAATAAATACTTGGGTTTGTGAATGAAACATATTTTAACTTTGATCTTACATGATTGTGTAGTGAGAACATAACTAATGCATGTTCTTCCTGAGGATATGGGAAAATAAAAGTAAGGGAAAAAAAAGACTGGGTTTTTTGGATATCTTGAAATGGGGAAATAAGGTAAATTAATGTCTCTGCATAAATCCATGAGATTTTTGTCTAAAATAATGTATGGATTATTATAAGTATAACAAAAAGTCAGACTTATGTGAACGATGCTTAACAGCTGTTGAGAAAAACCTGGCAAACAAAGGCTTTGGGTTTGCTGCATTTACACATGGCCAACTAATGGTAGAGTTGCCTCATTGAACTAAACAGGACTTCTCAGATCTATAAAGTTGTTTATATTCATATATTATGGTGTAATAGCCATATTTTGTTATTAATTTGTCAATACTTTTTCTTTTGTTTCTTAAATTTTAAGAAAGGAAGAGGTCAAACTGTTGCAATAAATATGGTCAACTTAAAGCAAAAATACTCATTGAAATATTTTCTCATTTAAGTAAGATGAGGAGTTGTGTGGAAGGGTTTTGTTCAAGTATGCATTCAAATTCAGGACAGAATATGAGCTTGTAAACAGGAAATTCTCTTTTGCAGACTGCAGTGCCAAACACATCTTGATACATACAGAAACAATCATAAAATGCTTTTTGTTTACAGAACTATTATTGCTTTAATAGATTAACTTTTGGAAGAGCTGACTGCAAGTTGCTGAGGAGGACATCAGACAAGCGACCTCACAAGCATTTTAGTTTGTTAGGAGTCTTTAGTTTGGGAGGTGTGTATTTGAAGTACACTTTTTTACAGCAATCATCAGTTTTACTCTATATGCAGCAGAGAGAACTACAGTCACTATGAAAAAACTGACAAAAAATGTATGTAGTATTGCAATAAAATCACATAAATTAGAAAACAGGATTCAAGGCTTATGTAGGTACATGAGGTGATTGAAGTAAAAATTATATTTTGAGAGAGGTTGATGCTTTTTTAGTGATACTTGAGATAATGCTGTTGCATTAATGGCTGAAACAAAATCTGGTTCAGGTAATTCACAAGCTATGTAAAAAATAAAAGGTCCTGGAAGGACTTTTCACCTTTTACTTTCTTTAACTAACATTAATGTATTCAGCTGGGAGGTTTTCTTCTGTTATTGTTTATTCTTTCTTGACCTAAAGCTTATGCCAAAGCAAGATTTTTATGCCAGATAGTGTTAATATTTACTCTGCTGAACAGCTCTTTCTTTCAAATAAGGTAATTTCCATGTGCTCTGCCCAGCAGGGTGTTTCAGATGAAGAATTGATATGATGTTGGGTATTTAATTTGTAGGTTCATATAACAGGTTTGCTATCCATGCACTTTTGTTATTATCTGGAAGGAAAGTTTTGACATCTGTAATTGTCCACCCACCACTGAAATAGTCAGACGTGCTTTATAATTATATGGAGAAACCTTATGGGCTCAGCTGCAAAGTTGACTGTCCAAAGCAAATAATGGAGACTTGGCTGCAGAACACGTTCCCCTCCTCACATAAGACATGAGCAGAGAGAAAAGAATAAGACTCCTGTGTAAAAAAGGGCTGTGGCATTTAATAGAAAATGATAACCTTTCTACATGAGTTATATAGCAACCTATAAAAATGAACAGGAAAAGATATGCTGCTTCTCCAGTGACAGTTAAAAAGTTATGTAGGACAGATGCTCACTTTTAAATTCTATGGATTTTTACAGCTATTATTTTAGCATTCTAGTCAATTGTCTATTCCTAAGGATTACTTAATAGCAAATTTTAAAGGACTTATACTAAAAGTATTCTAAAAAGTTTTTCCATATGAACGTAAAAGTTGTAGTTGGAAGGCCTGCTTTTCTTGAAAATCAGAGGAAAACATGGATTTCGGTGGGAGGCAGTGATTTTGATGATCTCACCATCCTTGGTGTATGAATTTCAAGTTTTTCAGCCAGTAATAGCTGCTGTTCTGTGGGGATCTCAGGGACAAACTCAGTGAGAGAGGCTTGAGTTGTTCTTTTGTGGGGCAATGCTCTGTTTGGCTTTGTCAGTGTAGCTGCTATGAGGAGATTTAGAAATCAGTGCTAGTAAGTTTTGGACTACTACCTTTAAGTTGTAACTGTGGATTCCTGTAATTTATAGTGGGATAGGCAGGAGGTTTTAGAGCAGTCATATGATATTATAATATGTAATATGATATTATAAATGACATTATAAATGTTTTGGTTATGTTCTTAGTAGTATGGGGTCTGAACACATATATATTTATTGCTAAATCCCACACTCTGACAAAAGATACAGGAGAACAGAAAGCTTGTTTTCTCTTAGAAAGTAATATATTTTTGTCTGCTTTTTTGAGGTCAAAATATACTTTTAATTAGAATTTCCTGGCAACTGCTGCTGGTCTGTATCCCTGAGCTGAGCACCATTGTCATGCACAACAACAATTTCCCATTCTTTTTTTCCTAAGTCTGTGAACTTACAGCTTTGAAGATGATTTCCCTTTCTGGCTTTGCAGATCTGGCATTTCTTGTTTATAAGAATCTAGTTTTACTCAGCACACAGTAGCTGTACTCTGTGAAAAATTTGCTTTGGTTATTCCAACACATGTAGTTGCACATGGTAATTGGAGCTTGTAGAAATTTATACAGGGGAATTTGTGTAAGTCTGTGTGTGGAGTTGAGGGTGCATTAGTCTGCATAAAACCTCAGCTGTATAAAGACAAAGTTTCCAACTTGGTAAACTAAATAAGCACTTCTCTGTGTCCCAGTTTCCCACAGTTTTTATTGTGTATATATAGTAGTATGTCTCAGACAGCTTGTCCTGTGGTGGGAGGTTTCATGTGATGGGTTAGTTCATCACATGATACACATTTATGTGGGTTTTTTTCCTTTTTTTTTTTTGGAAGAGAACAGCAGTGACAATATTCATATACATTAACTCCATTAAATAAAGGCAACCTTTTGTTGTGGTTCACTGATTGTTGCCAAAGTCATACAGCTGGCTCTCTACATCTTTCTAGAAAAGCCTTATCAATAGCTAAGCATCATTTCTGACAGACCAGTGAGGTTTGGGACTCCTTGGAAACTCACAGGGATTGGTTTGATGGAGAGATTTTCCATCAGACTCCCTGGAGCATCTGAGGTTTCAAAGATAAGGATTTCACTTCACAGCTTGCGAGGCAGGGACTTGTGCTGTGCTTCTCTCTTCAGAGGAAGAAGCACAACTTGCTCCCCGGTTTTAGTGAAAGATGCCAGAACCCATCTCCTCCCTGTACTGCCTAGACAGCATCCCTGCTAGCTTCAGTGGCCTCTTGTGTCTCTGTAATACTTCATAATACAGGAGTCAGGGTGAGTTTCAATTAGAGGAAGCATTTTCCTTGTAGCCCCTCAAATCCACAGCTGACCTGCCTCAGGCTGCCACCGTAAATTGTTGACTCCAAACCTATAGGCATTTACATGAAAACTTAACTTTTTGAATTTTGTGAGGAAACCCAAAGCCAAATACATGGAGCACACAAAGACAGTTTGCCTGCAGCAAAAGAAATTCTGCTCCCCTCCATGCCCTCTTGTCGAGGCAGGGCATGGGAAAGGAGGCTTGTAATTCTGAAAGATTTCTGACAGAAGTTTACTTGGTGAAAAGTCATCACAAAGAGCTTTTATTGCAATCAGAGGCAAAGATTTATATCAGAATAAGTGCATACAAGATAAATCCCTCTATCCTAAAATAACTGTTTGGAAATAAGGTATAATTCTCTCTATCAGAGGCTAGGCACTGAGAGCAGGGAAGAGTGTTTTGGCCAAGAGGTACCCGAACAAAGGCTTCAGTCACACTTCAAGATATTGGTGGTTATTGGTATTTTGCCTCTTAACCTTCATATCATACTGATGGCATTAATGGGTAGCCTGGCTAATAATGTCTAAAATGGGAGCACCCAGAGGACAGCAGGTCCTTTTTCCCAATGGTCTATATCCCCTGGTTTCCACTAGAAAGGAGCCTTGGACCAAGGGTTAGGGTCTGAAGTATCCTGTTCTCTACCATTCTCGCAGCCTTGGGATGGCAAAACCTCTGGCCTGCAGTGTGCCCCTGTCTCTAAGAGCTGCTGCTTAGAGACAGCCACTGCTACTAGTCCCACCTGGAATCTTGACTAATTGAAATTTCATCCCAGCTTTATGCTTGGCTTTCTGCAGGAACTTGAGGAATTCACATAGGAAGTGTAGTATGATGTAAAAGCAGTGCTTAAACCTGGTGCATAAACCTGCGTAATGTTCCAGTGAGCCATGGCACAGAGGAAGATCTAGGAATCTGAGCAGATTGGAAGCTGAGCCACAGTCAGTAATTGTCATACTGTTGCAGAGGAGGAAGCTTGTTCTCAGAAGCATTTGAAAAAAAATAACCTGTGAGCAGTCATTGCCAGGATCAGCTGGCATCAGCAGTAGTGTTGCATTCATGTTTGAATGACCTAATTTGGGGGGAAAAAAAAGGAAAATAGGTAAGTGGGAGAATAAGAGAGAGAACTGTGAAGATAGCAACAGGTATAAGAGATTTAGAAAGTGTGGTCCGCATGGAACAACTAAAGGAAAGCTTTAGCAAAGTATTTTAAGGAGTAGCTTGCAGACTTTGGGCCAGACAAAACTTGCCAGAATATTTCATACAGCTTCTGTCAGCTCTTGCCTACCTGATTTCTGAGCCATTAACTCATGGACAAGACTCGGGCTGTGGTGCCCACTTCCTGAATTTTTCTTCAGTTTGTGCACTGTGGAGTGTTGGGGAACCTGCGAGGCTGTGATTTGGTGAGTCATTGATGGACATGTTGGAGGATGTTCCTGCCATGTATCCAATAAGTGGGGGGAAATACCAGCATGGTTTACCCTCAGGTGACTCTGTGGAGCCTTAGAGGTTGTTTTGGGATAGGTGACTCTTCTGGATTAGACAAACATCTGAAGCATATTGCAGAATGATATTTAGTTCTCCTGTGGAGGAAGGGAAAGGTATAATATAATTGTCCTGAGGTCCCCAACTGATGATATTGTCCTTTATTCTGTTTCACGTTTCACACAATATAGTGTGAAATGGGGGAAAAAAGAGTGGAGCACTTGGAGAGTGAAAGTGGGAAAGATATAAAGGGTATGGTCAGACTCCACAAGCTGTGAAATATTAAATTCTTTTTGATAACTCTCTCTTATGAATAAATTCTGCACTGGTGCAGCCCCACCTTGAGTCATGTGTGCAGTTTTGAGCACCACAACATAAAAAAGACATTAAGCTGCTAGAGATCTTCTAAAGGAGAGCCATGAGGATGGTGGAGGATCTGGAAGAGAAGCTGTATGAGGAGAAGCTGAGGTCACTTGGTCTGTTTGGCATGGAGGAGACTGAGGGCAGACCTCAGTGTGGTCTTCAACATCCTCATGAGGGGAAACAGGGGCAGGGACAGATCTCTTCACTCTCCTGACCAGGGACAGGATTTGAGGAAGTGGCACGAAGCTGAACCAGGGAAGGTTTAGGTTGGATTATCAGGAAAAGATCTTTCATCTAGAGAGTGGTTGGGCACTGGAACAGGCACTCCAGGGGCAGTGATCACAGCACCAAGCCTGACTGAGTTGAAGAAGCACTTGAACAATGCTCTCAGGCACAGGGTGTGACTCTTGGGGTGTTCTGTGCAGGACTGAGAGTTGGACTCAATGATCCTTGTGGGTCCCTTCCAACTCAGAATATTCTGTTATTCTATGATACTTCCAAGTGCATGGGCTTGTCAGATGCAAGCTAAATACCAATAGAACTGCGCTGCCACATGCAGAAAATGTCACACATCTTGGCTGGGAGGTGCATAGCTGAACGGAGTGGGAATGAAGCCTTCTTGAAATGCAGGAATAGTTATTTCTCCTTATCCTGACCTTTTTCTGTTTAGTGTATGGTTCCTTCCCTTTCTTGTTCTTGTTTTCCCCTCTGATGTTATTTCTAAATACTGATGAGACAACACAGGGTCCAACAAGGATTCGTTTAAAGCATTTTACTCTCTAAATCAAAATATTTTGGTAGAAGTTGTAGGTCAGATTGCTCTTATTCTAGGGAGAGGTCTTGCTAGTACCCCTGTGCAACTGTACAGTTTGGAGATCTCTATGTTGGTTCATTTCTAATTAAATAGTGAGTTGCTGCCTGCTTTCTGGCCTTCAAGCCTTTTACTACCTGAATCTGGAGAACAGGCTGTAAAACATTAAATATGGGAAAGCTGGGAAATGTAACACGCCATAAATGTATGAAGGTAGGAGCTCAAATATGTGTGGACATAAAGATTTTATTTCTTTGCATAAGGTTTAAATGAAGAGTCTGCAGTATAAATCTCTGCTTTCAAAGTGAACTATCACTTTTCAGCAAGAAAGAAGGCAAGAATGACTATTAAGAAGTAAAATATTATACCTTTAGGAAGCACTAAAGCAAGCCTTTATAAGACCATCTATATATACAAACTAATGAAGAGCCCTAATCTGCCCCCCAAATATACCATAGGACTTTTTTTTTTTTTATCTGCAGCCTGGAGTTGTATAATTTTGCCTTTTTTTTATGTTGTGAATAAGACATGCAAAGGTCACCATTATGCAATGAAACTGTCAGGAGGCAGCTGGGAGGTCTTCATTTAATGCCCATTATGCCCCATATTTGATATCTGTATCAGGCTCCTAATGGGTGGTAGGCGGGGATTGACGATGATGGTAGTTTGGAGGAAAGAAGTCTTAGCAGCTCCCTGGAAATTGTTGGGGGGACAGGGTGATGTTTTTATAAGTCTTTAACTGAAAAGTATTCCTTAAAACCTAATGTATTTATAAGCAGAATTTCTGAATGCACCGAGGAAACGATTTTAACACTTACAAGTGAAAACTGAGAAATCCTAAATGTTTTAGATCTTCAGGCCAAATCTTGTTTTATTTTCTAAAGCTTTTTGTCCAGCTGGATCAATCATGCTACTTTTTAAACAGAATTCTCCATTATGTTCTACGTCATTTCTAAAAGTGATTTTTCTCAGCTGGTTATTAAAGTGGTGGGATCAGCAGCAGTCACCAATATGCCTGCTCTGAATATTTGTTGTGTAGGTGGACTTTAAAGGAAATCTTCTGGTTCTTTCTAAACATGGAACAATGAGGCACTCATCAGCTGCTTATATGAGGCCTTTAGACTTTCATGCTCCACTGCTGTGAGTGGATATATTTCTGTCTTCAATTGTGTGGCAATATTTTTGTCTTGTGTACTCAAATAATATTATCTTAAGTTCATTGAAAAGCCACCCTAGTTGAAATAGTAGTAAAATCCATGTTATGGAAAGGGGTTATAGTCAATTAGCTAATTATGTGTTTTGTTAAACTAATTTTTGATCTGCTTGCATCCTGTGTAGTGAAGCATCAGAAAGCTCTGTTGCATCCAGGGTTGTAGAACAAAAACCATCATTGTGTTGCTGAAATGATGAACCCCAGGCAAGGAAGAAACAAGCATTAAACTGTACTAAGTTACTGCTCAGAAGAAACATGATGCTATCATACTTCATATGAAAACCCCTCATGGTTGGGGGATGGCAGCCTTTACTTTCTCCCAGCAAGTCTGAAGTTAGTTTTGGCTTGAGATGGAGACAGAGAGTTGAGTATCTCCCAAAGACATTTGCTAACTTCATAGTGCTCAGTCAGCCGTCTGAAAGGGATTGCACTGAGGTGGGTTTTTGGACGGTATTGATGTTCTGGGTTGTTGGCATGGGGTGGATCTTGAAGAAGGAGCCTGCATCTCATAAAGATCCTATTGATAAAAATTGAATAAATGACCTCTGCATCTAGCTGTTATTGGTATTCTGGGGCATATTAACTGCACCTAAATTATTGCATGGGAAAGACCTATGAAATTTATTTGACTTCAATGACCTCCTTGGAGAATGGGCTCTGTAATTTGCTGAATAGCTTGCTTTTTTTTTTTTTTTTTCCCCAATATCCCTTTATGAGTTTCCCTGTTAGGAACACTCAGATATAGGTTTACTTGATTTTGGCCCTTGCCCTGGGCTTGTAAATTACTTTCAGCCATATAGGGGACTGTGTGATACCTCCCAGAAGTCTAGAGCATAAAAGAAATGAAGATACAGTCTGGGCTGTGGCTATTAACATTTATTGCTCTTAAATGTTATCAGATTCTGCCCCTTCTCCCAAACTTACCTTTTACTTGTATAGCTGCCTCTGAAATACCAGGATCTCTCAAATCCTTGTTTATTCAGACCTAGCCTAACAGTTTTGGGACAGAGAGGTCTGACATTTCCTGAACCACTGTCACTGTCAGAAGCTTTTCATGATCAAGTCTTCGTGGAAAGCTTATCACGAGAACTGAAAGCGTGACTAAGAAGTCTGCTCTTGTGCACGCTGTTGAAGCTCATTTAATGCAATGTCATAGGCAAATAATGAAGTCTGTGGATGCTAATTATGTTTTAATAATATCACTGATTTTCTTATGCATTATATTTGTCTTCTTAGGAAAAAATCCCATCTCTCTCTCATTCTCTTATGGGTGATTTATAGGTATAGCAATTATGCAAAGTGAATTAATATTTCATTACTGTGATATGATCACACATATGCCACCACATGAACTGAAATGTATTCTTTACTTTGAAGACCTATACAGTGCAGTAGGAGCTGTGAACTGAAATAATCTTTTAACATTCTGCTAAAACTGAAATGAAAAGTGTAACCAGAGCAGAACTGGTAGGGTTACACTGCTGTTGGAGTCCCATTCTCAGAGACAGGTCACTAGATGGCAGCGATACACAGCAAAGCTGCCTTCCCTTCTGTGCTCCTTAGCGTGCCTCAGAAAACTTGCAACAGTTTGAAAGCCTAAAAACAAAAAATTGTGTCTGTGTCTGTGCATGCACTTAAAATGCTACATTTTAAATTCAAACTATTGTATTATTTTTTTTACTTGATAGTAACTACAGAGTGAGGACACGTTCTTACTGGAAAACACTTTGTAGAGCAGTCACTAGTTGTCTTTGTGAAAGGTTTGTGTTTGGAAATGTTTGGAAATAATGCAAAAAAACCTTTCATTTTTTCCAGCGTGCTCCCTAATTAGCTCAAATGTTTGCTGCTGAAGCAGCCACGGGTCTTGTGATCAGTAGGATGCAATTACATGGCAGAGAAAGGGAGCTTAAATGCTCTGGGTAACTTTGGATTTGCAGGGTACCTGTCAGGCAAATTCTGTGGCAGAGCCTCAGAAATGTGCTCGAAGCACCTCTCTCTGAGTATGCTGACTTTTGCCTGTTTCTCCATTTTCTCTGCAGTGTATTTGAGCTTTCACTTGATTTTGGACATGCCCTTCTTTAGATTATTTACGCTGTGATAAACTAAGTGCAAAGATTTTCTTCCTCCTCCTGCATTCCTCTGAAGCTATTGGGTTCCAATGCATTTCCCTTGCACTTTGAGCAACTCTGTACATCCTTAATACAAAATAAATTGCTTTCTGCTGGAAAACAGTAGGAAGAAAGTAGAAATTGTCAGTTTCTAAGAGAAACCAAAGTGGGCTCGTATTCTAAATAGACTGAAGTAATTCATGGTGAAAGCGCAGAGTAATCTGGCTGCAGAAGTTTAAGAAATTACCCGTTTCATCCTTCTGCTGGAGGCAACCATCCCTGGAGCAGAGATAAAGACGTGTCTAGGGCTCAGCTACCTCACTGCACCGTGTTGATGTGAATGGCTTGTCAAAGGACCTTGGGAAGATCCAGTTCCAGTCCTACTAATGGTAACTGGGAGGCAGTTTCCATCTTAGTGATTCAGTTCTGGATCTGACCCACGGCGAGGCACCAACTAAGCTGCTCATTTTATTGTTCTTTTATCCAAGGTTTGCTGTTTATGTCCATAAGGTACCTGAAGATCTCTTTTTGTATACATATAACCTGTGTGTGTGAGAAGTGGGTAAAGAGTTCCCTTTGTTAAATACATGTTATAGTTGAGCAGTGACTTAGCTTTTCTAGAGATTCTCCTTTCTAGATTTTTGTGAAGCTCCTCTTACAGTTTGGTTTTTTATTTCTTCTTCTTTTTTTTTTTTTTTCTCCCATTGGAGTTTGATTGTTTTCTTCTTGTGTGTTTTGGGGGTGTTTTTCATGTAGACTTTCCAGGAAACTCTAAGGAAGATTTTAAACTTCAAAATCATTAAACTAACATTTTGATTTTTATCTTCTTTTCATAACAGACATTTTTCACTCTTAGTGTTTTTCCTGAATAAAATTATGGTCTCACAGTTATACTAAACTGAGTTTATGTGCCCAGAGTTGAATTTGGCCATGGCTTTGTGACCAGGTAAGCATCCAGCTGAGATTAAACTATCTGTGATTCAGCATGGATAAAACAGCAGCGATGCTTTTGTGCCTGGAGAGACATTTGAAAGAACATGTAGAGCTGGGTGTGATTCCTCCCTACTGGGAATGGAAGCTGATGTAGCATCTTGGAGGGCACAGGACTGGGTGCAGCTGAGCGTGTCCTTAGTTGAAGAGTAGACAGTTTGTGCATTGGTGTTTAGATTTGGCTTTATGCCTAAATCTCTTACTATGGTATTCCGTGGGCTTCAAAAATGCAGACTGGGAAATCGCTTTATATATTCTATAGTAACAAAACAACTTGCAGCTGTGGAGAAGTACTGGTGGAACCAGCTGTGTCCACAGAGCCAGGGGGATGCTTTCTGGTGCTCTCATGGCTGCCATTCAGAGAAGATGCCTGCTGAGGGGCATTCTGTCTCCTGTATGGGCTTTGCACCTCAGGTTCCAGTGTCTTGAAATCAGGACATGGAAGACAGGACTGGTGCATGGGTGAACCTGCCCTGATGTAGCTGGGATGCAATTAAGATGCACAACTGGAAACAAAGTACTGCTGAGGGTTTTTGGAGCATAATATAACCTAAGTGTCCATAAGGTGTGGCTCTTGCATTACTGTAGTCTTTATATTGCATGATAAAATCCTGTGACCAGGAATGAGGAAGGAGTTTAAATGCCTGTGGTGCTTTTCCAAAAAGGAATTAGGGTAGGCCAGCTCAGGCTGATTGTAGGAATTCTCATCCTTCTTATGTCATAATCATTCTTCTCACCATGATGAAGTTTTGCAGCCTTGGCTTTCTTTAAAGTCTGTTACTACCCTTGCAATCTGGAGCAGCAGCAGTAAGCAATAGTGCCTTTCCACAGCTAGGCAGGAGACTGGGGTCACTCCTGCAGAGTGTGTAATGGCCCTCCACCCTTCTCATGGCAAGGTTAGGCTCTAATTAAAGCCAATCTCTGAGGAATTTGCAGCTATTACAGAACACTCCCATCTGTGAGGTGAGCTTCTGAGAGAGGATAATGCTTGTGCTCATGTTTCTGCACTAGTTTCCTGTCCTCATCCAGGTGCAACTCAATCTGTTGGTGATTATCTCTAAATCCTACCATGTCTGGGACCCGTTACCTAAGGCACAGCCTCTCACCCCACACTGAGATGTGGGACATGCAACTGGCTGTTTGTTCCTCAGGTGAAGATTTCCATGGGAGGTTGAGGGGGTTTCCTATTAGAAAGCTTCTCATTTCAGGAATTTGCCTCTTCCCTTCCTCCCTTCTCTCCCCTTGACAGCCTGCCAACACACAGGTCTTATGGATTTCCAACAGACTGTATGGATTAGCTGTTGTCTCTTTTCCTCTCTTTTGGTATGTGTAATTTTCTAGTTAATATCTGTGTGGCAGTAGCTTTCTCAAAGTGGTTATTTGCTACTGCCATGGATGTTTGGTACTTTGTGAAGCAATTCTCTGTTTCTCTACCCACTGATTTTAAAAGGAATGACTTAGGCTCCTGTAGGCACAGAAACTGTACAGCTCCATGAATGAAAATATGCAATGTAAACATACTTTGGGGCTTAATAAATTACCAATCATTGGTTTATGAATGACTTTAAATAGTTACAGAATTCATCAGTTAGTCTGTTTATAGCTATCTTACCTTCCAATTTTAAGGCTTTTAGCTATTTGTAACATTGTACCATTCATGTCTACAATGTGTATTGTTCTTTCTCACAATCTCTTTTCAAAGCATCCATAAAATTAGAAATGTCACTAAAACCAGGAATTCATACTATAAGTTTGTGGGGGAGAAAAAAATTAATTTTCCTGAACAAAAGATCATCACTGGCACCTAGTTTAAGAAAATGAAAGATGTTTAGAATCTGATGGAAAGGCTTCTGAAAGTTCTCCTTTTCTCTTGCTCTCACTTTTTTTCCCCCCCCAATTGGCAGATCTTCTTGTGACAGAGCACTGTTTCAATGTCCTCAGTACGATTCTACAGAAAAACTTATTTCTTCTCTTGTCATCTTGAGGTTGATGGCTGCCTTCCCATTTCCTCTTCTGGAAGATGTCTGTTCCAATACCACAACAGTAAAGATTTGGATTCATTAATACAGCACTGATTCTGGTTCCAGCAGGCTTTAATTGCAGAGAAATGGAGAGATGTTTCATGTGATTTGTCCTGGTCTGTCCTACCTGCCGAGCAATGCCTGGTATCATGTTTGTTCAATCAATCCTATTGGGCTGTTTTGGAGCATGGACAAATTATGAAAAATGGGTGTGGGCACCCATCCATTTTTCTATAGCTGAATCCAGAACTTCTTAATTATGTATATATTGCTGTAAAGGGAAAAAATATTTCTGTCATCATCTGTGAAAATGGATGGGGCATCCAGTCATATAAACTGTTATACCTCCAGAAACTGTGAAGAGCAGTGAAGAATATGTGGAGAACTCTCTCTAGTTGCAGGGAATTCCATTACAAGAGGAAAATTGAGCATTACTGTGGTAGTTCTACCAGCTCAGTGTGGTGTGGTAACATCCTTTTGCACACACTTGTTAGGAGGAAGGTGGGAGGATGATGCATACGGCTGGAAAGGATTGGAGAGCAATGCAGGGACATAGCTGATGGGTTCATAAATGGGTAGACCACCAACCAAACTCTTCTGGGGCACTGGAGGAGATAAATGACAGACTTCTGAAACTGAAGTAATAAGTATGTTGGGCACCTCCCTTCAGCCAGGACAGATGTCTAGGTTTTCCAAACCTGTTTATTCCTTGTATGCTGGTTAAGGAGGAAAACTTGAAGCTATCTCACTCAATGAAAGTTGGTTGGATTGCTGTGACAAGGTGGGTAAAGTGCTGTTCAAGGCTTCACTCAGAACAGCTTGTGTTTGCTCCTAGTGTATCCCCAAACAGCTGGTCTCGCCTCAGTTAGACAGGACTTAATGAATAAAGGAATTAACCATGGTTCTTCAGCAGAATCATCTCCCACATGATTATGGCTTGTAGAAAGAAAATAAAACAGCAATGTTAGCCACAGCTTTTTAAGAGCTGTGAGCTCTGAAGTCTCTTGCTTTTGGTAAGCTGCCCCTTGTGAGGCTATACTGACTCCTCTATCTGGATTTTTCTTGGGCAGTTTTTACATGAGAATGGGTCCTTTGTGCTGTTGTAAGCTGACACAATAGTGCTCAGCAAATATTAATGAAGATAGCCTTTGTCTGAAAAATGAATTACAATCAAAAGGCATATCCCCACCTTCAAAGTGCCAGGAAAAAAAAAAATCATTACAGCTTTCAAGAGCTCTTCCTGAATCTCAAATATACTTGAAGGTTTTTCTGCCTCAGATTTTTCAGGACTGGAACTATGACTGGGGTTATTGCTGTATGAACATTAATGGATTTGATTATTCAAGAATGCCCTCACTCTCCATATTCAAGAGCACGTGACTTGTGGCTTCATTCCCAGGGTCACAGTGAAAATTCCTTTTGCATTCTTTTCTCCACACAGCATATACAGTGGCAATGAACATTTTCAGTATTTGTGATGCCCAAGGGAATGAACCAAAACCATCACAATTTTCTTATGGTGGTTGTTATCTCTAGAAAAAGTTTCTATTTCATGAAGATAAGCTCACCAAGGATGAATATGTGATAGGGTATATTTCTTCCATTATAATATGCAGTTGAGTACATAGATGAATGACAACCACAGAAGGCCAAAAATGTAATAACCAGATGATTGCAGATAAATTGCTCAAGAATGGCCTCAAGCCTTTGAATAACTATGAAGAAGGCATCTTACGCTTTTGATTAATTCCTGAATATTCTTACTTGATCTCTCCCTTTTCTGTATTGCTATCACCAAATCTCAGATGAAGACTGCTGCAGATGTGTTATCCGTTTCAAATGCAGGATGGCTTCAACTTCAGGGAGTGTAAGAGGGAGAAGAATTTGGCTGCTCAAAGGTAAAGTTCAAAGTTTAAGAAACAAATGCCGTGGAAAAACCCCAATTTCTCAAGGAACAAGAGAGACCCTGTGATATCTGAAGGGTTGGAAGAATTAGGGAAGGTGGCCAGGAGACCTCAGAGGTGACTGAGAGCCTCCTTAAGTCCCACCAGTGTGGGTCCCAGGGGCTGCAGAATCAGCGGGAGGGAGCAGCTGTGCTCCCACACTTCTGTCATACAGCACAGACTCTTCACACACTGGTCAGGCCTCTGCACATGAAGCTTTAAAACCGGTTTTCAGTGTTCACACTTTTCACTTAGGACATCAACAGCTGTAGGAAGAACTAGTAAGTTATGTCAGGTGGGGGTTTCTTATAATTTGAGCTGTTAGTAACTGAGAATTTACAAACTCTGCGTCATGCAGCTGCAACCAGCCATCCTCTAACTGGGAAACTGCAAATACCTCAAACCCAGCCGTAAATATCTACAAGTTTCTATAACAACAATGACAGTGCTCAAACACCACTGGAAGAAAATACTTATTAAACCCTAAGTGTCCTCAAAATAGATAGTTAAATAGGCTCGAGCAACCTCTTTTTTGAGACTGAACTTATCAGAGCTGATTCAGTTCTCCTGTAGCTTGAAATTGCTCAGCCAGAGGACTCCCGTTCTCCCTGTATGAAGCTATTGCCTTAAAACTGTTTAAAATGTAACAGCCTGTAATGCTAAAAGTCTGTGGCTCTAGAAGTCTAATTTACACATCTTTATAAGAAACTTCATTTACTGGGCCAGAGGTTTCTTACACTCTTTGGGAGGGGAAGCAGTGATCCCATCTCACTTTATGCTTCTTATTTGCAGTCTGAATTAATTAACGGAGTGTAGTGATTGACAGCATTCAGAGAACAGCTAACAGTGGCTCGAGGCTGAGCCTGTGGGCAGAGCCAGGGAGATGAATTCTTCTGATTCTGCTTTACTTCTGAAAACACATTGTGTAAGCACAGTCATTAATGTCTGAGGTTGAACTTGGAGATTACTGCCTTTCCATATTTCTTCTACTGGAATTAGATACAATATTTGGGATGTAGATAATTACAAGGAGATACCAAAAGAGTGGGACACTGGTTGAAGATGGTGATCCGTAAAAGGTTTATAGGAGGGCTTCTGCTAGTGTTAAGTGGTCACAGTACCTTCAGTAGGTGCTTTGGGGACACAGGAATTTCAGCTGCCTCTAACACTGAGCTGGCCCTTAAACATTCACTTGGTTTGCAGTCTCAATGTGTATATTTCATTGCAGTACTTGTTTTAGCAAAATCATGGTAATGAATCAGACTAATGACGACTCAAAGCTTTTTTTCTTTTTCAGGATGCAGAGAAAGATCTGTGTAGCTTCTGAGATACTGTTTTATACTGTGTATCTTGCTGATTAGAAGAGGATAATGAGAATAATTTCCATTTTAAAGTGAAGGACTGAGGCACAAAGAAGGCTGGACTTACTTAAATTCACCCTACAAGAACTGGTATCCTAAATGCAAACTTGGCGGAGGTTGACACCTCTAAATACGTTAATAAATAATCATGTGGATTATGCTGTGCATGCGATGTGTCCTGTCTGACAGATGAGTAAACTGGGAAATACAGCCTTTAGAACACTTGTCTCAAAGGAACTCTCAGGAAATGAATCCTGTTTCTCCAGGGAGTGTTTTGTCCTTGGTCGTTTTAGTGTCCTTTTACTGCTGAATTGATGAAAGTGTTTATTGAAAAAAAGCCAGTGGTGTAAGAGCACACCTCCAGAAGGCAGTGAGCTGGTACAGTTCAGCCACCTGTGCTGGTGTGCAGTGTGAGGGCAGGGAGAGTTGCTAGAAAAATATCATATGTGAATTTAAAGTTTGTTGAGAAAATATATCATTCTGCCTTTGATCCTTAATTGATAGGGTTTTAATATCTGTGTCGTGAACTTTCAGAGATAGACAAGAGTCAAAAGAACATAGAAAAGGTTTCAAATCTCTGTGAATATCAGGGGCTTAAAGCTAAAAGTGAAATGCATCCATATATATTTTGAAAAAAAATTAAATATATCAACACATCCATATACATATGTAGAGAATAACAGAAAATGGGAGGCTTTTTGTATGAGATTATTATATTAGCATCTGCAAGTATGTGGCTTGCATGTCGAGAACCTCAAATTATTAGTAAAAATATCATTTAATTGCATGCTGTAAAGCCTTTTCTATTATTAATTGGGCTTTTAATACTGTTTGTGCTCAAGGGAAGCTATAATCACTTTATGGGCATGGAGATTAGGCAGACATTAAAGTGATGCATTAAAAGTTACACGGAGTGGAATTTTCACAAAGCTGGAGAATTTCCTTCATCACTTAAAATTTTTAAACCAGAAATGGAGTGCTTTCTGAAGAACATGTCATAACTCAGATGGAATCTATAACCTTGGGGGAGAACTTGGGAGTCATGTTCAGTGGTCTGTCTTTTGGAGAATGTCATGTTGGGAAGACAAATTTGGTTCCTTTCAGCTATATGAATGAAAGAAGCTTTTGACTTTTAGTCCTGTAGTTTAAAGTTTAAATATGTCTGCAAGAAAAAGTATGTGTGGATGTGTGTTAGGAAACAGAGAAGATTTGGGAGCAAAAGACAGGTCTCTTCTGTGTTTTCCCCAAAATTCCAGGCCAATGCAATCTAGAAGGAACCTGCAGGAAAAGTTATGGATGTTTGCAGAAAGTCATTGAAGGTAGATACAAAATCTCTTCAGGTCAAAGTTCTGTGCCTGGACCAAGTATGATGGACAGAGTTGAGAGGGAGAGGGCTCACCTGCATGCTTGGAATCTTTTTGCAGGAGCTGATTGAGTACTTGTCTGGAGGGAAAACAAAACAAAAACCTCCCATAAATAGCCCAGATAAAACTAGTGGCTTTAAAAGTAGCTCTTCTCAGGTAGTCAAAAGCCACACGAGCAAATGGGAAACGTGGAATAATAGCCCAAACTGTGAAATAACAGGCAGATGACTTGCCCTTAGCGTGCAGGAGGAAGTGGGTTAATCAAAAAGTCGAGCAACCACAGCATTCCACCTGTGATAGAGAATGTAAATCAGTGGTGAAAATGGTATGCAGAGCTCCAGGGCTTGCTTAAATACTTCTTTCTGCAAGAGAAATAAAAAAATGAAGGATTGCAGTGTACATTTTACTCCTACAGTGCATTTCAAAGAATGTTCTGTAAGCAGCTCATCCAGGAAGTAGAGTCAGGTCTGGCCCAAACAATGTCTGTTTTGATTGTGATGTTAATAAATAGTCCTTTGCTGCACTTCTGCATATATCCAGTTCGATAGGTCCCAGAAAGAATAAGGAAATATAGTGATATAGTAGAAATACCTTGGTTAAATTAGCATATGAGGCAGGAATACAGTGTATATTCTAAAGACTCTATCCCAAGTTATGTGGGACAACTTGCACTTTGCCTTTGAGAGAGGGCTGTGACAAACTATTGGCATCAAAAGATCTCATCTGTCAGGTGTGTGTAGAAAATGATCCTATAAAAGGCTGTGGCTAAAGGCATCATGGCATAATATTTCATATTCTGGCCTGCAGAGATGTGATGTGGTATGTGCGTGCAGGAAACAGATGGGCATTTAAACACACAGATCATCTTAGGCAGATTTACCTGCCCTAAATTAGATGGCTCAGTCTAAGTTAGTCAGCCTAAGCTCAGCTCATAGTCGGTGGGGTGTAATGTCTCAGGGACAAGTCATTTTCGCCTGAGACAGGCTCTGCAGCCATGCAAGTGAGGTTTTCTAGCTGGAAACTAACCGATGCCAATAGGATTTTGGTAGCTGTAGCCCCAAAGTGGAGTTACTGATGGCTAAACCACCATCTAAGCATTTTCCTCTGAGTTGAAAGATGAGAAAATAATAAGAGGCCACATTGTTTTCAAATATGTTGGAATAAAACCAGTAAGCTTTTTAGCCCTGAGAATGCTGTTGTTTCCCTGGAGTACTTTTTATTTTTTACAACTGCATCCTGGAGCATCCTAGTGTGAGTCAAACGTTTTTTGTTTCCCAGTGTACCTCAGGGATGGGAAATGCATTGTTTTATCTTACTACTCCTTGACTTTTCCTTGCATTCCTTTTGGGTGGCACAAGCAGTTCAGAACAGACTCTTCTATATATTTTTGGTGCTTTTACAAAATCCTCTCTAAGAGAAGTTACTGATACACACAAAAGGTGTATCAGGCTTTCTGAGGAATACAAATCTTACCACTTTGTGGTGTCAGTGTTCCCCATCTCTACCTTTCCTCCCATCTTTCTTCACTCAGTTCTTCCCACAGACCCTGTAAAATGACTGCAGTGATGTTCTTGAGTGCTAGTGATGAAATGAAGGTTTCATAGAGTTGCAGCCAGAAGATCTCTTGGCTGAACTGCAGGCCAGGTGAAGTTATGACAGGGAACTTTGCAATGCACTTTTCCACACTGTTCTGCCAGGGTAGTGCATAGTTTTTCCATGTGCATTTTCCCATACGGGCTCTGGATTTTTGTTCGTTGAACCCCCAGTAGAAAGTGTTTTAGATGAGACATTTTCATTTTGTTCACAAAAGCAAAGAATATTTTTAATGCACTACTTCTAGTAGTTTTCTGGAACCATCTGCTTGGCAAAAAAAAAAAAAAAGAGCAGAAGGTTTAATTTCTCATTATTTAATATTTTATTTTATATAAAATACCAAAGGATTTATTAAACTGAATACTTTTATTACCTTTTTATAATGAGAAAAGTTTATTAGAGAACATGGGATCATAAAGCCTTTTCCTATAAACATCTTAATTGATCTATTTGAGCTTTACTCTGCTCTTTCAAACCCTTCAAACACGATCACCTCGTGCACTCCCGAGGACGAGTGAGGATACAGTGTGGCTGGCCCTCGTGGACTGATTGCAGCTAAACAACCCAAACATATGACCTTCAAAATCAATCTGTAGTGAACAACTGGAGTATTTTGCTTCTTCTGTGGGTTCATGTGTTCCTTGAAATTCAGTTGAATTTCAAATTTTATCTCAATTAGTGAAAACCTGGCCACTTAACTGTCATCATGACTTTTGAACACAGTGATTTTGCTGAAATGGTTAAGATATTTTGTAATTTTCAAAAAAAAAGGGTCTGGAGTAAAGTATTGTTTAGGTCTGTTGCCCAGGGAATCTGCACATTTGTTATGTACACAGAATTCTGTCACTTAATTGTGCTCCCCATAGGCTTGAAAGATGCACTCACATGATATTTTTCTCTGGTTTATTACTGATGCAGCTGTCTGCATCAGAAAATCGTTGGAGTACACATGCCCTTTTGCTGCATGATTAAAAGAGAATTACATTGTTTCATGTCTCAAAACCTCCTTTGGCAACTACAACTTCTTATTAATTTATTGAAATTGGCAAGCTGACAGTGTGGGAAGAGGTTCAAGAGTTGCATCAGTTCGATCTGGATGAGTTCCTGACTGGATGTGAGATATTTCTCTTGTAGGCAGCTCACACTCCAGTTTGAAATGCTACCTGCCCATGTTTGGAGCTGTCTGCCATCTGAAACTCTCAGAAGAATAGCTGCAACTAGATCTCAATTTACAGCATAGAATTGCTGTAGAAATGAATAAATCATGTAAGATTTTTAGGAAAGATAGCTGTTAATGTAATCTCCAAAAGCTCTGGTCAGGTCTTAAAGGTTGGAAAGAAAAAAAAAAAAAAAGAAGAGATAAAGGAGAGAAGTAAAACCAGAGAAGTGACAAAGAAAATTTGATTTTGCTTTAAAGACTAGTTATAATGCTTTTTAACTGATTATCAAGAAAGATAAAGTGCCAGTGGTGAAGGAATTATGGAAGATAATTGCAACAAGTCTAAAAGTTTAGTTGAATTGGTTTTGAGAATGTCCAGGAGACTTTCTAATGATATATTATGTATGTAAACCTTAATTACAGAGTAATAAGTTGAAATCAAGTTATTTTTCTAAACAATTTTGTAATGTAAAGAAAAGTCTTCATAGACCTTTTTTTCCTTTTCTGGCTGTAATACTAATGATAGAATCTACTCTTAGAAGTTATTACGGTAAATAATTTGAATAGACTTGGATTATGGGACGGTTTGTAAATGTTCTGAGGCAAATGCTACTTTATTACTTTGACTTCTACAAATAGAGAATTAAGTAGTTTTGTGGGTTTCTTTGGTTTTTTGGGGGCTTATTTTTTATTTGGTTTTTTTTAAGCCTGTACTCTGAGAAACACAGTGTCATATCTGTTTGCTAACTGGATAAAGCAGCACCTGAAAAAAATCACTGGGAAGTGAATTATCCTAGAATGAGAGTGTATGACACACCGAAGATAAAGAGGGAGGAGACTAGCAAGCCTTGGGAAAGCTTTAGAACATATAAAACCTTTTCCTGTTTTCTTCTCCAGCAGAAGTAGCACTTGGTTTTGGCTATATACCTGGACAACAGATTTGAAAATAGCTGGTCTCCTTCCTGCCTGAGGAAGAGAAAAAGACAGAAGTCAAATGTATTGGCTGACCTACAAGCTTTACATTTAATTTCTTTCTGGTCACTTTTCTTGAAGACATGGCTTTACAGACAGGGTGGTCAAAGCAGCAGTTCCACTGCTGATTCACATTAATTTAGATATTTACAGACTTATATGCAAAAGTATTTGTTCAGGTGCTTCATTCAGAGGAACATATGGTCCCTCACAAACATTTATGTACACGAAAATACTTTGGACAAATATTCCCAGAAAAGCAAACCAAAATTAATGCTTGCTTAATAATACAGAAGGGAATTGCCAAAGTGCTTAGCATTGAGTGGATTATGCTCCTGGATGTCTGTGAGATGTTTCACTGCAGACAGTGATAAAAAAAAGAGTCAGTTAGCTTAACTCTTTAGAAAAATATATGAATTCTTGCTTGTTTGCTTTCTTCAGAATTGGTGGCAGTGTGTGAGAGGTAGATATTCTTCTGATGTTGGATGGAAATACCATCATATGGCTTTTTTGGAATTTCATAGTCAATGTGGTCTCTGAGGCAGCCTCTGGGTAAATGGGGAGATGGTAAGTGAGAGGACAGATAGATACTTATTTTTGGCCCTGGGATATTTTTAGTGCATAAGAAGATGGTTCATTCCAGAAGAGTTGTGCTGAAGCATCTTCAGAGATGTGGCCACAACTGGCTCATTTTTTGGAGGTAGTTTAGGAAGTATGGAAGTAGGTCTCATTATAGTCAAAGAAACTTAGGAAACATATACCATTAAGTGAAGCTGCTCAAGATGGTGGGCAAAGCCATTTATCCTCAAAAAAAAAATTATCCTAGCAATATCTGACTTTCAAGTGAAAAATAAAAATACGCACATGACCTTAATGCTGATCTATGAAAATTTATGCAGTGCTGATAAAAATTAATGTAAGTTTTGCAACATGATTTACTCATCATTGATGGTGGCATCCAGTCATGACTAATACATAGGTCTGAAATTTATATGATGACTGATTATGTATGTCTATGCAGTTGCAGATATGCCGACTCTATATAAATATATATAAATATGCATAGGGTTTTGTGTATCATACCTGTCATTTAAATATACAAAGATACGTGAACTTCACAGAGCTTTCCCATTTTGGGATGTGTTTCCAAGGGTTCTTGTACACACTGGGATGGATTGGCTTCCAGCATCACAGTTAGTGTGACTTGTAATTATGAGTAAATCCATATATAAAACCAGAGGCATTTGGCACGTGGTTGCATCCCTGTCTTAACTCATTGTGCTTAGCATGATAAAATAAGAGTGGAGCTGAGATGGCACGAGTTTTTTGTATATATCGAAAACAGAGTTCAAACTCTTCCCCAGCTGTGGTTATGTGCAGAATCACAGGCCCATTATTCTGTGTATTCACTTGCTGGTTTTACCTGGATTACTTTAAGCTAGGATATTTACCATCATGTGTGCTGTAGTCACCATTTGCATTTCTTTTTTTTTTTTCTCTTTGATCTAAAGTCACTGTAAGACTTTCAGAAATCATTTTCTGTATCACTGAAATAAGAGGAAGAAAGAGAAAGTCCCAGTTTTCAACATTTCTCTTAGAAGACAACATTTTTGTAGAGCTGGACGGAAAAAACTGTGGCTCAGAGCTGCTGATTACATGATAACTCATGAATTACTAAGTAATGAAGTATTTTGCCATCTAAGCAATTAAAGGCCCTGCCACCTTTTGAGCTGGTGATTCCAGAACTGCATTTGTGTCTTTGCTTATGAAGCCACACAAATTCGTGTGTCTGTTCAGGTGCCAGGCTTCTTCACTTTCAGTTGGTACACACACACAAGGTGCAGCAGTGGCTGGAAGGAGCCTGAAGCCTCAGAGAGGATTTCTCGGCGAGTCTGAGGTGTCATCTACTGGCTGTGGTCGAGATGGGGTTTGATGGAGGAAATTGAGCATTGTGCTTTCCACAGCTGTGTGGAAGATACTGTTTAATGGCTCAAGGCAGGAGCTTCCTAAGTGAGCTTGTGTCTGGATATGATTTAAGCAATTTCTTCTGTAGAGAGTAAAATTTATTATCTGAAAAAGCTGTAAAATGACTGCATGTTCTGCACACCCTGGTATTTAGGATCTGTCAAAAGAGGACAGATCTAGTCTGCAATGACATGGAAACAGGAATATTAAAATAGCTGACTGTTGAAATAAAATAACAATAAAGGGATGAGATGGCAATCAAAACTCTTTTAAAATTCTAGAAATAGATTTGCCCCCGAACAAAATAGGTTTTTTTACAAGTAGGATCAAAAGTTTACATGATTGGAGAATGGATCTGTCTTTCTTCTGATTCTTAATTTCTTGTTCTCTGGGCACCCTTGTTCTCTGCATCCCAAGCAGATCAGTTGTTTGGTTTTACTATACTATATGAATAAATTTGCTTTCAGCTGAGAATTTATTCTTAACAAACAAGTTGTTTTACAGCCAAGCGAAATCTATAGTCCCAAGTGCTAAACCATGAGCGCCAGTCCTTTCAGTGCTCGAAACACTTGAAAATTTGGAAACAGCAACAAATTGGTTGTGAAGTGAAATTACTCCACCAACATGAGGAGGATTTTGGAAGTAACCCTTGGTTTAGGCACAAAGTTATTGTAATGATGGCCCTCTGCTTCTGGTGTAGCTATTCCCAGTACTGAAAGGAAACTGCAAGTGGAAGCTTTCAGATGCAGCATCATTAAGTCAAGGGTATAAAGATATAGATCTCTGAGGACTGAGGACATGAACCCAAGTAGGGCTGATTTGCTTTCCATTTTTTTAAGAGCTTTTGTTAAAACACACAGGTCTGTCAGTAGAGCTCAAGAGGTAGCTTTTACACTGCAGCTACATGGTGTCTGTAACAGGGTTCAATTATTGTGCTAACGGTATGTGAGGGATGTGCAAAAATTTTCCAGATTTTGAGGAGAAAAATAAAATGAATGCAGCCTGCTTCACATAACTGTCTGCAGTGAACAATAAAATGACTGTAACAGGGATCATTGCTTCGCAGATGGAAAAAAATATAGGTTTTCTATATACTTGTAATGCATTTGCTTAAAATTTATTGCACCTATATTTAAAATATATACCCCCTGTATAAAATACTGTCTGTTTAAAATGGGATAACTTTGCCAATTTTCTTAATATTTCAAATATGTGGTATAACAAAATGAATTCAAGGTATCATTAAAAACGGATACTTTTGGAACATTTAAATGTAGTTATTTGCTGTCTTGAGTACCTTTAAAGAAGCATGTGTGCAGAGCATTTTTCAGATATATAAGTGAGAAGCAAAAAGTGGAGATTCCCCCTCCCTTTCTGTGCAACCTGTGACTAGATTTAGTCCAGAATAATAGTGTATAGCAGTGTGAAGGTATGCTTGTGTTTTATCTCCCTTTGTGTAGTAGCAGTATAATATTTTCTATTGGCTAGATTCAGTATGAAGTCCTGACTTTTCCACACTTGGATGATGCAAAGTATCCATGGGCTTGGCTAAACCCAGATAAACCAGTTTTACAGCTGTTCTGTGTTGCCAAAGGAGTGCAGAACATCTGGAACTTATTGGTGAATCTGGTTTTATATCTTTTCAGTGCATTCAGAAACCCATGTGTAAGGTTGGATTTTTTTTCTTTTTTTTTTTTTTTTAAACATCCAGTAGGTTCTCGTGGTAAAGGCTGGTTTCCATCCTGAAATGAGAAGCCAACATCAGGTTCAGAACTAAGAGCTCCTTGATGTGCAGTACTTGGGACAAGCTCTGCCTTCCCAGGTTAAATATGACTCACTGGGAGTAATGCACTTGCTTTGACAGACACATTTTATCCTGAAAGTTGCTCAGGAATGAACCTGGAGCACTAATTCCCTGCTGGCAGCTTAGTGAAAATAGAATAACTGAAGGTACAGAAAGCCGTCCAATGGCCAAATGGTGTGGGGGTGAGGAAGTTGTGCCTAAAGCTGAACAGGAAATAGAGTTCCCAGCCCAAAGGGAAAAAAAATAAAAATAAAATGGGGATGTAGAACTTTTCCTGCTTTGTATCTGGATAATAATAGCAATTAAAAAATGAATTCATAACCCAGACCCTTCTGTCCTTAGGTTAAGCTTATAGCTTACTTCTGCATTGCATGACACAGGTCAAGGCCTCTTATCTCTGAGTCAAACCTGGGCTTAAATCTGTATTCCTGACGTGAGTCTCTCACCTTTAAGATATAGGAGAGGGGGTAGTAGTAAGAAATCTTGGGGTTGCAACACAAATTGTGTTTTGTACATGGAGCACTTTAAGTTTAAGTTGATACATCCTTACAAAAGGATTGGTTTTGACAAATTTGTGCTGTTTGAAGAGAAACACTTTTCTTAAAGAATAATAATAATAAAAAGAAATCAAAAACTCTGAACATCTGGGAAAGTGCCTGATGATTTCACACGCTCTTTTTTCTCTGCCTGCTGTTTAATTATTCCATGTGAAACTGAGCCTATTTCTCAACAATCTGTAGAATAATTTGGAATGTGAAAACATCTTGTGGATATTAGGGCACAGGAAAACTAATGACCTTTTTTAGAGTCTCACCAAGAGGTCCTGACAGCTGGGAATGGAACCTCTGCATTTCATTCATGAATTGTTTTCTGGGTCCTTGATAGTCCTGTAGGTATTTTGAACTGTGATATTTTCCCATGAGCTCAACATTTTATCTCTTCCTTTTCTCCTGAATGTGACACGTGGCCCTAGGTGTGTGATTGTCATCATCAATCAATTCTCTAATTTTGCAGGAAGGAAAGGTAGAAGGGGTGGAGCATTTTATGACTTGCTACATATTGGGCACAGGTATTCACATGATCTTTGTATCCTCACTTGCCTCCCCTGCTTGTCAAGGTAGTTCACTCTTCTAGTCCTGTACCCCCTTGTTCATCCTGGAAATTCTTATTTCCTACTTCCCTTCCATGCTAAGGTACTTTTTCCTTTGGAGAAGATGATGGACAGGTAGCTTTAGGTACCTTCTGGTCAAGTAGATGTGGTTCTCATCTATTTTCCTCGGCAGAATCACCCAGAACCTGCCTGAAAAATACTGAGACCAAGTGACAGAGGATTTCTGAGGGGAGAGGAGGTTTTACTGAATGAATATTGGGAGCTGCTAGAGCTGCTTCAGACAGGTTATTTTCCCTTTAGGATACTGAATAGTGCCTGTGGCTTCACAGCTATTGAATTCTGGTGGGCTTCACACTGTAGAGCTCAAGTGGCAAGGGACAAACATGGCTTTGTTCTTAGTTTTCTACAAATTTAATTATTTTTAGGGGTTTACAAATTGATTGTGGACATGCTTTGACATATATTCTTTATTGATTTTCTACATTTCCATTCTATTAAATGGTTTGACAGTTAAAAAGTTAGCCAGGGAAATCATAATCTACTGTAACTAAATACGTATAACTCCAATAATAAAGTTGCAGAGAAAAACCCTGAAGACATTTATAAAGTAATATAGAAAAATGTAAATCATTCAAAGAAACACCAAAGCATGGTGTAATTCATAATTATGTTAGTCAAATAACCATGAGTTATTTTCAATAGAAAAAAAAGAAAGCCAAATTATATCCTATAGACTAAAACACTATCTTCAGAGATCTCCTTCACGTTCAGAAGTACTGAGGGCTGTATCCTTCATGAAGAAGGTTTCCTTCTCTAACTTTCCTACAAGAGCAAGGAGCAAGTGTAGGTATAGCTTTTTCTCAGGGACTAAAATCGAGGTATGGAATTGTTTTGAGGGAAAGGGCTAGACACAGGCATTTGGACTTGGTTGACTGAAATTGCTTGTTCTTAAGGAAAGCTTGTAAAAGACAACTGAAGACCTAAACCATGTAGGACATTACTGTATCAAATAGTTTTAAATGGTTTCTGAAAATGGATTTTTATACAGAGTCTTAGTAATATCTTTTCTTGTTTTCTTATGGTTATGAACAGTGTTTTTTAAAATTCATGTTTTCATTTTTCTCCCTGCAATGTTGAATGAGTCATGTAGATGTTCCTTAATATGAAATGCTACCAAATGAAGATGCTGCATAGAGGTTTGCTTGCTATTGTTTAAGCTTACCACTAACTACAGGTTCAATCAATTGGAAGTTAAGCTTGGAATAATTTTTCTAACTGGCCAATAGTATATGTTCCTTGAAAACCTTGCCTGAGTTGCTTGAGTAACATAATGAGCAAAGTATTTGAACAGAATAATAAACAATCCAATCAGTTCAAATCCTTTTCAAGCAAATAGGATTCTATTACTTTTCAGCAAAATTCCAATGAAATGATTAACTTTCTAAGAGGAAAAAAATATGTGCACCTTTTCTGCATGGTTATGATTAAACATAAAAGTCCAGAATTATTAAGAGAGTAATCTGACAGGTATTTCTATCAATCAAAGTCTTGGACTGCTATAAATCAGGAGAAAGCTTTTTCTCGCAAGAGTTATTGGAGCAATTCTAAATCATCTGTTGGCCAAAATGAGCCTCTAAAGTTTTAGAAATTCATAGAATGATAAGTACACATTTCTTAGGCTGTTCCCAGTTGTTTTGGAGGACAGTTTAATCTGTTCTCTTGTCAACATTGGGTTTTGCCCCTCAAGGGAATATTCTATAATATGTTTTCTTTGACACATAATATGACTCAGGCCAGCATAATCTATTGCAAGATGATAGTGTGAATTATAGAGAAGAACTGTTTTGCAACAAAATTTTGGTTATTTCAGGAGAAAGCTAACTGCTAGATCTATAGGCAAACCTGTAAGGTTCCTGAAGGTTGTCTGGACTAGTGAGTGCAGGGTATTTTTGTGCAGTTTGAGCTTTGAGAAAGCAAAAGCAGAAACCTGAATGGAATGCTGAAATGATTATTCAGGCTCATACAGATGAAGAACTGCTATAAAACCCATCTCAGCCTTAACTCTACTTTGTAAAACTATATATAGATTAGGCACAGTCATGTCCATTAGTAATTTCTGTCTTCCTCTCATGTAAGCATAAAACTAGTTTAACAGAGTTTCCTGGGAAGAGCATGATGCATCCAAAACACACAAGACCTCATCCAGCTTCCTGTCTGTAGGTAATGCTGCAGTCATTTTGGATTAGCGATAAACGGTCATGAAATTGGAAACAGGTTCTCCCAGCTTTACACAAGAATCTGCAAAAACATGAATACTTGTACCCAGAAAGTATGATTCCAATCCAAACATCATAAAATAATATACAGTGCATGCTTAACTGCATGCAGGGCCATAAGAACGTATTAAATGACACTGCCAGATGCCAAAGACAAATATGGTTTCAGCATTCAGATGTATTGGAACCTGGAGGAGATGATGGCTTTGCTTGCACTGTTGTCAGGGCTGTATTTCTGTAAAATTATTTTCTTACCCCATCACTTCTTGCCCTTAGTTTCTGGTATCATTCCACTTGTTCCTGGCACACATGCTGTGACGTTCTGTTGGATGTCTGAAAAAGCCCTGGTACAGCCTGAGCACTGCTCAGATGTGCTGGTTGGGTGACCCTTCTCACCATTCCTTGAAGCCCCCGAGTGTGCAAGGCCCCTCCTGGAAGTGCAGAGTGATAGAGATACTGGAGAAGTTCTCCTCAAATTTAGTGTAAAATGCTTGGGGTTTTTTTTCCCAGGCTGTGTAAGCCAATTGCTACCCATGAGCTTTCACCTGAACAGCTTTCATTTTTGCAGTCAAGGTATTTATCCAAGGTCAGATATCTAAGAGAGGAGAAGGGGAACACAGACATCTTCAGTCCTTCATACAGCTACTTCAGAGTACTACTGGGATCACAGAAAATGTGATTAGAAATGATGATCTGGACACCAGCCCCATGCAATTTGAAAGAAAAATGCAAGTACAGTGAGTAATTCATACTATTCATTATTCTGAGGGCTTGGAGGGTGAAACTATTCAAATTTAGAATCCAAACTAAAGACATATATCATGATTAAATCATGCAAGTTGGGAGGCAATAATCTGAGAATGCACTTATTCTGGGTATCTCATTAAAAAAAAAAAAATTGGAGTGGAGCAGGGCATTTGCCAGCACATAATTCTAAATTTGAAGCTCAGCTGAAGCCATCCAATGTGAAAAATCAATGTCTTTTTGCACATGCTTCCTGAAATGTTTAGGCTACAAGAGAAGAAAAGCAAACTAAACTCTTTCAACCATAAGATAAAGTAATAATAAAATAGAGCTACAAGGAAGACCTGTAAAAATGACAAAACTAGCCATTTTCCAAAATGCTTTCTCATATGTTTGAAATGAATTAGGGATTTCCTTAAGCTTTCAAAGTAATCTTGAATTACAGCATTGATGCTGGATGATAACATCTCTCCCTGTAGGAACTGAACCAGAACAATATAAACCAATGATGTTCAGAGACAACAAAAGATCCCCATACCATTACAAATATGGGTTAAAATCTTATGACTTTGAAATTACTTTTTTTAATCGCTATTGCTGCTATTGTTGCCTCTGTATGAGAATTGCAGACTTGCCATCACCAGTGCTCCATATCCTGTAATTTGTCACACCCATGGAGTTTTTCCACATTTAATAACAGTTTTGTGCTACTGGGGTGGTCACCAGATTGAGACTGTCCACTTAAAGTCTCTTGCTCTCTTAAATGATGCACAATGACCATTCCTCATCTTTCATGTAATATCACAGAATGGTTTGGATTGGAAGGGACCTCAGAGGCTGTCTCCTTCCAACCCCCCTACCATGGGCAGGGACGCCTTCCACTAGCCCAGGTTACTTAGGGCCCCATCCAGCCTGGCCTTGACAACTTCCAGAGATGGGGAACCCACCATAATACTCTTCTCCTACAAGACTGGGGCAAATACTTCAGCTGTAGCAACAGCTGGAGCTAAAACTGAAAATCCTTACAGTAAGAGTGCTTGCCAAGGATGTGGATAACCAGCTCCTGGATCCCTGCTGGAGCTTCATGCCCCTCAGAACTGCAGTCACCTGCCAAGCACCCTTACTGGAAGAGTGTGTTACTCCTTCAGCCCGGTCAGTCATCAGCCATTTGCTTTTCCTTCAAAATCTGCAGTAAGAGCTCTTTTACTTCTCAGCAAAACTTTGAAATTCCTTGCCAAAGCTTTCAATATGAATGGAAATTTCAATTGCCTGGGAATAAACTCATTTTTTGTTTTGGACCCTCATCCTTTATAAATGCAATTTGTCTCCAAAAGTTACAGTTACCACAAAAATCTCAAAAAGTTTGCATTGCAAAACATGGCCCTGGTGGTTTTCTTACAAAGCATGAGAAAAGAAATGGTAACAAACCAAACCTTTGCCACCATGTACTTGAACACTGTGAGATGGCGTTTCTGTGCGATTTGAATTTTGTTTGAATAATCCATTTTCTTCTACAATATCTAATTTCACAGATACAGGTGATATGGGAGGAATATGGAAGACTTATGAATTTACTGGTAAAACTCCATCTCTCAAATACCTGTAGTGGTACTTGGGAGAATCATTCTACACTTGTTAGGTTTTCTTTGACAGGCAACAACAGTGGCAGAAGTACATAAGGTTATTTCACAGTTACAGTTCAGATTTACTTTAATAATTTCAAAATAGACATGGCTTACTGGACAATTCCCCCTCCCCAGATAATGCCTTCAGTTGTCTGCCTGATCCCAGATAGTTATCTTTAAAATATTTTTTCTCCAGAGGCATGCTAAAGCTTTGTGGAGCAAATAAAAAAGTCATTTTACCCCACATTTCTGTTTTAGGTATTTTTGTGTTTCTGTCCTTTTTCCTATTTCAGACCAGCTCTTTTTATCTACCTTGTCCCTTATCTGCAAGCAAAGCAGTTCAGTTTTGCAAGAATAACAGAGACCTTTCTCTAGGATTTCATTACTCAGATTTTCAGATTCCATTCTCAGAGAAATTAGTTTGAATGAGATAACTGTTAATATAATTGCCTTATCATCATAGTTTCTGATTCCAATGACATCTGAATATCAACTGTACATGGAATTACAGCAGTTTTACTGAGGGATTAATTTTACCTGAGGATTTGGGGGTTTTTTTAAACCAGAAAACTAAAATAGAAATCCAGCACAGCCAAGAATGGCAAAAATCCCAGCCTCCAGTTGCAGGTAAGCTCTGAGGGGACTAGTTTGCATTAGCAAAGTTAGATAAATAAACAGAGGAACTGCTGGCTTGATTCAATGAGCCATACTTAGACTTGCACAAAGCCACCGTTGAAGGGCTGTTTTTACAGAACTGCCACACTCTGCAGGTCAGAAGGACAAACTAGGCCTATAAGGGAAAGTATTTTGGGTTTAAAAACCAGAAAAAAAGTACTGATTTGGGCATGTATGACCTCTATGGCACTGCAAACACAAAATGCAGTAGCTCAGGCAGCATGTTTTCTGTCAAGCTGCTGGCCTGCTTTACTTTTGGGGATCTGGAGATTTAGGGAGCTGTGTAAAAGGAATTCCTCATATCTAAATCTTTCCATGCATCCTTGCGGCTCTGCCAATGTGGCTGGTACTGCCTTGGTGTCACCTGGAGTCTGAATGAATGGACTAACAAATCCAAAGGGTGGAACTGGGCTGAGCTGGGAGTTACCCTGCAGTACCAGGTGCTGTCTCTTAGTAGAAATTGCCCAAATTTCTTATCCATTGTAAATTCCAAATCCTTAATTAGGGATACCCAAACTGTCAAAAGATGGGCTCAGCCTGGGTCGTGGTCACAGCCATAACAGTGATCAGTGAGAGATCAAGAGAGCAAGGTCAGTGAATCTCCTGGGAGACTTTTCTGGGCTTGTGTCATTATTCCTACATCTTCAACCCTAGTAGCATTTTTCTTGAAAATCAGAGGCATGGCAGGAGGTAAGGATGGCCAAAAGTGGGTCAGGGGTACTCATATAAGATGTTGTGGTTTTGAGGTCTCTGCAGCATTCCTTCCTCACAGGAGCTGTGACTAAAAGAAGACGATAAAGTACTTCAGTTGTCAAGTTTTAAAAGGAGAGAGAGGGGAAGATATTTCTTCATTGTGCAATTCCTTTTTTCTCCTTCCTGGGGGACTTGATGTAATTAACGTTGATTTCTTTTGCTCTCCATTCGTAATCGCTGGAGAAGTTCTGGTGGTGGAATTTTAACCCTTCCATCTTTCGCCAGCCTTTACATTGACCTTAACGTTTCCCATGAGAAATAAGGGAATTTGCTTAATCTCTTTGTATGGGGCTAGCCATGGGTTATTGAAAATGACCTGTAGTTATTGTGCCAATGAATAAAATGTCACAAGTAATTTTGGCAGAACTAAAGAGCAAACTAATTGAAGGACTTGTCAGTGAAAGTCAGAAAAATTTCATCTGTTTTTAATATCTACCAGGGCTCAAACTCAGCTTTTATTTCACATATAAAGATGTTAACTCTGAAGTATACACACCACTTTGTAGAACTACTTATGATAGAATTCTTTGGAAAGTTGCACTAAACAATCTGATCAATAATCAAAGTGATCCAGATTAAACTAACTATAACTATATATATGTATATAATAAAGATGAATGGAAAAGTCAGCAAGGGAATATTTTAGGCTCAGTGTCAGAATTTGTTTCTTTATAGTGAAATCTTTTATGATAGAGAAGAGTTTCCCCATTGGGAGAAATGGTGGGAGCTCCTCTACTCGATTAAAAACTGGACAAGCCTCTCAGAACACAGCATGGAGCGGTCTTGTGTTGGCAGAGATATGAGCTAAGTACCTACGAGCTCTTTTCCACGAAAGATAGATGGACAGTTTGATAACCCTTGAGGCAGTCTTAGCAGCACAGTGCTAATGTAGCTCTTATACTTGCCAGACCAAGTTTTCAAAAGACATTTGGACAAACTGTGTCTGAAGTGGTTCATAAATTACACTGCATTATATCAGCGAAAGTCTCTCCCCTTCAGGGAGATAACTTCAGCAGGAAAAAGTCAGTATGTCCACTGGGATTATTGTTTTTCCTCTTGGGCAGCTAAATCCATGTGAATGACTTTCCTGTGTGCCAACGGAAGAGGGGTGGCCAGGTACATGTTAAACATCACCCAGACTGAGCCTGCCTCACCTTCCCTTGCATTTTCTCTAAAAGGTGCTTGGCTCAGAGAATCCCTTTGGTGAATGTTAGAACAGTCAGTGTGCCTTGGCTCCGCCAACATCACCTCCGTAGTAGAGAGGATTTATTTGCTTGGAGGGGGAATGGGGAAATAGTGGAATTAACAGAGTATGAATTGGAAAGGAGTTTATACCTGATCACAGAGATGAGGAAGCTTAGAAATTAAATAACAGCATTCAGATGGAAACATTTCCTATTGCTGGTATGGACATTTTTATAGAGAATTTAAGCCACGCAATACTTGCTTTCTTTTTTGGTTTGCCTTTCACAAATCCTTTAAAAACAGTTCACAAGTAGTGATGAGATCCAGTGGACTGTATTCAAAAATGGCCATGAAAGGAAAGAGTTAGGGGTGGACAGTTGTTCTGTGCAGTGATTTCTCTTTACCAGAAGAAGTCTAGGTTTCCTATATTCTCACTTCACGTTTTTGGAAGTGACAACTCTAAGTTATATTTAAGCAGTATGTATTACAGAAAAACTCTGGGCGGCTGATACTTGTTTTCAGTGTGCACTTCTGTCAGAGACATTGTCCCACCTGAAAAGCTCCAACCACAGGCAAGGAGAGAGTGGATTATCTGCATCCCTTTCAGTAAAGACTTTATTTTTGGTTTTAAGTGAGAGATACAGTTAATGGTAATTAATTTAAAATGAAGCCAAGAGGGGTAAAAGAAGTTGCAAGGGGCCCAAGCGAAAAAGATGTTACTATTTACAACCTTCATTAAAAATGTTCACAAAGCCTGTAATTAATCACATTCAATGTTTAGAGCCATAATTCAGTTTTAGCAACATTTCCAAGAAGACCATTGCTGCTTAGTACTCCTGTCACTCAGGTACTTGGAGAGGAGCTGAGAGACATCTTTTTAGGTAAAAAAAAATTAAAAGATGAAGCAAAGGTCTTAACAAATAAATATTGTTTCATAAATACTCAATAGTTATCATGCATAAGATCTGACAGGACATAAACTGTGCTGAAAAATCTTGTTAGGTAACCTGCCAAAAGCTGAATATATCCTAATATGTCATTTGTCTTATTATAGTAATTTAAATCCCATGAACTAATACGAGGGGTGGGGAAAAAAATCTTAGCTCAAACTATTTTTAGCTGCCAGTGTGTGGCAAGGAACTTTTTCCAGTGCGCTGGGGTAAAGAAATGGACAAGGAGAAGGGAAGCTTGCTATAACTCCAAATTCTTTTTATTTAAATAAATTTTTAATGGCATAAGCCACGGGCTATGGAACTAGTTGGGAGCAGGAATCACTCTGCCTGAAAAAGGCCTGGAAAGGACTGAGCACTTTGGAGGAAGGGGGCATCCTTGGAGGGATTGGCACAGTCAGTCACAATTCTTCATGAGGTTATACTGGGAAAGTAATAAATACAAGGTTAACGGACTACTCTGTTACTCTGTTAGGACTTCTTCAAGCCTCTTTCTTGGAGCAGAAATGCATTATATTAAAAAAATTGTCTAAGGCAGCAAAATGAAGTACTTTGAGCCTGTTTTATGAGCCATCTCTCTCTCCCTCTGGCTCTCTCCCCATACATAACTGTGTGAACCTATTTAAAGTGCACAGTATATGAGCTCTAACACCATTTGAAAGTGTTACACTTGACATGTTAGAATTTCTAGCATGCCAGATAAAGCCTGGGTCCTTTGGACAGAGGAGATGCCAGTCAATCTGGTTTGCAGCAGGGGCTGTGTATCATTTGTAAGTTTTTAATCATATTTCAGAGTTATGAAATAATGCTCTTTGGTGCTCAGCCTGCTGCTTTCATCAGCTGACAGGCTCTGTTTGAGCACTGGGAAGCTGATAATTTGGGGATCATTGCTCATTCCTTCCCAGAAGGTGTTGGGACTTAGGAGAATATGAAGTAGAGTTTGATGGGTTGCAAATGATTGCAGATTTCAGATGTGCTGCGAGGCTTGAGCAGGGTCACGGTAAGCAGACAGCAGTGCTGGTGGGCCTGATTGCACTCACAGAAGGGCCTCAAGTGAGGGGGATTTATTTTCTGTGAGTTATACGGTGTTTCTTTATGGGGAGGGGTCTTCTCCCATGCTTTCTCCTCCTTACAGGAATCCACCGCTAGCAAGAGAGGTTTTCCCGCTTTCTAGATGAGCTTGAACATTAATCATATGAGAGTTATTGGACATGGGGGACTTGCAGACTGGACTGGAGAAAGTTTAAGTTTTGATCTCTGCTTTAGGAGTGCCTTATAAATGTTCTCCAATCACTACTTTAATAGAGGATGCATTTGCAGCAGATCTGGAATGCAGATCTTCCCAATGCCTGACGACTGATAAAGGGACATATTCATGAAATTGGGAAGAAAAAGTGCTTTGAAAATTGTGAGGCTTTCATGCATTGTGGTAAGAGGTGCCAATTAATCAGCTAGAGAGATGGAGAATAATCTAAACTAGAGACTGAAGATAATCTAAAATAAAATTGAAAACAAATGGAAAGTCTAGGCTGTTGGGCAGGGAAACAAAACATGCAAACAGGTCTTACTGCTGAGATAAAATGACTGATTGTAGCATTCACTGATTCTAGCATTTATTTTCTTTTACCTGACTATATCTGCCTTCTTTTGGAGAGGATGTGCAGAGTGAAGAATTAGTCAAATTTCATAATCTGGTATTTTAATAATAGCTGTCTGAACAGTTGGGGACTGTTTGCCCCTGTGTGAGGAGGAAAATGATCCTGCTGCAAGGAGGAAAGAAATAGTGCACTGAAGAGAAGTGTTCTCAGCTGGAGAGCCAGCTTGATGCCAGCAGACCACAGCCTCCTCCAGACTCTGCAGCTGAGGGTATCATTATGGTGCAGTGATGCCACCATGGCACTGGAATCTCTGTTAAATTATTAAGGAAACATAAATATCAAACAGATAAAGAGATTTACTTACTACTTAAAAGTGGAAGTGCATATTTTACAAATACAGAGCTTCCTTGAATATTTTCATTGACATCATCTGACAGCTCTTTTCATTACTGCTGATCTAGTATTCCTTCCTCTTTATTGCTGTTGAAAAGATTATTCTTAGGAAATAAAGACATACTTTGGGATTTCTGCTGGCAAAAGTAAATACACAGTGTCCTCATGAAGTAATAAGTGAATAGGATCCTATTGTAAATATTTTTGCAAGAGGGAGATGGGGTAGGGACTGAGGCACAAGGAGTAAGACACGTTTCCTGAGGTCAGCCACCAGGGAGGCAGCAGGAGGTCCCACAAGGGCTCCTGCCCCAAGAGACGCTCTGCAGAAGGTATGGAACTTTGCTCAGGATTTAGTCTGAAGTTTGTACTTGATGTGGCGTTTGTAAGTGAGGTTATTACATCATGAGGTAGCCGTAACAAACGTGTACTGTGGTAACATAAATAAATAGATAAATATGTAAACATACAACCCGTAATTAGCAGTGGCCTTATGTCCTGCCAGACTCTGAAATAACTTAGTACAGTGAAAAGCTACCAAATGCGTAGTGGTAGATTTCGTCCATACCGTAGCATTTTTTTAAAGATACTCCTGATACTTATGAGCTTAATGTAAAATAAGAAAAAATTGTTTTTTCTAGTTTTTTTTCCTGCCTTAGAAAATTGTATTTTTAAGTCATCATTTAACTGTCTTGATCTAATTCTTAACTGCATCACTTTACAGTAATACTTATCAACATAAAGAAAGCTTTTAGTGTTTTATAAAGTGATTGTTTTGTAAGACAAGCTATTTTTCTAAAACAATGGTTCAGCTTCCTGTGATGTAGCTGTCTAAATTTTGGAGACAATCAGGGACTTTGATTTACATGGGTAATATTTTATGAAAAGTAGTCTTAGGGCATCCTTGAAATGCCCACAAAACCTCATGAATTCAGACCTCTTTCTGAACAAGCAAAATGTGAGTAAATTTAGATTCTGGGCTTAGAAAAAAACAGTTGTGCTTAGGATGACAGATGAGCTGCTGAGGTTGGCAACGGAGGATCTTAGGTGGGCAAGGGGAAGGTGCTGCTTTGGAAATTTTTGTTTGGAGCTATTAATGGAGCTTTAGCTACAATGCAACAGTGGGGGTAAAAAAGAAGCCAGAACCAGATAGGGTGAGAATCTCAGGCAGGCACTCTGGGGAAAATTATTATTATTGTTGTTGTTGTTATATTAATAATATTATTATTTTGTAAGTATTTTCTGTCCAAGTACCCTGAAAAATTATGTTTTCATTTCAATATAATGGCAGGCTTTTTTCCTCTGAATCTTCTTCATGGGCCAAAATGTTGGCTTTTACTTAGGCCTTACAATAAAAAGGGGATAATTCTAATTTAAAAAAAAAAATAGAAAAAAAGAGGAGAAAAAGGGAAAAAAAGAGTCTTTTATTAGATTTACCACAAAATGACATTGGTTCACTCAGCTGTTTCTCATGTGATGTGTCAGCATGGGGCCTGATTTTTAATACTGTTTGGCTAATAGCCAAGTTTTCCTAAGGCTGGCATCCAGGTTTTGGAGATCAAGAGATCTCAGATCATAGGATGTAAATGGTATTCTCACCCCTGCAGAGGCTGTTGAGAGGGGAAGTGACAAGGTTACTCGGTAGGCTACAAATTGAGCTGGAGGTGCTGCATAGAGACAGTAAAATTTAGTCAGACTAAATTACCATGATTGTACCTTCTGAAACGAAAATCTTTTTAGCAATGAAACTAAAAATTATCCCTGGAAAATCCTTCTTAGCCTGACTCCATTCAGTTTCTTTCTGTTTTTGATTCACTGGTATTTCTGCTTTTGTTTTTTGTTTCCCTCTGTGGAAATACAGCACTACTGAATTACTCTCAGTAAGTACCAAATCTGCTGTGGGAGTTGGGAGAGCCAGAGCAGCCCTGGGTGAGGTGCACTGATAATGGCTTCAGCAGAGCCAGAAAGGACAAAAATGACACCATTTAGTAAGGAACAAAGCAGAATAAAGGTTTTAAGCGTGGTTGTTGCAAACCTCTTTGGGATTCTAACTCCTTTTATTTTTTTGTACAGTGAATCTGTGTCAGTGTTTGATGTTTTTAGTTAGTAGGTTTCAATGCTGCTTCTGTGTCAGAGAAGGCATTTATGCCAGAAATTTCAAAAAGTTTTATTCCACTACCTGGAGTGAAGGAGGAAACCTATAAATGAGTAAAGTAGATAAAGAATTTCATGTATCCACCTACATTTTTCTCATTCCCCAAGGCTGTCTATATCTTTTCCCTTTCTTGATGCTGGGAATAATTTTTCTTTTTACTGTATTTTTGAACAGCCTCACCTAATACATTTTATCTTGCTAATAAATTAGTTTTCTGGTAGTTCTGATTTCAAGTGTGTTTGAGACACTACCTGTCTTAAAATATGTAATAAATGACCACAGTTCATAAAACTTAATCATAGAAAATGAGAAATCGATTCTTATCTTGTTTAAGTGCTCAGGTACAATGGTGTGTAAAATAAATAATTGCATGTGTTTCTTAGTCCTGTGCTCTTAACTACCCAGGGACACATTCTGTAATTTTGTAATGCGTAGAACTAGAAAGTTTCAATTTTAATCCACTTTCACTGGTGAGAATCAGGTAGAACTTTTGGGAGAACTCTACAAAGTTGAGGGATTTCAGGGCTAGTTGAAAATGGCATAGGTACGATGGTTTTGAGACCTCTCCAGTGAATGAAACATAAATAGAAAATATTATCACTACTCACTGTGGAGAACCATATTAAAATTTTCACTTTTATTCTGGAAAGGTTTGCAAGAACAGTCAAGTATTTCCTTTCCATTTCTTTCTGAAACTGGGCAAATTTATGCTCCTGTTTACCATGGGGTGCTTTTCCTTTGGCAGGAGAAAATGCAGATAAATGAAATCACATCCCTGTGGAAGCTTTAGATTCATTTCCCTTCTGAGGGGAGAGGAGCAGCTAAGAGCAGTTTAACCAGGCCAGATCACTTGGCCAGTATCCTGTCTTTGGGGCCAGAAGTAGCTGTTCATAGCAAAATGTAAGAGTAGAGTCTGAACAATGACAGTTATATAAAGGGTGATTGATATTCACCTGTGGGCTACAGCCAAGCTTCTATGTAGGAAAAGAGGAGCAGCAGCTCTGTCCTCACTGGCCAATCTGGAAGGATTTTCATGTTTTTGCAAGCATGTTTCTGAAATAAATTTTGAGGTGAAAGAGATTGCATTTTCTTCTCAGGATGTCCAGTACTGTGCTGTCTTGCTGAGGCTGTTCACTGGAATTCTCTTCGTTTTGTTTTGGTGGTTTTTTTGAACTATAGAGCTCATTTTCGTGACAACGTATGTGACAGCTCCAAGGTTTCAGGTCCAGCCTGGTAATCACCACTTCAGAGTCCATTTTTTGTTAACAGAGTTAAGATAGAATAATGTTAATATGGATAACTGTGGAATAGAGCACTCAGAGAAAAAACTATCAACTTACCCCCCACTCATTTAGGCTCACAAGTTGGCCCTACATAGTTGGAGCTCATCTTTATCTTGGATGGGAGTCCCATATCATATAATTTCCCATAATAAGCTAAAAATAAATTTGGGAACAGAAAGACTTGGGTTTTTTTCGCTAGGAATTTGAGTTTGTCTTCACTCAGCTGCAATTTACCATCATGGCAAATATAGAGAGAATATGGGAAACAGTGATCTTGCTGAATCTAACATTTCTGTTTGATTTTACTGGGGTCTGTTGTTCCCCCAGTATCAAAGTGCCAGGACTCAAAATAAATACTGGTGAGTGGATGAAAGTGAAACAGAAAAATGCAGAGATTCTAAATTTGTTTAACACCTACATTGCAAAGTCAGAGCAACAAGTGAAGTTAAAAAGCAGAGATTTTGATACTGATGTGGAGGGCAGGAGGGGAGTTGGGTACAATTTGGGAGATGCAGAACAGTGAAACCCTATTTTGTTAGGAAACACAAGCAAGCCTATTAGTTTATGTTGAAACATGGGATGGTAACTTGTGCAAAGTGTGCATTTTTTCTTGTTTAGCTAAACACTTCCAAGAGTGATGAACAAAGATGGACAACTATTAAGAGGACTTCATGTATTTTAATGTTACAAATGGGAACTACAGGACTAAAACAAAGACATCAAAATACCATATGCTGTTTTTTGTCTGTTACAGAACCAATTCAGCTGCTTGTAACTTTAGGTTCTTATTACTGCAGAGGTGAAAAATGCAGTATTTTTGGGCCTTGTAATCAATTCCAAGACCTTGGATCCCAAGCCACAATGCATTTAAATGCTCTGGGATCTTGTTCTTTATCTTCTTGGAGGTAAAAGTGAACTCATGAAGAAAGAGCAGTAACTCTTCCATATGTTTGGACATAGTAATTCCCCTCCTGTTTCAGAATGTTCCTTAATGTTTTCCCCGCTAGTGGGTTTGCTTTAGTCTTGTGCGTGTACCTGATGGATGATCGACGTCCTGGAACCTCTGTTCTCTTGGGCTCCCAGCCTAACCTTGAAGCCTTCAGGTGTCACATATATTCAGTGCCTTGGAATTTTTTTCCATCCATTTTAATCCTCTATCATCAATCTGTTAACAATCGCTGCATGTTTTGTTTCATCTCAGGAAACATCTGGAATAGTCATACATATTTAGTGTTTTTTTTGTTGAAAGGATCTTTTTTATTTGGTTTCATGTGTCATTTTTCTTCTTTCATATACCTTGCTTAGCTACCTATTTTCACTTATATTTATCAGGTCATGAATTTGTAGAGTAGATCCTTGTCCTGCCATCAAATACTGTGTATGAGCAATTGATTATTTATGCAACTTTTTAATAATAAGTCTTCTGTAATATTTAAGAGTTGTTTGATGTAACTTTTCAAAACCAGTAAATAACCCAAAAATTCAAGATTTTTTAGAGATGACAAATTATAGTGACTAGGCACAAACTTAACAGTGCAAATGCTAAAAGATAAAATTTTTTAAAAGTTGCCAGATAAACACTTGACTGAAGGCAGAAATGCAGAGTTCATCTAACAGCATCGTAGCCACAGTAATTTTAATAAAAATTATGGCGCAATTCTTTTGTATAACAGCCTGTTGTATAGAACACTTTGCTGGGGAAGAAATAAAATTAAGAAAAAAGAAGTAGATTCAGGGTTCATCTCTGTTCTCAGATCTTCAAGCCATGTTTTGAACACTAGGCTAAAATACAGTAACAAAATTGTTGTAAATGGACTGAGAGGGGCAAGGCTTTAATCTTTAATTTTGTAATTTGAACCACAAGCAGATTAGCTATCACTCTTGGCTAGTGCATTTATGGACTTTGCTTTCAACCTGGTTTTAAAACTTTCTCATCTGTCTTGCTGGCTCCTATATTTTAGGGAGATCTAATGTCCCTATAACCATCAAGATCTGGCCACGTTCTGTTCCAATGTAACAGCTCCTCAGAGCTGTAGGAAGTTTTATTTCTGTTGCACATCTGCAGTAAGAGCCAGGCATTTGAAATCTGAGCCCCTTAAGGGCCCGTGTCTCGGAGATATTGATCATCCCCTGCAACTTTTCGTCTGCTTTCAATTCCCGTTGCCGTCGGCGGGAGACGAGGCTCTCTGCACCTTGCAGGATCAGGCTCACAGGGGCCGCTCTTGGAGAAGGTTGTCTGCCTCTGCATTCAGCTGACTGCCTGATCTCTTGTCAGAGGGCTCCATATCCTACTGCACATCCCAGATATTTCTGCTGTCAGCTGAAGGTAGAACAATGTCTGCGTTGTCTGGGCTCGAGCTGAAAAGTCACTAAGTGAAACCAAGCTAGAGTAATGGATTTGAGCTTTTTTTGAAAATTTACATGTGAGACTGCTTTTTAGAATATTGCCTATATTAAGAAGGTACATCTGTTCCAGGGACTTTGGTGTTCTAGTAATTTTTTCTGTTGAATAATTTAACAATTAAAGCAGGTTGATAATTAAAGGGCAGATTAAGTTCCAGGTGGGACTTCTATGCTTTTCAGAGTAGCAATGAAGCAGATAGGTGACTTGAGTTCCCCAGCTCTCTGAGATGGTGGAGACTGTTTTTTGTGTCATAAGGTCCCAAAAGAATCTTCAAAAATAACTGTGAACATTTAGAATGACTGGAAATGAGAATTACATTTGGGAAGTGAAGAGGAAGAAAACCTCACCTGAGCACAGCATTTTTTAGTGGAGGACTAAAGAAAAGATTTCTTGAACCAGGACCCTAAATTCTAACACTTTTGAGGATTTGAACAGTCCCTTTTAGCTGCTTCTCATAGAATTTATGAATGAATCAAATTCTTGATGTTAACACAGGAGCATTTTTACAGGCGGTAACAGTGGATACTGTGGATAAGTCCATGGATCCTTTTTCCTTACATTCTGTGAATAAAAGATTTTCTGAAAGGAGACTATACTAAAGTATAAGCCAAATTCTATTTTCTGCAGAATGCTGACACTTAAATAGTGAAAATAAAAAGATAATTTAAGGCACAGAAAGAATTTATTTTTAGGAATCTGATTTTTAGGAACCTGTCAAAGTTAAAGGGAGATTGCACATAACCTGAAAAAAAGCAAACCCAAGCTGTTCTTAATGAGTAAACCCCTTTCTCTCCCCTACAAGCACATAGCTATTTTGAGAACACTCAGCACACACTTTATACTCCAGGCCTCCCTTCTCAAACAGGACAGGACACTCTTAGTTGCCTTTCCAGTCTGAGCATTGTTCTTGAGCTTTTCTGTTTTCACTGGAGTCAGCTTAGGCTGTATTTAGCCAAAGTGCACAGTATATTGACAGGTGAAAACTGGCAATTTGAAAGGATTATGCCTTTTCCAGAGACTGGATCTGTCCTTATCCCAGGCAGTTAATTTGGCAGTGCAGTTTCGATTTTCCAAGCAGCAACACTGCCAAAGTTTTTGGTCAGTCAGGGTCAAAAAATTCTGCCTAAAAAAGTTAAAGTTAAATCAACAGCATGTAGAAATCAATAGGTGGATGTGGAAAAGTAAACACAGAGAAGTAGAAATGTGTCTGCTACAGCTCCCTAGACTTTGCTCTTTTGGTGAAAATATCTGATGTGCCTGTGCAGATTCAAAATTGTTAGTTTGTCTGTATAATAGTTACCTGCAGCCTGTCACTAATGAGCCCTTGGAAAGATCTTTGCAGCTCACCAGCATTTTTCTGAATGAGATAAAGAGCTATGGCATATTTGCTAATTTTCTGATACTGAAATTTTTCTCTCAATGCGAATATCATCCACTTGGGAAAGAAACATCCTAAACCCAATCTGCGCGTTCGAGTTTCCTTGCTGTGGAAACCAGGGTGTGGGAAGAGTGGAAAGAGGGAATGGTGCATGTCAGGCTCCATGTTACAAAGTTAGGGCATTGCCAGGATGTGCATCTGAAGCCAAGGATGCTCCTGGATGCTGTGATATGATTTTAGTTAAAATTGACACTGGTGGGGGTCGTGTCTTACCTATCGATGTTCTTCAGGAATAATTTTCACAGTGATTTTATGATTGGTTCACTCTCTGAAACAGTTGCTCTAGACTGTCTGAGGAAAAATTTATTTGCACTTTTATTTAAAGAAAATATTTGAAAACCTGGGTACAGCTTGGTCTTGCTTTTCCCAACTGGAAGAAATATTCCTGCTTTTAAACAATTTTAACAGCTGCTAGGAAGCCATGGTCATATTTGATCTGTCAGTGAAAGTAGTTCTTGTTGTTAATAAAACCTGACCTCCTGGTCTGGATGTTTAAGAAATTATTGTGGAGCAAGTATAACCATCTATGTGGAAGCAGGAGTTGGCGTTACACTTCTGTGTTTATCTGAACAGATACAGAACCTAAACATGTAAAAGATGACTTTATTGTCAGGAATGTGGGCGCTTCAAGGATTAGATAGGAGTTTAACAGATATCTCTCTGATCCATTTAGGTTCCTGTCTTGTTTTAAGCTGTATTTAACTGGATTCATGTGTCTCTCATGTCCCTGGGACTATTTTCTTGGGTTATTCATGCCCTTAAATATATTAAGGAGTCCTCAGGCCTATCAATAACATAACAATAAAATAGTATTGAAATAAACATAATTAATTAAGAATTATGATTTCCATTACATTATGTTGATGTAAATCAGATACTGAACAGAAGTAGTAATAAAATGATAGAGGTGGTGGCATTTCCTCTAAGACTTCTGGTATGGTGCTTGTCATCAGATAAGGAGGAACAGAAGTTTAGCATGGCTAAGTAGACATTTTAATGTTTGAAAGACAATCCCAGAAAAATATGCAGAGGAAAAAAGAAATAGCAGCTTATATAAGGAATCTGCCCAGTATAGCATCCAAAGAGACAATATAGCAGAGAGTTGTATTTGGGAAGTACAAGAGCTATTTTGATTTTCCGAAGTTATGTAGTACTTAACCTGGTATTTCCAGAAGAATAAGAATAAATTCATGGTTTCAGCCATCCAAGTGCAGATGGCTGGAGAGAAGCTGTCTGGAGAGGTGGAAATGTAACCATTTCCTCCAGCAGCAAACAAATTGGAAATGAAACTCATCTGCCTGTGCCCTGGTGCTTGTTGAGATACTCTAGAGTGTTCTGTACCATAGTAGACTGGGTTTGAGTCCTGACTCTGAAACATGTTAAAATTAGGCTCAAGGATGCTCCTAACTTCTTGTTTGTTTTACTGGAAAAATAGGAGCCTTAAAAAAAAAAAAAAAAAAAAAAAAAAAAAAAAAGGGCAAATACTTATGTGTTGTGATCACTCTGGGCCAGGGAAGGAACTTCATCCCACACGACAACTCAGGACAGCTGCACTCCATCCAGCCTTCCTGTGAATACTGCTCTTGGAGAAAGCACCTTGATTGCATGGGAGAACACAATACAGAATTAGGATTTTGGCTGGATCATAATGGAGGTACAGCTCTACTAAATGCAGGTGTGCTTTATATGTCATGGGAACCTTTGGGGATACTTACACCCTTGGTCTTGTCCCTTAATGCAGCTCCCCAGAAGACAAATCTATTAACTTGTTTTCCGCATTACTGTCCAGTTGGTCTGGCTGCAGAAAGGTGATGCTTAACATGGCACAATAAGATGGTTTCTTTTTGTGTGTGAGATGAGTCACCTCAAATAAAATAAAGAGGGGAAATATGGCATGCAGGAAATGCCTACTCATCTGTTGATGAATGTAAGAAACTGAGTGTGCATGTTAATTTGCTGTGGGTAGCAGAACTGGAATTACTGTGTGTTTGTTTTTAGTAGTCCTGTTGGTAAACTGACATTATTTTAAAGTTCATCTTTGCATTCTTTAATAACTATGTGAGTGTTAAAATGTAGGAGCCTAAACAATGGTAATGACATGACAACATTCATCTTCTGATAATACTGAAATACATCTTCTTTCCTCTATGCCTAAGAAGTTGAGGCTTGCATTACGTTCTTGGGTTGTTCATACTTGTTTTTTAAAGAAATTCTGACTGTGCTTGTTAATCATACTCATATTTTCAGTTGTTTGCAGTGTGAATTGAAGATATTTTTACTTGTTGGAAATCCTTTATTTGTCTGTTTTTCAACTCTTTTTTAAAACAAACACTCATTTAGTTCAACTCCACTATTTAAAACCAAAACAAACTGCAAAAAAACCCAAGCCACTCCACAAACTGAGAAAGGCTGATTAAAAGCTGGTTCATTCTGCTTGTATGTGTGATCTTATCAGAGTGGCCTTTTCCTTCCCAGATGTCACAGTTTTATGTGGTGTAAATGATACTGTCATTACCCAGATGGTCTAAGAAGGCAACAGCTTCTGGGAGGTAAATGCTATTTAATTCTCTACATCCAGTGTCTATAAAAAAAGAAACTGGTCAGTAAAGTGTCTGAATATTGCAGTATGCATTTGGGAATAGAAGCCTTGAACCTATAACTGCACATTTGACCAGATGTGGCCTCATCTTTATAGACAGCAACCAGACCACCAATAAAATTATTCAAAATAGGACTCAAGAGTGGCAATCACAGGACTGCTATTCTCATCATAATGAGTTCAAGTGTGCACAAACAGTAAGGGTTTAGTTCTTATTTACCCTGAAATATATTGGCCTTGCAGGGAGGAGGGTTTTTTTCTTTTTTTTTTGTTGATTTTTTTTTGTTTGTTTGAATGGGGGAAGAGTTGGGATTTTGTAATTTTTGTTGTTGCTGTTGTTGGTTTTGTTTTTGTTTGTTTGTTTTCCCAGTGAAGTATCTGACAGTGAATGTAGTCTTAATTTTCTGTACAGATATAATGTGTTTTGGGGAGGAAGAGAGGTAATTCAGCACAGCTTAAGAGAACAAATAATTGGGCACAAAGGGCTTAATTAATTTTGTTCTTGAATAATGGCATACAGCATAGGAATCTCACTGAAATTGAAATCATATATCTGAGGGCAGAGCTGACCCATATAAAGTAAGTGTGGCCTCCCTCCTAAATGCCAGAAGCTATTGGACAGCTTTCAGAATGTCTCCTTGGAAATTATTCTAAGTCAGCAAATAACTAAACAGAGAAGTATTTCAAATTACCTTGTTTTTGTAAATGCTATGTTAGATTTTCTGGAAACAGATCTGCATGCACCAAAGTTCGCTATCCAGCTGAATTAAGTTAAAAATAGACTAAGCTAAGGTGAGCAGGTGCCATCCCAGTGGTATTCTTGAAATAGCACCCAAGCATTCTAACTCTGGGTTTCTTTGTCCCTGGTGCAGTTCCCTAGATCCTTGGATATAAAGCTCTAAACAGCCAGAGTTTGCTGCCTCAAAGAGTTACAGGTGATGGAGAAGTGCTTGTCTGCCGTGGTGACTCCCAGTCCCATGAGAATCCCCCAGGGCTGGGGATCTGAGGAGAAGACCCCTGTACTGCTCATTGCTTTTTTCCAGTTCTTATTATGGAAAAAAAATATAAAAAATAATCTTTTTAAGGTGAAGTGTCAAAGAAAAGAAACAAGATTTTTGGGTTTTGAGGTGGATTTTTTTTGACTATAGAAAATCATTAAAGTTGACATGGAGGCCTTACTGACACTGAATTCTAATGCTTCTTCTGTCTTTGATTTTTCTAGTAATATACTTGCCAGCTGACCTTTCAAACATCCAGCCTCTGGAATATTGGCCTGCTCACCATCTGTAATTTTTTTAAGTGTAAAAGTGTGAGAAAAATTGCCAAGAACAGAACGACAGCAACATGAAGCTGAAATTTTATTTAGGTTGCTAATCAGAACAAGAGTCTTTAACACAGTTAAGGAAATAGAAACACTAGCAAATGTAACTTGAAGATACACACATTTGAAGGAAACAGTTAATGTTGCAGCACAACTGAACAAAAATCCTTTAAAAGCTGTTGTTGATGCTAATATGGGTTGATAGCCAAGGCCTGAAACTAATAAGAGAGTCTAGCAAGGCAAGGCTTCTAAATTACTGAGGAGACAGAACATGAACAGAGAGGGAAGCGTACTTCTAAATCAGCTGATCTGCTTTAAAACCAAACTGAGTACAGATGCTAGGAACTGAAAGTAGGAATGAAAATGTTTGCTAAAGTGTTCTGAACAAGTGCAAGTGAGTTTTGGTTGGGTTAGGTCACAACTGGGAGTGAAAGAAGCTGAGCCTCTGCTGAAAAGTCAGGGCATTAGCAGACAGTCCAAACTGGTTTTTGTGGTTATCCTGTACAAAGCCAGGACTCGGATTCAATGATCCTTGTGAGTCCCTTCCAACTCAGAGTATTCTGTGTTTTATTTGGGTAAAATGTCCGTGGGTGGTGAAGGAGTTGGGAATACTTGGAGGGTGTTGGAAGGTCTGAAATTTTGGGAATGGTGCAGTGATAGAAGTAATTGCCACTCACCCCATTGAGTGCTGATTATCTTCAAGAGGCAGGTGAGATGAAGTGTCATTTATGCCACTGTAGCTTGTCCAGCAGCTGTGAGCAAAGACAAAAAGTTACTGTCAGAAAAATATAAAGCTACACAGGGAATGCCTGAGACTCAGCTAAATTCATTTCACTTCAGAAAACATTTTAACTTCAGATTCACTCTCACATTCCCCATCACTGGGGGTATTTTGTTTTCTCCTGGTTTCTACCATGTAGTAATGCAGTAGGTTTCCCACTGGTGTCTAGGTAGATAGCTGAAACAAATCTCAGCTATTGCCTTCCCTCTGGCTGTTATCAGTGTTCTCTGGGGAAGATCGTGTTCTACCCAAAGGGTCATCTTTCTCCTTGTAATTCAGTGATGGAACTGTAGTCTTCAAGGAAAGATATCACTTTTTCACCATTGGAAACTAGAAAATCTACCTCAAGACTATTGTTTAACTCATTGATGGAGATATTTATGTATTGTTTTCATTTATGTATTTGTTTTGCCTTATTGCAGTATTTAAGTATATTTCTTTGTAATTATTCAGCATTATTTAACTACTAAAAGTAAAGCACAATGCTTTTATTAACTCGTTTTGTAATTGCATGGGCTTTGGAATGGGATAGACATAATATAGGTTAAAAATCCTAAAATTAAGATTTCTATGCATTACTCTTAGTTTTGACTGAATCTGCCTGGTATGATATTGGGAGTTGGAGATCTCATTGGAACTGATAAGCATGAGAGGTCAGTTAGCAAAATGTCAGAAGCACTTTATCTTGTTATTACTTAGGCAGCCTCTGCATAGTCTGCAAATGCCCAGAGCACCGGGCCACATGAATGCTGGATTCTGAAGTTTTCCCTGGGGTCTGAGTATGTACAGGGAATATTTTTAGTGGAGGAGTATGTGTATACAAGAAAGAATCAGAAAGTGAGTGCAAAAAGGGAACTGCGGGGCAGTGCATAGAGAGGCCCACGCTGCAATTGAAACCAAGCCAAAGAAATGCTTAGACTGGGTTCTTCCTTCAGAGAAGAACTAATACACGTGAGAGAGATGGTCAGAGAGTGATCGTGTTTGGGGTGGAAGATCTGATGGAAAGAGCCTTGGAAGTGTAAACAAACACTCCCTATCTCTTCCCGATGGATCTGTTTGGAGCTGAGGGAAGATAGGACTTTGTGCACATTTGTTGTAACTGAAGTGGGATTGCATCAAAGAGAAGTCTGATGCCATTGCCAGCTTCACTTCCTAATGCAAACACTTCAAAATTCTGCAGATAGAGTACCTTGGTCACCTGGAGCAGTTTTTCAATCTGTATAGGTCGAAATTAAATACAGGGGAGGAAAGCACTGTTCACACAAGAGCTGTGTATTTTCCTTAGCTGCTGGGGAATCTTGCTGTAGCTCACTGTGTTTTGAATTCCATTCTCAAAAATCTACCAGTTTTCATGCTGCAGAGCTAATATTCCTCTTTTCAGCTTTAGGTTCCCTATCCGCCTTTTTTTTCTTTTTCCCTCTCCTGATCAGCCTACTAAATGTGGTAGGCTTTTTCGCTTTAGAGCTGATAGTTCTTTAAAATAGCCATTTATTTTTCCACCCATAAATACACCACAGCACAGAAAGTGCTAAGTCATAGCAGAAAAGCATATTGCAGCTGGAACTGATTGGTGGTTGGTGCATTAATTAGATCCTTCCTCTGATCTTATGAAAACGCAACAACCACAAAAGAAAGAACACTATGCTAGCTCAACTAAACATACATTACTCATCAAGGAGGGGTTTTAAAACTCCAATTTTCAATTCCAGGCCCCAACATTAAAAGTGAAGGCAACAGAGAACCTACTATGGTTAGATAGTGCTATTTATTGCTGGTGGGCTCATGCAGGGAGGGCACTGAACAAGCCTTTAAAATATTAACTTGAGTGGCACTAGAGCCTCTGTTGTCCCCAAACAAACTTTTAACAAAGCTGCTTGGGTAAGAGATAAGGGAGAGAGATAGCGGAAGAATTATCTCCAAATGTGGAGAGAATGGGAAACAAAAAACACGCTACTAACAGAAAAATCAGAGGGGAAGCAATGGAAGATAAAAATAAGTAAAACCAATTACACTCATTAAATAAAAATGACAGAAGAGAGGTGTCAGGGCAGAGGAAAAGCAGTTTGGAAATGCAAAGCTTGGTTACAACATCATGGTGTAACCCAGCTGTATTTGAAGGTCTGCTCACGGACAGGACAAATCCTAGCAAATGGATGTGTGTTTTAGCACTCAATGTGCAGATGATGACTCTGCAGGGCAAGGCAGGAATTGAGATAAAAACCTGTCTCCTGGCAAGCACCTGCTTGCCTAGCACGTGTTTCAGGAGATACCTGTTTTAATTTTAATAATCTATTTAATAAATGAATATTTTAATTTTAATAATTTGCTTTTTAGCCTCATATCTTACGAGGATAAAGCTTTGGTCACTTTGAGGGGGTTTTTTTGGGTGACCTACTGTCTGTTTGTAGGTCTCACACAAAAACAAATATGTAAGAATGGATTCCCTCCTAGACTTCTTAATCAATTTTCCACACTTGCCAGAGAATTAGGGATCTAGAGATGATATTATCCAAAACAAAAGCTAACTGGCACCAAACATAGCAAAGGTACTGTACTAATACAATTTCCCTAGAAAATTCAGTTGTATAAGTTTCAGTTTAAGTTTTACTTCTAAGTCTTACCTTCTCCATTTGAAGATGGAAGAATTAAAGGAGTGATCTCTCTTCCCAAGCAGCCATGGAGTAAGGTACCTCTTCCATAAAGATAGAAAAAAAAATAAAAATTGAGTCATCCAAGGGATTAAAGAAGGGATTGACTCTATAATCCTTGGTTTATAAGCTGCCAGCTGTTAACATGAGAGTTGCCTGTAGTTGTAGAAGGATTTTCTGTCACTGCTGTTGGAGAGCCAACAGAAGATGGTATATCAAAGCATCAGGACCTGATCCCTAAAGTAAAATTAAAAAAAATAGTAAATTTTTTTTTTTCGTGTAAGCAGGACCTGGGATCTGTCTCCATCATTAATGTTATGCAGATGGTGACACCCTAGGAAAGAAGACCCTTGAACCATGTGTGTCCTAAAGTATCTTTTAACTCAGTAAAAGCCATCATTACTTACTCTGTGTGCCATACTTCTATATTACTGGCTGCCAAGTTCCATTATGACTAATTGATTTACTATGTACAGATGTAGCGAACTTTTTCATGTCATTAGACCAGATGTTTCTGAACCAGAGGTCAGCGGTGGGACTTGATGTATCAGCCTGTTTTTGTGTAGCGGGATAATAAATCAGCTCTGCTGAAGTCCTCGGCACCAGGAATTTGATTAAACTGTTTGTAATGTTGGAGACAAAGCAAATCTCTACCAATTGTCCTGTTTGTTGTATTTTTCCTTCAAACTGTGCATCAGGATAGGTTGAGGACCTAGAGTCCTTCAGGTGCTTTTGAAGTGGAGAAAAAGGTAAATTGGAGTGTGGCATTGCTATCAGCAGCACTTCTCTGTGGACTTACAGCTGAGGCAATTCTCTTGCACTGATTTCAGAGGCAAAATGTCCTCAGCCTTGTTGGAACACACTGATCTTGTGAGCAGAAAGAGAGTAGATTCAGTGTAAGTGCTCTGTTTCTAATGATTACGATTTTAGGCAGGCAAAATAATGGAAAAGCAGTTGTAAGTCCATGGAGTGACATGCTGGATTTACGAGTGACAAGGAAAATGTTCTCTCTTCCACCTGTCAATGGAAATTATTTGTTCAAGTCTTCTCCAGGCTGTTTGAACCAGGAGTGTGCCTCTGGTGTTAATATTCTGAGAAGGTTCTGAAGCTTGTCAGCTATATCAAAGGAGTAAAGTCTAGTATGACTTTAAAGATTTAGGGTTTAGGAGAAGAAGATAAACTGATATGAATTGGCAGTTTCAGAAACAGGAAGATGTAAAGCTCTCAGGTGTACTTGCTGGCCCCTTGTGCTGACCATCTCATTTCCAGTCTGGTGCTCACAGAAGTCATCATCTGGTCCCTTTTCTATATGAGGTAATATTAAAAGTAAGTAAATATTGAATAAATTAAAGTTGGTTCTTTTATAAACCACGTGGTCTAGCTAAATCAGAAAATAAAGGCTTGATGGAGAAATCACTCGGTGAGGATCTGTAGAGGAAGTTATGTGTTAATTACTATGCAAGAAATCAGAGCAGATAATCAAAATGGTACTTCTGGCCTCGAAATATACAAATCTGTCCAAAGAACATTTTTTGGCCATGTTTGAGGTAACTGGTGGCTCCTTTGAACTCCCTCAGATTGAGAATAGGTCTTAGCTGTGTTTTAATTCAAATGGGAATCACTCTTTATGTATATGACAAAAATGAATTTCTGTGTCTAACAGCAAATAAACACCCATTTAATTCAAAGATAGGGTTCTCTAAATTTTTCAAGGCAATATTTACAATCATTTTTTTACCTTCCTTCAGTGAACTGTTACATATGACATAAAACTTCTCTCTTTTCTTCCTTTTGTGTGCATGTACAGTAATATGGATCAAACAGGGTTTAGGGATAAACGTGACTATATTTTTAAAAAGAGATTATGGCATTTCGAGATAAATGCTAAAGTGAATAAATATTCCCATTTATGTAATTTTTGTTCACCACCTCCAGGCCACTTGTCCAAGACCACAGTCATCATAAACAAGATCACAAGACTTCAGTTACAATTTGATTCATTCATTTTCCTTCTGGGACTGTATCCAGTTAGCCTTAAATAAAGCTACTCAGGAATTGGCCTGCTTTATGTATACACATGAATCAAATGGGAGCTGCAGTGCTACGTTTGTGATCTTGAAATGGTAACTTATTGTTGGTGACCAAAAGAAGGGGAAAAAAAAAAATCTGAAGACAGTAAAGGTGGTACATTTCTCAAATATTTAGTTGAACACTTTTCTAAAACAACACTCTCAGCACTTGAAGCATGTTTGATCTTCGTTACTTTATTTTTACAGATACAAACTGAAGCAAAATAATTGTCCTCCTTTAAAAAGCAGTGTCTTTTTTTTTGGGAAAAGTACTTCTGCATTTAATTTAAAGGAAGACATGTTAGCTCTGTTTAAGGTTTTGAACAGATCATTAAACTTTGAAATATATAATTGATGCTTTCTTTATGATTTGTCCTAAAAAAAATAAATAAGAAAAAATCTGTAGATTTCAGCAGACATAGCCAAAGGCTAAGCCAGCTGAGAAATTCTGCTACTTTAGAATTGAGGAGCTCACTGCCCACTTTAATCTTTTTTGGATGAATGTAAACTACCTAAAAAAAAAGGAGTATGGATGACTCAAAAATTATTAAATCCACATTCCTTTTATCTAGCTCTTTCCACTTGGGAGTAGAGCTCAAAGAGCTGTGGAAATGCTTTCTAATGAGATTTTGAAATTCTTGTAGCAGTACCACAGGGAGCTCTTGTCTGGGAATTTTCTGGGGTATAACTCTTTTTTTAATTTCAAATAATTCTTTAGAAATATTAAGGATCCTAATATCAGTTCAAGAAATACTATTCTCAAATTTGACAGTAAAATTGGACAGTCATTTTTTCTGACTGTGGTAGCGTAATGATTCCAAAGTAAAAGTTCTTGACATTTATCAGAATGTCTTATGATGTCATTAGGAATTTCATCAGAGTGCACTGTGTTACCAGCTTTAAGTTTTATGGCCAAAGGTGTAATGTGCTGATACCAAGTTAAACACTGTTGTTGCCACTGAAAGTAGTATTGACAGTTGTGTGTCAAATCCAGTATTCGTAATTACTTGTAATATATTTGCAAACACAACCATCTGAAATAATAGTAGTTCAAGGCATTTAGAATTTGTGTTCAATTATTTGCTAAATTTAACATATGCGACTATTAGGCCTCCTGCAGTACTTCCAAAACTGCTGTACTTTCTTCAAATTTGTCTCCTCTGACTGAAATTCAAGGAGGGGAGGAAGAGGAGTTGCCTCTGGTTCCTGAACAGAGCCCCCTCCAGCCTCAGTCTTCAGGAAATTTTCTCTCTTAGAAATTCAATTAGGAAATAAACTAAAAAGGTCATTACACAGAGTAGTTAGAAATCATCTTCATACAGTGTAAACTCGTGGAATTTTATATTTGTAAGTTTGAAACTGGCCACACTATGTAAGTCCTTCATGTTTTAGTAAGTGGATGTCTTTAGAGGTGAAAGAAAGAGTTGTACATTGACCATTAGTGCTGTGGATTTTTCCAACTGATAAAAAATGGGAATGTGAACTAAGTTGTTTACTGCTTTTATAAAAGTTTCCTAACAGATTTTACAACTCTCTCCCAATTTTCATCCATCCCCTTTCTCTTGTTAACTAATGACAGGGTTTTTGTATATAAATAAAGGAAATCTTGCTCCCATCAGACAGACAAGGTAGGGAAGACAACCACTCCTGTGACTGTGGTATCTGCATTAATGGTTCTGTTGATTTTGGCAGACCATGTGGAAAGCCACACTCTTCTTCCACAGCCTCTCTTGGGTGGTGGTGGGTTCACGGGTCCTCACACCTCACAGAGTTCTGTCCCAGAGGTGTCTTTCTCAGGTCTCCTAAATATCACCTGCATTTAGGAAAAACGAAACAGTGCTTCAGAATTTTCTGCATGGATTTGATCTTCTCACATACCATTTGCCATAGACACGTAGGTACTGTCAACTTCTCTTTGGGTTGCCCCTAAAAATCTTCTAAGTAGTGCAATCAAGGGCAATTACTGCATCATTTGCTTGTGTTTATAACATATTAGAGCTTTCTGGGCTTAAGCACAGCAATCCATCCTGATTGCTACCAAGTAATCCTTTGCAGACTTGTAAATCAAAATTGTGGCTGATTTTCAGCAGTACGATTGCCATGTTTTTGAAACTTTGCTAATTAAAACTTTATGAGCATGCAATTAAAAAGCAGAGTGTGTTTTCCCTGCCTTCCAAATGAAAATAAGCCATAGTATTCTCAGCAAAAATGAACCTCTTTTATATTTACTTTTCTGAAAAATATGACATTTGGTGGTTTCAGGCTTTCCAAACCATTTACTGCATTTGTCTTTGACGCTCTCTCTTCTGGTTGACTTAGCAACATGAACTTAACAAATCAGACTGCTTAGCTAGACCTTCTGAGTTTGCTGCAACTTCAGGTGCAACCTTTGTCAGTGGTGATGTGTGCTTAGTGAAAATAAGTGTTTCAAATAGAAAACCTAGTATTCTCAAGTATAAAATACTGTTTAAAAAAGGTTTCTGGGATCAAAACACAAGTGAACACTAATCAGATAGGTAAAGGCAAGGTTTCTAGAAGTTTGTACTGAAACTCACGATAAGAGCAATTAAAGATAAAGTGAATATAACTATTATGGTTTTGCTAAAGACTGTATTCATCTGGTGGGTTTCTATAAACAATATGAAAACAAAAAAAGGTAAGGGTTCCTATAGAAGCTATTAGGCTGAGTTTTTATTTTGGGTCACTTGATAAACCCCATAAGTCATGACTGCTCTGGTTTAAATTTCAAATAAGGTCATTTGTAGAATGCCAACAGTTATTAATTTTTAGTGATGACAAATAATTACTTTCACTTTAGTTTCACACACAACTACAAGGCAAAAATTAACTCACTTTGAAGTGCTCCGTTCAATCTCAATAAAGTTGTCAACAAAATGCATAGAAAAATATATGTATGTTAAGCAGCATAGTTCCTCTTTTACTGCAGTTTCCATTTAAGCAATCATATTTCTGAAAATATAATCTGGAATGAGAAGAAAACCAGAGGATATTTTGAAGAGGTGTGGTTGTCTGGAATGTGCAGGATATTTAACAATCTTGTATGTGATGTGATCAGTTTAATTCCTACCATAATGAGCATGCCTTTGTATAGTGGAATACATATTCCTCTAAAAAATCCAAATTATGTAAAATGAATTTATTTTTAATGACTTTTCCAAATGAATACTTTAGTTGAAAGTACATATACAGAAAAATATAAATGTGATTGCAAAAGAAGTGGAAAGCAAATCAGCGCAGAAGGCATCCTTTGACATTTATTAACATGCAAATTAAAGATATCATTGCACAGAAGGGATAGTGCCAGAGTGCCAAGTGGCAATTTCCCAATCTATGTTATGGGATAGCAGTAATAATTAACTGCTTGTTCAGTGGGAAACAACCTATCTGGAACTAGAGAGATTTGTGGTTCTTTGGGAAATGTGTGTGTATTACTAAAAAGTGCATTACCTTAGCTATGCCCTTTGGTAGGTATTGAAAGACAGGCTTAATTTCATAATTTCTCTTGTTTGATTTTGCATATTTAATATCGATATAATTTTTAAATTGTAATTTCAAAATGTTTTAAAAGTTTGCAAAATAGGGAGGGATAAGGGGCTAAAGCAAACAATATGAACACCCTACATAAGTCACTGGCAGGTTTTAAAGTTAAGGTTACTGTGTCACCTTGAGCCCCACAGCAGTAAAATGCAAACTGATGGGTGTTTTTTTAAAGTGTACCTGCCACTAGAGGGGAATGGAAGCACATGTTTTGCCCTTACAAAAGTGATGTCCTGATTGCAGTCTTGGGTCTTGGAAGTGCCTGTTCTCTCACAGTTCTGTCTGTTCCTTCTGTTTCCAGCCCGTGTGTTCTCCCCAGCTTTGGTCTCCACTTCTGTCCCAAAGTCTCTTCCATTCCTCTATTGCTCCTTCCCACAAATCGTCCTCTTGTATGTCAGCTGTGATATCCTTCCTTTCGTGTCAGCTGTTCTTTCCTTCCATTTCTGCCCTTCTGTCCTCAAAGCCTTGTTCTGCACTCCTCCCTGCCTTGTGCTCCCAGAGTCATTCCGTTCTGCATGACTTCCCCTTCCTTCCTTCCCTTCCCTTCTTTGGTTTTTCACTGTATATGGAGCTTAAGTGTAACCAGTCTCCTTGTATAGGAACTTAAATAAGAGGTCTAAAATAGAGAGGTATAAAAAAGAGCATAACTTTTTTCAGGGCAATAGATTTTTTTTTTTTAATTGAAGAACTGTGTCTGATATTTCACCATGAGGCGGATAGATAACAAAAACTTCAGCCCAGTGACTCATGTTTGCTAAACTGGTAAGCCAAACCTAAATTTAGGTAGTTCTGTTAATAAGAGTTACAATTTTCACAGCCTAATATGTACGGTTCACTGTATGTGGGAAAGAAGTTGATGGATAATTAATGAAGACAAGTAGGTAAGATTGAAAAGGTATTTGCTAAAGTTTCCTTTGAATTATTAAGTTCGATATTTGTTAAGACAGAAACTATGTTAAAGAGAGTGACAGGATCAGCAGTTATTAATCACCTAATGCAGGATTGGGTGCCACTATTTACAAATATTTAAATTAGTTTTCAGGACACACCTGCCGGGCTGACATTACCATCTGGTCAAATTGCACAGATTTTAGAAACTGAAACAAGCTTTTTGTTGTGTGTGTGTGTTTGATGATTAACAAGTGAGTGATATGGAGCTGCGTGGTACCCTGAGCATATGCCAGAAAACCCAGGGAAATCAATATTACAATCCATCCATTCATCTCCTCCATAGAATTTCTCACAGGGATACAGTGAGGGATGAAGAATGAGAGGCTTTTAAAATGACTGTCTGTAAAATGCATTAGTTACCTCTATCATGTATAAATAGACCTGTATTTTTCATAAATTTTCTTGACCAAAGTGATTGACCTAAATCCACTTGATCCCAATTAAGAGTGACGAGAAGGAAGTGAGTAATATTTTTCTGTGGCTGACATGGTCTACTTTGCTCTATCCTGAAAAAATGCAGTACTCCAAATAAACTTTAGACATTCTAATATCATGCCTAAAAAATAGCTGGTTAAGAGTGATTAATCCCACTGATACCCCACAATGATAAAAGAACTTGTTTTACAGCTGCAGAGACCTTTCAGAAGTTATTTCTCCAAAGAATAAAATGATGGGCTCTGTAGATACATTGCAATTAAGAAGAATAATTTTTGCCAAAATCTTAAGTGAAATTAAAGAGAATCAGAGTGCTTTTGTGCATTTATAATGTTGCAAAATATATCTTAGAAATGACAATGAAAAAATATTCTAAATGTCTCAGCTGTGTAAATATCTTTAAAAATAGAAATATAGCAATCACTTTAAGTTAATCAGAGTAGTCTTTTAAAGTGGTACTTATCTTTTATATGATTGTTTGCTCTTCAGCAAATTATAAAGAAGAATGAATTCTGCATACTATTGCATACATAAAAGGTTAGGTAACACACATTAATTAGAAATTTCCATCTGTTCTGTCCAACTTCTGCATTTACAGGACTGACATGAACAGGGTTTTGTAACTTAACACTAGTGAGAAAGACATCAGGTATAAAAAGAGGTTTCAAATATTTTATATATGCCTTAATAGATGGGCCATCGTTAAAGCAAATTACGTAGGGCAACAGGCTCAACACTTCCATGTACTTTTGTCTGCAGAAATTCAATTTTGCCTGCCCTCAGAAGTGTGCAGTGCTTTTAGGTGCCAAAATTTTCTAGGAAAGTCCCAGCAGTACCTTTGGTTCTGTTACTAGACAAACTTTCAGCCACCTAAGTTGAAGGCAGCTGCCTCTAATTCCTGCCTGGGTTGTGCGGGATTCTCAGTGTACAGCTTGGGTACTTCACACACCTCACCTTCACGAGTTCCCCTGGCAGGCATGCACAGAGCATGACTAAATTGTACACAAAGTTTATATTTTGGCATTTTGGAACAGTTGCATGGAAGATGGAGACCGGCTGAAATCCCGGCTGAAATCCGATCTCTCCCCTTCTAGGAGGGTGCTGTAACCATTACGGTATGTGTGTTCTAAGATCGCACTCAATTAAGTTCCACTACCTCAAAAAATGAGTGTGCAGTGAACAGCGGTGTGAATTTGCAGTATCCTTGCTGCTCGAAGCCAGCTTCCCACGTGGGAGTTAATTTACACGTTTCATTTTCAGTAAGGTACCTTTTACTGAGGTGCTTGCATTGCACACTCCTGTTACACAGAGCCTTTGTTGGCATCTGATCTTGAGCTGTAATTTGCTAACCAACATCTTAAACCCTGCATCCCCTTACATCACCCCTGGAGCTAGAGGAAACCCAGCCAACATTGATGAACTTGTGATTCCTCTGTCCTTCAGGTTAGACAGCAGTAGATGAAAAAGTTGTAAACAAACAGAAACACGGGTTGGTAATTAAGAGGAAGGGAGGTAATAGCTTGTAAAACTGCCTTTTTGGTCAAAGTGGTCACCTGTGGTTTAACCAAACCATTTTGACTTTACACAGAAAAAGGCTAAGAGTTTGCTGAGAGAGATTTTCCAAAGCCAGTACTGCGCAGAGGAGAGGAAGTGTATGAACTCTTCTACCCTCTTTTGTTGCAAAGTCAAGTAGGATAATTTGAGTACATTGAAATATAATAGTTGAATCTTGTGGAATGATTTTATTTTCCCAGAGTGAAACTGGAAAAATCAACATTTTACCATGATATAGCCTATATAGCAATTTCAGTAGAAAACAATATATCCTATCTAATAGTGCAAAATCTAAGGCTTGGTAATTTTGCAAGTCATTCTTTTATAAATGTAGGTATAAAAGCCATCTGTTAAGCGTTCATCCTTCTAATCGATTTTGACTTTCAACGGTTACATACTACTGTGAGAAATTAAAATGTTGTAATTATCGCCTTATGTCAAATCATTGTGCTTTCAGTGAAGCTGCTAAGATTTTTAGCATCTTTTAGAACAGGTAGGTAGCAATCTACAGTCTCACTAAGATATAATCAATATCCTTAATCAATCCGGAAATTATAATGAAGAGAGAGAATATAATTGTATTAGGGTGTGCAGTTTTGGGACCATTACCATGTAGTAGTTTTTAATTTTGTTCAGGTAATTTGCTCACCTGTTATTCAGCCAGTCACAGTTTTACAGGCCATTGACTTTCTTCTCTTTCTCTCCTCACACACTCATATTTTTCTTATAAATCCGTTTGAAGAAGAATGGTCTGCAATGGATGGGCAGTGTCCCACCCACCTCAGTGGGAGCTCAACATAATTCAAAGAATTAGCAGTTAAGGCTGCCATACTTAATGCAGAAACTACAAACAGCTTCCTGTTTCACTCAGGTCTGAACATGTTAGGCCCACTATGATATGTCAGAAACCCCTGGTGATCTCTGCTATGCGTTCAAGAAGGTAACTAAATGTCTGTTTAAATCTCATATTTTATGATGGAGAGGAGTTGTGATCGTTTTCTCATCTGTTCTTCGTATGCTTGCCCTTGGAGGGGAGGGGTAAACACGGAGAAGTCAGCGATCTCTTTCTTAGAAGTTACACTGCAGTCACGGTGAGGCCACACCTCGAGTGCTGTGTTCAGTTTTGGGCCCTCGCTCAGAAAGGACACTGAGGTGCTGGAGCCAGTCCCAAGAAGGGCAGTGAAGCTGGTGAAGGGTCTAGAAAACATGTTTTGTGATGAGAAGCTGAGGGAGCTGGGGGTATTCAGTCTGGAGAAAAGGAACCTCGGGGAGATGTTATTGCTCTCTACAACTCTCTGAAAGGAGGTTGTAGCCAAGTGGTGCTTGGTCTCATTTGCCATGTCCCAGGTGAAAGGATAAGAGGAAATAGCCTTAAGTTTCACGAGGGAGATTCAGATGAGATACAAAAAGAAATATTTCACTCTAAGAGTGGTCAGGCATTTGAAATAAGTTGACCACGGAGGTGGTGGTGTCACCACTTCCAGAAGTGCTCCAGGCCTCTGGATGTGGCTCTTGGGGTTGTGATTTAGTGCTACTGGGTTGATGGTTGGACTGGATGATCCTGAAGCTGTCTTCGAACATTGATGATTTAGTAGTTGCAGCTTGGTGTACACTTTGCTTGATGATAGATGCTTTTCTCTGATGATTGAGCAGAGGACTTTGGCAAAATGTGGAGACAGCTCCATGGAGATGACATAGGCAGTGGCATCAGGCATGGGAGCTGATGTTACTAACCTCAGTGGCATATGCCCATAAGCACTGAGATTCCTTCAGAGAGGGTAGTGACTATCCTATAGGGAAAGTGACATCTTAGAAGGTGGGTAATACTCAGGTTTGTGTTTGGTGGGTCAGACTGTAAGGGCAGTAAAGGTCCCTTGGTGCTTGGTGGTGATCCAAGACAAATAGTGGGTAGCAATCTGTTAGACCTGGTGCTCAGGGCTGGCCCTCAGAGGGAGTCCAGAAAGGGCCTGGTGGCCTGTGGGGTTTGGCAGAAGGTAGAGACCTGTGAGTATTCGTTTGTAAAGGGACCCTCCTGAGGAGCTGTCCTCGTATGCTTAAATTGGTCTCAAGGATTTGGATATTTCCCAGTCTGGGTTACAGAGGAAGCAAAAGGAGGGTTTTTTTTATGTTATCTCACAGTATTTGGAAAATACATGGTTAAGTAAGAACTGTGGCCTTCTGTTCAAATTCTGCTATTTCAGTGCCCTTGTCATCCTTTCTTCTATTGTCAGAATCAATGTGGGATGGGATGATTTAGGAAATGGCAGCAAATGCTGTGGTTAAAATGTTTCTAGACTTCAGTGTAGGCTCTGCAACAGATCATAAATGTCATGATCACATATTGAGTATTCTAAAATAGCAGATTATTTTAAGAAATAATATCAGATCATGTATTTGGAGATCAGTGCTTGCCTAGAAGAAAAAATCCCACAGTTATGGCTGACCCTCCAAATTCTCATATGTAAATGTCATATGAATAATGTTCTTTGCATGGATAATCTCAAGAATGACTCCTCCATTGTAATTGGCTGCCACACAATAATGCCAAAATTTATTGCTTAAACTGGGACTATTTTTGCAGTTAAGCTGAGTTAGTCCCTAGCTCTGTATCTCCCCATCTGGGTCCTGATAGGCTTGGTGCCTTGACATCCCACAGAACTGGAGATCTCCAGGGACCCTGGGGAGGAGGCTGCCCCCAGCAGGGTCCTGTTGCCCCACAGAGGCTCCTGCAAATCTGGTGAATGTGGCCAACAAAGGCAAAGTAAGGGAGAGGGGAATTTTGCCCAAAGTTATGGAACAGGAGAGTTAAGTCTTGTTGATTTAGCTCCGTGGGAAGCCACAGTGGTACATACAACATGTTAATGTTAGGGTGTTTTTTTTATCACTCTCTCATATTGTGTTCATTTGTAGGGACAACATGACTTCCATAACATTTATTTTAGGGTCATTTTATTACCGTAATAATGCAGATTTAGATCGTAATTAAAGCCTATATGATTTGTTTTAATAGCTTGCAGCTTTGTTCAGCATATGTTTAGATATTATAAAACTGTTTCAATAGAGAATGAATTCATTTGTCCCTTTCACTTATTAAGATGCATGGGCACTTCATTGGGTTTATTCTTTGTGAGTTTTGAGTGTGGAATTAAGTCATAAAGTCCCATACAGACACATGCCAAATTTGGGAGTTGATGGATTATGACTGTCCTTGTGAAAGAAAGAACTGAAAAAACAAGTAATCATAATTTTTATATTAAAATAATAATATTTTGCCAATTTAGCATCATCTTAGCAATTATCCCACCACTGACTTATGTGACATTGTTAAATATGTTACTGACTAGAAAATATTTATATGGTATTACGGATTTCATGTTTTTTTCTTACTAGTCTTATAGATGGAATTCTTTCCTTTAAAACTGCACTTTTCAATTAAATTTGATTATTCCTTTTTTTTCATGATTTGGCATTCTTTGTCTTCTGACATAACCCTTAGCACACTTTATACAAAGGAGCAGTTTAGGTTCCCTTTTGTTAATTTCCAGTATTTTCTGACAATGAGCTTATGTTGTCCACATCATCTGCTACAAAGATTATTTTCACTTCCAGTTCCTTTAAACTGTTTCTCTTGTAACAGGACCCAGACCCATGAGGTGTTGAACATTTCTGATGAGGAATCGGGTACCTCCAATGTTATGTGGCTGCAGAGTGTACTCCAAAGCAGCTGAAACAATATTTGGTGAGGATTTAATAGGCTTTTTTTGTGACACCTAAATGCCATACACCAACCCAAAGCCCCCTTCATCAGTTTTGTTTTCCATCTAAATATTACAGGGAAGAGAACTGGAAAAGCATTGAACTACTGGGTTTTTCTTCTCCTTTTCTTCTCTTCCTTTCTATCTCTCTTTCCCATCTTTTGGGTTGTTTTTGTTTGGTTTGTTGGTTGGGAGTTTTTTGGTTTGTTTGGTTTGGTTTTCATTTTCATTTTTGCATCAGACAAAAAATAAGGGAATCATACCTTGTTCCTATTTTGTTTTAGTAGTAATCATGCTAGCACACTCTTTTGTATTCCAACATGAACAGCATCAGTGGTAGCCACCAACTACTTTACTTGCTCTGGAACATCTTAGATGTCAAAATGTCTCATGAGATGAACAGGTCATTACCATGATCTTCAAAACTGAGACCGTAGATATTTGGAAGGGATATCTGCTTATTGGTTGAAAATCCAAGATCTAATTATCTTGACTTTTGGGATTGGAATCTGAGTTTAAATCTTATAAAGTCAGTACTTCTAGTGATTGCTTATGCTGCCCCATAAATTTCTCTTTATAGTAAGAAACTAAAAGGCTTTCTATGGCATTTTATTTTCATGTCATGGTAGACAAGGAGTTTTTAAATGTGCTTGTACTGGGCATTAAAAAAAAAAGAAGCATAATTAACATAACAATTTAACCTCCAAATATTTCACTGCAGTCTTATCAGAATAACCTGGTACAAACATATTTATTCTTCAAATTATTTTCAAAATGGTTCTAAATATACTATCTTTGTTTGCCAATCCACTTGGAAAAAAAAAAAAAAAGGAAGTGGAAAAGAGCCTTTATTTGTCTTGCACTGAATTTGGGAAAGGATGGTGGGGTTAAATCACTTAACGACCTCATCGGAGCTGTCCAGTTTGGAAGGTAAATGGCTGCTCTTGGGATATTTCTTTTTAAGGAAAGGGCTTATCTCTAAGACAGTCTTTTCCAAAATCTGAGTTAGAACATGTATTTCTGGATTGGACACATTTCAGTCCTAACTGTGTCACTTGTAGATGTTTCACAATCTAGAGGTATCATAGTGATATAAAATAAACCTGTCTGGTTATTTTTTCATTGTTTATATCTCTCCTTTTTCTGTTTTTTTTTTCAGAAGGAAGGGTGAGGAAACAATTTGAGCCACTGGATATCAGGCAGCATGGTTGCTGTGCTAATGAAAATTTGGAACACCGTTGCAAACTGGAGCATTTGGCAGAAGCAGAAATTTCTCTGTGCTGTTTATGAGGTATATAAAAAGGTCAGTGTTATTTTATAGATTTTTAGCCTTAGCAGTGGTTTGGGTTTGTTTTTTCTTTTTTTTTTTTTAATGATTTACTTTTTCTTGTTTTGTAACAGCAGGCACAATTTTTTGTTCTGGATATGGAATGTAACTTTTTTGATTGCTTGGCATGTTGTGGGGAAATAAATTGCATTTCTAAATTCCAGACACACTTTAACTCTATTATTAAGAAAACATTGCTCCTGGAATAATAAATGGTGGGGTTATTTTAAGCAGTTGTGTTACATTTTCTAAATCTGCAAAAGCATCAGAACAATAAAAGAATGATCAAGGCTGGGTTTCTTTTGTTTTAACAGGCAGGTCATCAGTTGGCCTATTGGCAAAACTCCATTCATTGTAATGGACCTACATGAATTTCCAGAAGTTGCAGATTTGGACAATAGCTTGTTAAGTGTTTCAGAATCCTTGTCTTTCATCTGGCACTGCCAATAGTACCAATTACAAGATCATTTTTGTGATGCTAATCACCCCCTCCATAGATAAAGGGTAATAAATGCTTTTTTAGGCCACTGGACAAATGGCATGGGCCAATATGAGCCAACATAAAAAAGAGAAGACTCTGTGTGTTCTAGAAAGACATTGAGGCCTGTATCAAATACAGGCAGTTTGTTTCTCAACTGAAATTCAGATGTTTTAAGTGCAGTATTCCGTTGTGAAGGGGATGATCTCTCCCATTTGGAAAAAAAATTGAAGTCTCAGAATTTGGACTCCTCTATTTTTCCTTCATCCTCTTCTTTTCCCCTTCAGAAGGGAAAAAAAAATCCTTATGTTCCATTTTGCCCTACCAGGTGCTTAGATTTTGGGAGACTTAGATTTTGGGAGGCATTCTGAAATGCAGAGCCATATATATACACGGTCAAGTATAGACAAAGAGCTGCAAAGTGTTGGTGGTTTCATAAGATTGAATTCTTTTCTGCTCTGATTGCCCCAAAGTAATCTACCTACTCTCCTTTTACTAGCAATTTTTTTTTTTTCTAGGTAGAGAACCGAGTGTTAAGCAACACAATTAAAATCTATTGATTTAAGCAACATCTTATTATTTTAGTAGTGGAGCGACTGTGCTCCCCCTGTGTGGCCTGCAGCCCATAGGTATAACACGGTACTAGCAGCTGTGAAAACACTCTGCCTTCCCCGTGTTTAGATACCTATCTGTGGCTAGGGAGCAACAGAGGAAGTCAAAACTCCAAGAATATAATGAGGGTAGGGAATGTACAGTCGGCGCATTTCTCCCGAATCTTGCTAAGTAAAGCAGTTTGAAGCCTCGTCCTTTTGTCCTGCCAAGTTTACCAGTCTGAACTTTCTCAAACATTGTGTGTGCTTAATTTCATTCTTTTAAAGGCAGGTCCCTCCAGTCCTCTGAGATTGTGGCTCAGTACTTAAATCTTCCTCCCACAGAGCTCGGTGTGATTTAGCCCATACAGAGGCACAGGTCACAGGGTTAAATACAATGAACACTGCTGGTTCCTGGAGAAATATATTGAGTTCTAATATCTGGTTTTGAGTTCACTTCAAATGCGCTGTGGGTACAGAAAACAGCTTTCAGACTTGAATTAGGAGTTAGGCTAAAGTTACCCACCTGATTCAGTAGATGTTAGGGAATTTCATAGTATGTGATCAAGTTAATCAAGATTTGAGAAACATAAAATGTAAATTCTCTTTACAGTGATAACATAACCCTTTCCAGAAGAACTGTCTCTGGAAGAAGGCTTTCCTTTTATTTTCCATCAATGATATATTTTTGGCTTTTTGAGGTAAATGATCAGTCTGGAAAAACTACAAAGCTGAGCACAACATTGATGACTGAATTTAGAGATGTATTTGAAAAGGAATTCCTTATTTCTTCCATGATTTTGATTCCTTTTGTAAATCAGGCATTGGAGAAATGCCTTAAAATCATCCTCTGATCTTCAGGCTGAAAACTGTGGCACAGACATCCTGGTGGGATTTCAGTCATCTGATGTGGATGTCAGCGCAATATGCAGCCTCCCCTTTAGAGAGGAGATGTTGTCAGTACCTGCTTGGAGATGAATGAACAGATCATCCAGACATTTTGGCATCTGTCAACCCCCGGGGCTGTTGCACAAAATGTGTGCATTTGCCGTTCTAGCCTTCAAAAGTAGCTACTGCTGTTCTGTAATTCACTGCGTATTTATTGCTAGGGGAAATTTTTCTTTTCATTTATTTTAATTTGTTTTCTTTATGTCATTAGAAGCAGTAGCAAGGTCTATAAAACAAGCAAAAGCTTAGATAAACACACACCAGGCTGGTGAACTATTCTAGAAACCCAGTTTGCTTCCATAAGTTATTAAGTAGCTACTCAAACTATACAGGATTTTGGTATGACCTATATTATTTTCTCTCTCTAGCTGCAGTTGCCTTCAAATCACTATCCCTTTTGCAGCTGGACCTGTCACACATGCACTTGATCATTGTAGGTCCTTTCCTACTGAACTATTCTATTCTATCTTCTGTCCATGGAGGTGGAATTCCTTCTCTTGACTCTGACTTTTCTACTCTCAAGTCATGGATTTGATTTGTTAGTCTTTCCATCATCATTGTCATGATCTTACTGTAATTAATATCTTGAAACCCTGAATGGGATAAATCCCTACTGTGGTAAAGTGAAAAACAGAGGAGCAGCCAGTGATCAATAACTGAAGCACACAAATTAAATTGAAAATTATTTGATCACACATGTATGGAATTGTAATTCTGCCAGTCTCATCTACTGGCCTCTTCACTGGTGCTACCAATTTGCTGAATCTGCTTCCACTTTGCTACTCTGTTAATGTTGCGTTTCTTCAATAGTTAATGTAAGTATTTTAAGAAGAGATTTTCCTGTATTTTAAGAAGTATTCCTTTACCAAATAGCATCTTGGTCACCTTTTAACATAATTCCAAATTCTTATTGCAACTTTATGGTTGGTACCTATTATTTCCAAGATTTTCCATGCTCTACAGTCCTTTGGCTTTGTTTAAAAATGAACAAACACCGGAAAAACACATAGAAAAGAACCCAAGCCCTCTTGCTGCAACAAATAAACCTGTTGAGGGAAGTATTTTATGCCTATGTCAGCTAAAGAATGAATAACCAGATTTTCTGTGTTATGTTGCCGATGAATTAATGAAAACAAACTCTTTTCAAACCGTAGGATTTGAATTACTATGCCAGTCTCACTCGTATTTTTTGGTGCTTGATCACTGATCTTTAGAGTTTAGGTACTACTTTTCAATATCTATGTATTTTTCATGTCCTTATCATCATAAGGGGATATGAATGTGCTTTAAAGGTGGCCACCTAATATCTTGAGCACATGGTGGGATAGATATCTGACAGTATTTGCTTCATGCAGTAAAAATTACTGCGATACAACGTCTTTGAGAACACGAGCTGAGTAACTGCAGAATGGCCTCAGTGTTTAATGAGTAGCCTGAGCTGGTACTTGGAGGGGTAACACAGCACAGAAGGGATCATCTGAGCCTAAAATGGCAGAGTGTCTGCACCAGTCTAGAAAGGATGCTAGGGGCTGAACCAATCATTTTGTCACTGGGTCTTAAAAATCGGTCTGTTTAGGAGTATAGAATGGCCTGAGTTATTACTAGCATAAATTGTGAAATTGTTTATCCATATAGCAGAAAAGGCTGTTTCAGTTGTTTTGAACACACAGATCTGCAAAAGTTTGCAAGAGTTACCATCCCTTGGTCTTCCCCGCAGTGTCTTGCTTGTTCTTGTCCTTGTGTGCTACCATGGACACTGCTCTGTTGGCACGGAGCATGACACATGTATGGCACGTAACGCACGCTTCCAGCAGATGAAGCAATCAGCAACATCTTCACTCCCTGCAGCTCTGCTAGCCAAGACTCCGTTTGGCTCCTTGTGTCCAAGTCAGTATTCCCTCATCCACTTGGAATTCTTGTTTTAAAAACACAGAAGCTGATTTTAGAAACACTAAAGCCAATGAGAACTGCAAGAGCGCCGCACCTCTGGGAATCCAGCCCACATCCCTTTTGTTTTGAGTGTCGGATCGATCCTTTTGTATTTTGGAAACTAAGAAGGAGCTGAAGCAAACTTCTTCATACTTGGCAAAAACAGAATTGCTCTTGGTGGAGACCAAGCATGGAAAGTTCTGGTCTGAGAGGATTATGTTTGTCAAAATTATGACAAGTCTGAACAGAGAGTTTTGCATAGAAATCCCTCTCATTTTACTGTCTACAGTGACAGTAGAATACATTTATGCAAAAAAATAAAATATGAGAAGTTAGATTTATACTTACCAAACAATTACTAGTAAGCAAAAACCAAAACCAGATCAGCATAATGATGTTTTTGTCAAGCATAACAATTTTGGTTTGGCCCAAATACACAGATACAGATTTGGACTTTCTGTCACAAGTTGCCAAACATTTGTTTTCATTTATATCTCTGTATTTGTGCATGTGCATATTGACAAAGGGGATTTGACTCCAAGAAGAACAGAGTTATTATCCAAATCCCAACACAAATCCTTCTATTGACTTCACTGGGAGTTGGATCAGCACCTTAGTGAGAATGTTCAAAAGAGAGTGTCCAGAGTTAAACTATCAGTTCTTCATCCAACTTTCATTGAAAACAATTAAATCTTTCCATTAACTTCAATTACTCTTGGATCTAGCTTTAAAACACAAATTTTGCCTAATGGGACATATGGAGGCTATTCTATTAAGCGTATTTCAATCACATGAGGGCACAAGGATTTAAGGACAGAGGGCTGAAAGCCAATATTAACTGAATACTAGAGGTTAGAAAAATGCAAAATTAGTAACTTTTAAAACGGCATGATTGTTGCAATAAATCAGATGTCTTCATTCTCTTTAAACCATTTTTAGTGTTTAAAGATGACTGAACTGTGTCTGCCTCTTTGCTGGTTCTGGTTCAGAAAAGCATTCAGGCAGCAGTTAAGCAATGCAACTTAAGTGTGTGCTTAACTCCTTTCTTAAGGAGGGGAGGAATTAAACACATGCTTTAGTGATTTCCTGATCTGGGGCTTTTATTTTCCTTCTGTGAATATTAGTGAAAGTACCTTTTTGTTCATAAGAACACTCATGAAAAGCACATTTTGAGCCCCTGGCTCAGATTTGCTTAATCTAATCAAGGAAGAGAAAGTCACATGATGTATATTAGGTAACCAGTTGCACAATTTGTGGGTGAGCATTAAATCATTTCAGATAGTAAAAATTGTAAAAACTTGCAGTGTGCTCTCAGACAATTCATAAACATAATACAGAGCTGTTCTCTAGTTCTGGATGTTCTCTCAGTGAGGAGCATTGAAAGGCAAATGCAAACACCCGAAAGAAACTTAGGATGGACTGTTTTCTTGTAAAGCAAAAACACCCATAATTTCCTCCTAATGTGGAAAGAGCTTCTATTATCTGCAGTGCTCAGAAGTTTTCTGATTGAATAGAAGTACATCCAGGCTAAACAGACTTGCAAACAGTTGTGTTTAAAATACACCTGTAGAAATTACAAAAGAAACCACAACCCTCACAGATACCTTCAGGTGCCTTTCAAACAACATTACTAATTTTATTTATGTGAACTCAGATGAATACGGCATTTGTGTGAAAAAAGTGCTTATTTGTGAAACACCTTTGATAACACATGGGAAAACATTTTTTTATGTTTTATATGTTTATGTCTGTATTCCATATGTTTTGCTTAGACAAGCTTTTAAGCAAAGATTTCTGGTCAAATTACCTCATTTATTGTTTGTAAACTAAGCTATCTAATCTGGCTTGGTGTCTTTTCATCATGTGGTGTAAGTCAAATAAACTCATCTGTTGCTTAGGCTTAGAAATTACAGGGAGTTTTCAACTCAACAGTTAAACATGAGCTCTGGTCAGGACAGGGCCAATATGGAGCAGAGACACTATCGAAGAGTGCTTTGAGCCCTCGAACCCAGTGCCATGAGATTACTCATTCCTCACTCTCCTAAAGGAAATTTTTAGCTCAGTTTATTCAACTGGCTGTAGCTGATGCCAGCCTGCCATCCAGAATCCATAAACACCCTGAAAACGGGGTAACTCCAGGACTTGCTAACTGGCCTGAACATCTCCGTGCATGTGGCACAGAAAGGTTCTCTTTATCAGTGTAGAAAAGTACACTGTAGGGTACTTATGTTATAGCAGTAGGTGGAATAGACTGAGGACACAGAGAAGCATAAAGATACTGATTTCCTTTTTTTCTTTTGCTTCTATCTAGAATCCTGCCTGAGAAATATCCAAACTCCTCCTTCTAGCCATATGTGAACAGAGAAAAATACCTTCTTATTCCCTGTTCAGCAGAAGTCAGTGTTACCAGTGTTTTGGAAGGAGAATTTTTTTGTCAGTTACTTGAATCAACTGGTGGGGTATGTCCTGTTACTGTGAGGCAGTTTTGAGTATATTTGATAAATTTTACTTTCTTCAGCAGTGAGATGGCAACTCCTGGTATCAGACTGGCTGTGGTTACAGAATGGAGTATGTTTATTGGAGAACCTGGCTAGGCCCATGGTACACAGGATCTACTGAAGAACATTCTGTAGCTTTTCTTCTACTCAGTCCAGTATTTTTTTTTTCCAGGGTCTGCAGTTTCATGTTAGTCTCATACAGCTACAGGGAATATTAGTCAGTATTTCTCTGAAGTTCTGTCTTAGGTCAGAAAGATTAATCTCCAATTAATCCCTGTCAAGTGTGAGGTGTTTTTTGAAGACTTACAGCCAGCCAGTAGAAAATAGCAGGCATTGGGACGTGGTGGACTTCAGGTTTCTGATCCTGGGCCATTCCTTTCAACTGCTGAGAAACCAGAGATTTACATCCTTGCCTGTTTGGGGAACAGAGCGGCATACAGAGGCCACACGTTTTACTTTACATTTCTCCTTGGACCTTTTAACATGTACCCTCTTAAACAGTGTCAATGGGTTTGATACCATAGTCTATATGGAGTCTGGAATGAGGCACAGCTATGTTTGGCCCTTTGCCACAGAAGTCTGGTACTGCTGCTTTATAAAATGCATAAAAATTACTTGCATGCAAGTCTGGTCTTGGGCTAGACTCCCTCAGGAGCAAATCCCAGCACTTTGTAGATACAGCGTGCGTTTCTTCAGCCTCGTGCAGCGTGCTTCTCCCTCTGGATGGAGTATGAGAGAGAGGGCCTGCACTGAAACAGCTTGTTCACATTCTAGTGGGTGTAGGAAGAGACCATGAGGGACAAACTAGATAGAAAATCGTAGTGAGGTGAGCCCAGTGGAGCAAAATTCCATCTGTGTTAATTCTTGAAGGTTTAAGATAGGATCCTGTTGCTTTGAAGTGTGAGAGAGGCAGATCATGATTTGAGACTGGAGACAAGAGGAAACGTCATATGTTGTGGTATACTTTCACTAAAGTGCTTCAATCTGACTGTAAAAATGCAGAGTGATATTATTCAGTAGATAGAATAAGGACCAGGATGAACTAACTCCTTCTAGACTTGAAAATTGAAACAGATTCCATCCAAAAATACTCATCTGGGGCAGAAATAAAAGTTATTCCTGGGAAAGACAGTTTTATGGCCAGAACTATGTGCTATTTTAGCTAAAGGCAAATGTTTCACAATTACAGTGACTTAGTGAAGGTCATCTCCAGTAGACTGCATCATCGGCCTAATTACAGAGGATGACTAATCATGTATCCTCCCTTTTCAGTTTGAAAGTTTGCTTTTCAGCCATGAGTTTGATGCCAGGTTTTCCCGAAGTCGTGGAGTTCAGTGAGCCAGCATTTAGCTCATTTCTAAATGAGTTACATCTCATAGTGTAACTTCAGTATAATTTAGCAACAATGTCATGATACAGTTGTCTGAAAGATACTAAAACATGTGATGTCTTGTGTGTTTGGTGTAGCAGGCCAGGATCGATTTGACATTCTCTTTCTTAGCCCTCTGTAATTAAGGGCAAAGTATCTAAAATAGACACAGAGATAAGGAATATGAATACTTAGACACAGTCATCTCTAAGGGACAAATCCTTAGAGCATGTGAGCCTGGTGACTTATTTGTACCAGCTGTAGATCTCACCTAGTATATGCCCATTCTAACTTGTAAATTTTAAAGTGCATAAATCGCTCATTTGCTTTCAAGAATAACTTGCCTTCATGTGCCCTGTCTATTTAGCAACAGTGAGTGGATATTTTGTCCCCCTAGCTCTGCAACAGTCTCTAAAATTTATCTCCATTTATTTTATTTTTCTAATTGTCATTATTAAGGTCATGAGGTTTTGCTAAGTGTGCAGTACTCTGTGCAGAGGAAAATTCTTTTCCTTGAAGCATGAATTGAGCACTAGAAATTACTTCTGTTCATTTGCCTGCTTATGAGATAAAACAAAGGAAAAACAAATTTTTCCTTCATTTAGGAGAGGGAGCTGCAGTTTTGGCTCTGTCTTCAGTCTTCTGGAGAATTGATCTTTTTGGGGAATTCACCATTGTTTTTGATTTATATTTCCAGTTGTCATTTGTATGTATGAGTGTTGCCTTTTCTTTTGTAAAATACAGGTTTGTATAATTGTTCTATTTTAATCACATATTTGGCCTTGGATTTAAGGAAAACTGAAGGAAAAAGGAAAACCTTTGGAAAATTCTGCAGTTCCATCTCCATTTATTGTTCTGTTTATCAACATATTGCAAGCAGGAAAAAGAGAAACATCAGGGGCTGAAGCTATACAAAGAACAGAGGCCCAGGTCCTTGCAGGTATGGGACAGGTAAATCTCAGGGGTTTTATTAAGAGCCTAGCTTATCCTCATTTAAACAAGGAAGCTGAAGACATGGATGTAAGTTATGCAATTCATTTGACATTCTTTTGTATTGCTTTTTTCCATTCTCTGCATTCCATGGGCTCTAACTCCGGTTGGTATTTTCAATGGGAAATGTTGTAATTATGTCCATGCATATTTAAGCTTTAAGTGTTTAATTCTTTTGAATGTATTTACTGTAAATACGTGGACTTTTTCCCTACTGATTTTATGTGATAACACTAATTTGAAACCTAAGGTTCCACCAACACTAATTTGAAACCTAAGGTTCCACCAACTCCCTAAGATCTGAATGTTGTTGAGGTAAACCACTCCTTTACAGAAGGTAAACAAATAAAATATGTGAGTTTTAATGAAGGTGTTAATATTCAACAACAGGAAAAAAAATATTTGCTTTACTTTAAGAAACAAATGACATAAAATAGAGTTAGTGAAACAGAAAATGTAGAATACAATGAGCAAGATTCACGAGTTTTCTTGAATATCTTCATGTAGCCATACAGATACGCGTACATGTGACTTTATTGAGAGTGACATAAATAGCTGATGTGAGTGTGGTGATGAAAGCAATGGAGATCAATAACAAGTCACAATCCCATTATGGAAGTAATGTATTCTGCATAATGTTCAAGCACATCTGTCACCCCAAAGAATGAAAGCTGGTTTAAATCATTAGGCAGAAGCTAGCATCTTGATAATGGCAGCACTACTTTGCTTCCCAGAATAACTATTAAACTGACCAAAGCGTTTTGTGGATTTGATGGTCTGCTGAAGATATAAACATACAAGCGTTTCTGCAAATCATCAGTGAAGTGTTATCCAGCTTCTGCAGTACTCAGCCACCAACACTGCCAGGAATGCTCATATCAAATTAATTACGAGAATTGTGAAAACGCCACCAGCAGGGACCACACGAGTGGCTCTCCCTGCAATGTGGGACTCCAGTGTGGTGCTTCCACAAAGCTGAACTCAGTGCAATTCTGTGAACTGTGCTAGGAATTCTTGTGGGTTGCTCTTCTTGTTTCTTATAAAAGTGTGTGCTGATCAGTGTCAGCTCTCCATACATTTACCATAATGAACTTTTGTCCTTAAAGCTATTATTATCTTTGAACTTTTCAAATTGCTATGATGTATTTGTTGTCCTTCTCTTTGAGGCCTCTCAGGGGCAGCTGTTCATTCCTGGAGGTGTTGCACGTGAGTTCTGTGTCTTGCTGTGTTGTCAGTCAAACACGTTTTGGTGGGTGGGGAATACACAGCTCACAGTGAAGTCTGTGTGCGTTTTCTTTGAACATATTGATGGTGCTTAAAAGCGTGTGGAGGACTGAGGCGAACAGGAAAGCTACTTTGTGACTGAGGAGAAGTGTGCTGTGAAGGTCCAGCTTCCTTCCCTGGGCTGCTCTGCAATAGGAGATCACTGGCAATGAAGCAGTTTTGAAGAAATCGCTGGTTATGGTGTTAACAGACCAAGTTTTGCCTTCCCAAACCAGAGGCATGTTTTCTGAGAACAGGAGAACAAAGAAGGAGGGGGAAAAGCTACACTTTAGAACGGTGTCACTTATTCCTTAACCTTATTATGAAGGTCTATTTAATCATGGCATGTGTTTGAGAGGGAACTGAAGAACTGAGGATCCTGGCAAGCCAGGTGCTGATTCTTGAGAGGTGTTGTCTAGAGTGACAGGTAAAAAAAATTCAGTTCTATTTTATTGTGAAATACTACAATGTAGACAAGTTTAGGAAAAACAACCACCCATGAGCATGAGGATATGGGTCTTGACCCCTTTGTCCCCTCAGTGCTCTCTGACCCTGATTTAGTGTTATGAGTTTTTGTCTCAGAAGGTGATAACTCTGTGAGGAAGAAATAACACAAACCACTAGGACTTCTCCTAGCAGGGGGAGAAACATGCATAATGGCATGTCTTGCATTGTGATCTGTCACTGATGGTTTCATTGGAAGTTTTTATTGGAAAAGTAAAAACTCCAGCAAACAGCTTGCCTGATACTTTAACTGCGAAGCATAAGGAGAACAAATCTCTGGCTGGTAAAGAGTGTTTCTGAACACTCACAAGGTGTGTTTTGTTTGTAATCTCAAGGTCTAGAAATACCACATCGTCAAGTCTGGTACTTAGCACCCCCCACCCCAACAAAATAGACTTTTAGTCTGGGATGGATTATTTTATGAACAGTTTATAATCCATATCAAAATAAGGATTTATAGGGGAAGTGCTGACACAAATTTAGAACAGGATCCAACAAAAATGTAGGACTTCTGGTGTGCAGAAAAGTGCATAAGGTCACGACCCTTGTCTAAAGCACTCCCCCACTCCTAAAAACCTCCAAAAAATTGTCTTATTGAATGTACATAGATTTTTGTGGTGCCAAAGCCAAGCAAAAGAGGAAATAATTGAATTTGGCCTCTAATGACAGCAATGCAAATGTGTTCCTCTGTGTGGTTTACAACCTTTTCTTGTATAATAAGTGACATGATATTACATTCTGGAGTGTAAGAAACGGCTTTCTGATACACAGTGTTAAGGAGAGAAATACAATTTTATGAGTTCAGTTAGAGTGAATGACACGTGGGGAAATAAAAACTATTTATTTAACGTTATACGTGCTTGGAAAAACAGAGATGGGGATGTGTTTCTTTGCTGGTTTTTCAACCAGAGATTGGGATGTGTTTTCTTGCTGGTTTTTCAACCAAATACAATCTGTAGCCATGGTGCTGTGTGGCAGGAAATTATCTGAAATAATGAACTGGTCAAGTACGCTAAAACTGATACTCTTCTCATCAGCATCCAAAATATGAAACCTGCCAAAAAATTCTAATTGCAGTATACTCTGTCCAAATTATTTTATTACTTGCCAAGAAGGGCTTTGAAATATTTGGCAGAGTCTGCTACCAGGAGAAAAATGAAACAAAAGAGAATGAAGGAATGAAGTGGAACACAATAACGAAACACCCTCACCCCCTTGAAAAATAGCAGGCTGGGGGGAAAAGCAGCGCTTTCATCAAGAGCTGATAACTCTATAACCCATCCTAACTAACTAATCAGAAATAATTTATCAGGGGTAAACAAATTGGACTTGGCTAAAAAGCCTTCCAAACTTAAAGATGTTTCTTGTTACAGCAGCTGCTTGAACACTGTGATAGTCACAAGGTGTGTTGATATTAAACATCAAATAAAGTATCTTGCCATTTATTTACCTTGGTACACCGCTATGATCCATGAAATAATGTACAGAAATGTCACTGACCAAGCCAAATCTAAATTAAGCAATCATGACATAACTAAAGAAGTGTTTCAAGAGAGTTGCACAAACTTGCATCGCAGCTACAGGCAACAAAGACCACAGTCCTTGTCTCTTTGTAAGAACAGTGAGTTAAATTGTTTGTCATCTGGGACTAGCTCACAAATAAATAAAATCCAATGTTACTTTATTTTCCATTTCAAGGATTCAAGGCTCTATTTGCTGTAATTGTTCTTTTTAATTTAATAAAGTAAGCTGAAAATTACACTCAGGCCTTCATACCTGTTAAGCCCTTGATGTGGTGTTTAGGGGATATCTTTGACCATAGCATGACAGGTCGAAGGTGTTCTTTTGATTAGGTGGTTTTGACTCCAGACGTCATTGCCGCCTGTGATTCTCGTTTACCAAATTCACGGCAGGTTTGGGCTGTGCAGACACACTCTAATCCTCCAAGGGGATCCCCTGCCTGAGCTCTGCTGCCTCACCCACAGCCCTACAGTGTCTTCCATTTCCTCCAGCACTTCTTCCTTTGTCAGGGCTGACAGTGGGAAGCACAACGTGTTTGTGGATCTGGCACACGTGTGCCAGCGCGGACAATCCCGCAGGAGGAGGGAGCGGCGCTGGCCTCAGCCAGCTCCCTCCACCTTTGCGGCTCCCAGGGGAGGTAAGAGGGCCAGAAACTGATTAGAGGACCCAGGTCAGAGATTTTTGAACTCTGAATTTGGCAGGCAAATGGAGGAGGAAAGGATTTTGCAGTATTGTGTTTTAAGATGCATTTATTCATAGCTACGAAAGCTGCAGACATATTGTGTTACTGCGTCAGGCACTTGAGCACATGTTTAGATTTTACAGAAAAGGGTGTATGGAGAAATTTTCAGTTTCCTTTTAATTTTTAAAAAATTCATTGTTACCTTTGGTTTTACATAGTAAGACCTACAGGGTGATAATCTACTTCATTATGTCAGATTGCTTGAATATTAATTTTTAAATCTTTTTTTTTCCTGAGCAGACTAAGTCCATTGAGGTAAATGTATCACCTCCTGCCATGACTCTGCAGCCAGCGTGTGCTGTTTGCAAGGAAGCTTGAAAGGAAACGGTAGAGGAAACAGAGTAAGATTTCTCAGAGTTTTCCATAATGTGATCAAAACTTAATACAAGGATTATGTAACTGATCAGTTTATTTGTTTCACAGTTGCTTGACTACCTCTAGTTTCCATATACATTTACATAGCAGACTTGGTGAAGGCAGAAAAAATGATATGTGGAAAAAACTGCATTACAGATAAGGAATAATGTTATCTTAGTTTTCTAGTCATATGATTTATCAGTTAAGGCCATACCAATGATGGCATTATCCCTGTGAAACACTACAAAAGGTTCTGTGGGTCAGTGATCTCTGCCAGCCTCCACATTGCAAAGCACTTGCAGAGGGAACATCTACCTGCATGTTTCAGTCTGACTCAGGAGTGCTCTTTTGAAGAGAATCTACCAGTTGTCCACACTCACCTTGCTTTGATATGCATTGGCAAATGATCTTGGAGCAGGTGAGTGGGATTCCTTTCATATGAAACTATCCTGGAAGATACACCCCAGCATTGCAACTAATGCACTCCAGATGCTCTAGGGCTTTCATGGAATCTGACTGGTCCAAAGTTTAACAAGTAACCAGCCAAGCAAAAATATCAGCAAAAGCCATAGTCCTGCCCCTTCAAGTGCTTGGTGTGTGGACTTGGAGTCCTCAGCAGCAAATTTTTACCCTTGAAAAGTCTTTCTGTTGGTCACCAGTGTATGATAATATAGTAGTGTGTGCTTAGCCTTACTAAAGATTACTTTTAGAGAGTTCTTAGTTTCAACTTTCAGATTGCATATTTGTACTCAGAGTTTGGGTTCTGTACTGCCTTATGTTATAATGTGATTTTGGATGATTAAGAAGCTTGAAGCTGTCTTAAAGAGGAAAACAATCTTAAGGAATCAAATTTTATCTATTTATATTTGGCCACTGGTTTGCAAGACACAAGTAAGAAACCTGTAGAAAAATATAAAATCAAAGTTACTCTGTTCTCCAGTAAATATTTAAGTGATATTTTTTGGTAGAATCTGATTCGAGACATATATGTGCACCTTGATTAGATATTGTTCAGAGATAAAGAAACCCTAGACACTGGAATAGTGTTTCCAAATATTGGGATATTCTAAGTAAGGATCTGAGGATCTCTTTTGCTCTCATTTCTAATATAAACAGTGGGTCAGTTCAGGTTTCCTCATCTGGCTACTAAAGAAGATCTGCCAGCTTGCAGGAGTTCTTTGCTGAAATACTGTTTCAGGTGAAGAGACATATCATTTGTTCATCATTTGTAGTAGAGATCATTGGATTCTTTTAAAATTCTGCTGTTGACTGTGCATTTGATTGACATTGTTGTGAAAAGCCTTGGGGGAGTGGGTCTGAATTATTTGACCAAGTGGTGGGTATTCACAAAAATGTTGGAAGGTTGGAACTCGATCTTTGTAGAGGAATTTGGACTCTCTCTACTTGATCTTCATAAATGGATTCATTCTGCTTTCTCTATCTTCCATGGTGTGCAAATACAAAGGTGGTGAAGCCATCAACAAGACACTGTTTAAGAGGCTGTTTTCCTTGGTTAGAAAAGTGTTCAGTGAGTAGCATCCCTGTTTCTTTGACTGTCGCCTCTACAGTCAAACATTGTCAGCCACTTTGAGAATTGTGCATACAAGAGGAAATCCTAACTGGTTAAGTTTAATGTAGAAAAAGAAGGCTGATATTAATGAAGCTGAGATAGCTTGCCGATATGGATAAGCCAACACAAAATGGCATAGGAAGGTAACACAAACCTGGAAAAATGTTAGGATAAGTTTGCTTTATGGAAGAGGCATATTGCTGCTGCTGCCTGATGTAGCTACTGTTTCCAGTAGCTACATATATGTGATAGTTGGTTGCTGCATCCAGCTCTGATGGTTTCCTACTGACTGCTTGCATCCACTATCCTTGTTTTTGTTTTATTGCTTCTGTTATCACTTTGTTATTCTTTTAGATAGCTTTGTAGATGTTCACAGCACTTTATAAAACATAGAATTAGACAACCTCATTGCCTCCAAGTGCTTGCATTCAAAACTCTAATCTTGCTCTGAACTGTTAACTAATGCACAGTCCCATTGAATTTAATGAGATGCCACACAGGAACAGAAGTCTGCACAGGCAGATCCTGCTGAAAGGTCTGCTCTTAAAATACTGAAGACTTCATGCTGATTCAGAGGGCGTGGGTGAGCATCCAGGCAAAAACCTGTCCTTACATCTTGGCCTATGTCATAGACATAATCTCTTCCACTCATGTCACAGTGCAAAGGAATCTCTTTTCTCTGATTATGACGGTTGTTAATTTTCTTAAATAAAATACAGTACCTATTTCCATGCCTCTATGAGCCATGTTGGCCTTGCTGGAGTCAAGTAATGAAAAAATATTCAGGATTGTAAACTGAATGGTTTCAAAACTGGGATCTCTTTAAATACTTTTTAAAAAAAAATTCTCCTCATTCTAGCAACAAAGCAGATGTGTAGGTGAGTCCAATAAAAATATGAAATACACAAATATTATTTAACATAAGTCACGAGGGTCCCAAATTCCCAACAAGATGCATCAGATGTAATAGTTAGCACTTTATAACCTTACAATGGAAAATAGCTAGAGTTCTAAAGGTGAGATTATCCTAAATAACAATTTTTCAAGTTCTTTAGATCTCTATCTGCAGAGGAACTTGTAGAGTCTCATTCCTTCTGAAAGTAAGCACATTGTATTTTATTAATATAAATATAGAATTAGGAATCTCACAGCAGTATCTGAGACTAGCAAGTTTTTTTTTTCTCTAAAATTTGCCAGTGAAATAGTGCTATGACTTCTTTTGTTCAAATTCTGTTCTACTACAGTTAAAGAATCTGCACTTCTAGTCATGGGAATAATTTGGTTTTAGCGAGCTTTTGGCTTTAGTTGTTACTGATGGAGTTTTATATATAAAAATATAAAGCATATAGTTTATTATAAATGTAAAGTCCAAATGATTTATAGCCAGTGTCTAAGAGGTGATTTAAGACCTTTTGATTCCTTACCAATTCTGGGATGGTTTGGCAGGTACTCAAGTCTCTGATTCAAATTAGAGCAATTCATGTTTTAGCCTACGCCTCTCTGTCTATGTCCTAGTGAGAATGGATTGACCGCTAAAGGTAAGAAATTGTCAGTAGAGGTCGTGTCCTCAGCCCTCCTCAAGGAAGCAAATGGGACAAGAGAATCTCTGGTTACTTTTTGCAAGGTTTTAAAGCTGTAAAGCAAGAGCACAGTCTTGACCCAGATGTCTGTACTGGGGTAGCTACTGGAATTCACTGCAACACCTTCTGTGTCCATTTATCTGGGTTTCTTAAAGGTAGTTCATCCCAGGTGCTATCTCCCTGTCTGGAGACAAAAGATTTGAGGTTTGTGTCACAGCAAGAATATTTGATTAACTGAACATGACAAAAGAAATAGATGTGATGCTGAATAGCGGGTACTACAGAACCAAGTATCTGGACCATGGGTTGTAGCTGTATGTATGTTCTATATGTATGCCTTTTAGTATGTATTTATGTATATACAGATGTAGCAGTATATGTATATACTTCAGGTGTATAACAGACACTTAGCCTGTTCTTTGTTATCTTCTCTTACTTCATAGTCTTTGAAATTTTCAAGAGAGTAAGGAATTTCGTTTCCTGCATGGAGTCTGTCACTTAGGATTGCTTATTAAAGTGTTGATTTCACACATAAGAAACCAAAAGAATGAAACTCATGTTAGTAGGAAAAAAACATTTTCTTTTTCTGGGAATTGTGATACATTTTTTGTAGGGGGACAAAAAGACAAAGACCTCATTATTTCAGAGCTCGAGCCTATTTCCAGCAATTGACCTTTTCACACAGTGGGTTTATTCATATTTGACTAATACAGATTTATTTGCAGTTAGTACTGGATATCATGAGAGCAGCGCGCTGGAAACCTTAGCCTGGGATTTGGTCCATCCTAACACTTTGAGTAGACCTGAGAAGCTAACAAACATCACATGAAAACAGGTGCCACGAATGTTACTGATATATCTGGGCTGATATGTAACTGCCAAGTTTTTTGTTTTCTCTTGTGAATTTCCCTGTGCCAGTGAGAGTTTTAAGTGGCAGGACTTTAGGACTCACTTTGTGTGTGTGAAACTTCCATATATTGAGGAGAAATCTGATGTAACGGCAGAATTCACCCCTACATCAGTGAAAATATGTGGTTTTGGTCTATTATGACAGATGAGCTTGAATCCAACTTTAGACAAAATGAAGTAATGTTTCAAGAAGACAATGGAAAGAGACAGGATACAATGGACATGCCAATTTCTTGTGAAACCAATAAAAATAATTCATTCTTAGATAGCATTTTAAATGCTTCTATTCAGTAAATGGGTCCTTACATTTATACTAGCTGGGGCCAGCCTAGATGGGTGCATTTTAACACCCTACAAAGATAATCACCCAATTTTGAAAAGGCAATATTTATCCTCTTTTTAGATGGGTTTTGTTTGCATAACATCTCTGAAGATATGATCATGAAATACTGATTGTACTGTGTGCCAGTGTTGTGGAATCATTCACAGTCCTTTCCTTGTATCTTTTCTTATGCCTAGATTCCTATTTGGAAGAAAAGTGTCTGCATATATTATACATATACAGCCCTGAAAATGGTTAGTGACTGTATGTAGTCTCCGTTTTTATCCTGCAAGGGGTAAGTAGAAATCCTTTGGGTGCGTGTTATGTATGTTAATGCTTTGGACTATTGCTTAGCACTTCAGAATAGCTCCTCACTCATTTTCTCTAGTCAACTACTTGTAGATCTCAGCAGATTTTAGAGCTAAAAAAAGCCTGAAAAACTGTAAACATGTTCAGTCATGTGGGAGTCCATCAATCTAGTACATCTTGGAAATGCAAACCATATTTTGAAGGAAAATGATAAATGAGAAGACAGTATGAAGCTAAACCTAAGATTTCACTTGAGGTTTACTTAGTCCTTTCTTGGCAATCACTTAGATCCTTTCTGCTGCTGTTCCATATCCATGGTGCCAGCTGTGTGAATCCTTCTTTTCCATTAGGCGTATTCCTCCTGTAGGTTGGCATTCTTTGTTGAGAAAATCCATAGAACTAAAAGGGATGAGGAGGGATTATTGGCAAGGGTCTTCTGATGGCAAGATAGAACTTTTATGTGTGTCTGCCCACTTGGAGAAATAACTGTTTGGAAATGGAAGGATGGATAAGAAGTGCTAAAGAAAAGTTCACATGTCATGGGGAACATTTCAGGCCATTTCCCCTGGAAAACACAAATGACACCATGTATCATCTAGTCTCTCCTTCTCACTTACTCTTTCTCTCTTCCTGAAACTTCCTACTTCACTTTAGTTTCTTTGCTCATTTTATTATTAGGCACATTTATAGGAAACAGGATTTATGGTCTCCTTTTGCTCATAAATGTTAAGGAATATGACTTAAACTGGAGAATACACAGCAGGAGATGATGAGCTCTTAATAAATAAATATCCTGTTTTCATGCAAATATTCTTAGTAACGCAAACAAAACAAAGCAGAGGAGGAAAGGCAGCCAAAGTGTTATACAAGCTGTGTTGTAATTAAATAGGAGAGATTTCAGAATTTTCCAGAGGGCAAGAAGAGTTTCAAGTTATCCTTCAGACTTTTCCAACTCATTCCTTCAGATGGTTTCATCCCATAAGGTTGGATGGAGGGTTGGAAAAGGAGAATTGGAGTAATGACAAAGTAATCTGAGAACTTTGCAAAATTCTCAGTGCCTGTCTTGTTCCATATCTTCTCCTCAATGAGAGACTCTGACCTTAGAACTTGGCAGACTATATTGCTGGAGGATTTGGGAGTTTTTAAGAAGCTTTTAAGGTCATGTTGTTGTCCTCATTCCGGTGAAAATACCGTCTTCCTCCACAACTGTAAACAGGATCTTATCTGCTAAAGGTACTAGACCTAGTTCATTGGATTTAACATTGTGTTTAACATTTATCCATCTTAACTTGCTGGAATGAAACATAAAAGCTTTACTGATGGTGTAATAGTGGCATGAAGTCTGGGGAGTGATTAATGAGAAAGGAAAATCTAGATCATCTGGTCATCTGGATGCAGCAAATAGTATGTCTGAACATGGCCAAATACTTCTTACATCCACTAGCCAAGGGGACAGCTCTAATTACAGGAGAGGGGTCTCCAGCTTGGAAAGAGTAAATAAAGAATTGGGAATCAAAATGGATAATACCTGATTGCTACCTTCTGGACTGCTGCTGTGGCCAAAAGAGCTGATGTGATCCACACACAAGTAAGCAAAGGAATCTCAAGATCTTAATGCAGTGGCTATTGGGCTTTAGTGTGCCCCAACAAGTTGGATGGTCAAAAGTTGAGCAGAAAACAAATGTCAGGATCAAGGAAGAGTTAGGAAATGTGTTTTGTATTTATGTTTATACTGTCTTGCCTGTCTGTGAGACGCTTAATATGTACTTCAGTCTGTGCTGATGCATACTTCTAAGGTGAATAAAACTTGAAAATTGGGGTCACACTCTAGCAGAGAAAGGTGTCAGAAGAGCCAATGACTGCAGGTTGACATTTTTGATTACCATTGGAGCAATTTTCTAAGGGCTGTTGTGGGGTTTGCCATACTGTTAGTATTTATGTCACTATTGTCATCACAGAGAAAAAAGTGTTAGTGTTTGCACCCTTTGGATCAAGAAAGCTTTTACCCAGACTTTGGGCCCAAATTAATTTCTGAACTTTTGTGGCTAATCCATACCTTGCTCATGGCTTGAACCAAAGCTTAGCTCGTGAACGTGCTTGAATTTCAGAAACAGTAATTTATATAATCAAAATTTGCCACTGGCTCCAAACTTTCTATTGTGTTGAAACAATATCTGGCTTCAGCTGTCTTTAAATTTGGGCAAAGTCTGGATTTGAACTTCACAACTTCAGAGCTTCTGTTTTTTCTTTGTTACCCTCATGGGACTGCAGGCATATACCATGTGTACTGATGTATAAATGCCACATAGTTAGTGACTTTGGCAAGGGATAAGGTCTTCTCTATCTGCTGAAATGATGCAATACATTTATCAGTTTATTTCCAAAACTCTGTACCATCTTTGGAAGGAGTACAGGACAGATATAACTCACTGATGATTTTGTATCATTACAACATCGTCTTCTTTCTTTTATTAGCTTTCATTTATACTCAGAGAGGGAGCTATCGCTAAAAAGAATAATTTTGTGGAAGTTCATATTTGCAACTAAATTAAATTTGTTTCAGTCAATAGCATGATGAGAGAACACCTAGAAGAGCTTAGTGGTATGGTCCAAGTAGGTGTCAATGTAGCAAGACTGTTCAGAGGCTTGAAGTCGAGGTACAAGCTAAATTAGTCTGGAGCACGCTGCTTACAAGCAATTGGAAAGTAGATGAACAGCCATCCAGACAGACACAAGAACAGATTCTTCTCCCTCATTTGGGCACTCCTCTGAAGTTTGTCATATTTCTAATAATAAGAGTAAATCGTTACTTGAACTAGTCTTCATCTCAAGAAAAAGCTGATAATAACAAAGGCTGGGCCAACAAGTCCAGATCCCTAAAACTGGAAGCCAAGGATATATGTTAGATGTTTAGTTTAGATGGCTTAAATAAAGAAATATTGTGTAGGCCCCTTGGCTGCAGGTGCCATGGCCTCAAGTTTTAGACCTCATGGTAGATGACAGAATGTCACAACTGCACAATCTCTTCTGTTTCTCTTGTGTTCTCTTGTCATTTAAGTGACACTTAGCCAATGTTTGCCTGATTAATCTATTGATAGGCATTTTAGCCTGAGTTCTTGAAGTGGAGATTGACACCAGAGAAAAATTTCTTATGCCATCAGGTGCTAATGGTTATTAAAAATCTTCTTGGAAACATTATTTTGGCAGTTTTGAATTTATCAAGGTACACTGACCTCTAGAGTTTCAAGACATAGTGACTTGGGAAAAGGTTCCTTTTTGCAATCTATGGCATAATCATTTGATACATTTCCTTTACATTCTGATTAAGAAGCCTCATGTTAGCAAAATTCCTTGCTTTCCCTTTTTAAAACTATAAAATCTATTTAATTCCTCTTATTCCATCTAATTTCTTTTCTTGCAGAAAAGAAATACAAATGCATGATATATTTAATTATATAGTCTTGATGATTTTATTTTCCTATGATCTTTTATCGGCATATATTGATTTGTATTTTGTAATCTCACTTGATGGATCAATATTGTTTCCTCTGTGGCATGAGAAGACAGTAAATTTTGATTGCCAGATATAACAGAAAAGTGTTGCCATATAGCAAATTCAACTTTGCTCTCTTCCCTATTGGACTGGAAAGTATTTTAATGACTTCAGTTTTTAAAATACTGCCAGAACAACTATGGGCATTGCATCCTTTCAAAAAATTCAAATAAAACACATAATTTCAAGTTAACCCAAATTTTAGTCATATAAACATTTGATTAGGAATGAGTCAAACCTTAAACAAGAACTAAGAAATGAACATAAAGCATCTGTTACACAATGTATGTAACTTGATCTGTAGTAGATTTAAGTTCTACGCAGAGGTTTATATAAAATTGTAATTGTATGTCTGATTTCCTTCTCCTCTTGACAACATTTACACTGAGGTCTTGTAGCCTTTGTCTGAGCTGCTCTGTGGAGCACCAGGTCGCTCAGTATCTGGTGAGCTTTTTAAAAAACACAAGAATGGAATTAGGTAGTCAGCTTCTGTTGAGCCTTAACAGCAACTGAGTGCTGCTTTGCACTTCTCTAAGTCATTCCCCAAGCACTGGCCTTTGCAGTAAAACATCAGCTGACATGCTACATCCATGTTCTCCAAATCTTTCTAAAAGATTTAAAATAAGAGGTTTTTTAAAAAATTTTAGATCAGCAGCTTAAGTGATCTGAAATTTCCTGAAGCTGAACTTCATGAACTTTTGGATTTTTTTCCACAAATATCTATACCAGAAAACATGCATTTGGTATATATTTTCTATCCTCTGTATTTATCTTCTGGTAATTTGGAAATATACTCCAGAATACTTTGTCCAAATATAAGATGTTAAATTTGGCCCTCAGAATATGCATTCCAGTGTAACTTTTTTGGGGCAGCTTTTGTCATTTGGTATAATGGCTTCTGGACCTGCACTTGGAACCCAAGGCTGATCTCAGTGTCAGCAGTGGAAAATGCACGTAACTCTCTTGAAAACAGATGAAGATCTAAACTGGCCCTTTGGTGAAAAGCTGCCTGTTTTGGAGATCATTATTTTTTCAGGGTTGTGAGGTATTTTGCTAACATTTAATTTCTGTTTGGGGAATCTCTAATAATCTTGTTGTTTTGCTTGATCTGCTTTCCCTAAGAATTGTTATACTGACTCCCTGGAGCCCATTCAAATGCTTTTAGCACTGCTTTTTCAAGATTTTTCTTGTTAAGATGATGGTCCTGCATGATTGCAAGGGCGATGTGATGGCTAATGTTCAGGAATGGAGAATGGTTTGAGTAGGTTTTGATTCAATGTGTCTAATTCCTCCCTCTTTCTTCACTTCGCTTTTTGAATACATCAAAAACACCCCTATTATTTGAAATCTCATGCTCTGCCCCAGGTCTTGACCAAAGCTAAATATGTTTGGAGAAAGATAAGGAAACACACAGGCACACACAAATTTCTTAAATTTTTGGAGCCTTACATTCTGGTTTTAAACATTAGTTCTTGTGCCCTCAAACACTCCAAAGCTTTTCTACAATCCACTCCTTATTTATAATCCTGTTAGCTCCTCAGCTCTCCCTGACTCCATTTGACCTCCGGAATGAACACCATTGTTAATCTTTGAGTAACAGTCCTTCCCTCCTCAGTGATATTCTCAGTGAGTTTTCTGGCACCAAATTGAAATTTCTTATTCTCCCTTTTGTAGGCTCTGTTTGTTTGTTTGCTTCTCTTTTCAAACAACTTCTTCCTTTGCTCCCTCACTATGTGAACCTAGGCAATAGATTTAATATCTTCTCTTATTATAGCTCTTCCAGAAGGATGATTATCTTCCCTTCCCTTAGAAATTTTTCTTTTTGAAAACTCATCTGTAATACCTGTATGAAAACATTGAATATAGGGCACAGGTGACAGCAGTCAACTTATTGAGTGTTATTCAGAAAATAAAAATCTTGATGTCATATTTGTGCATTGTATCTGCATTTATAGAATTGTTTTTTAATATTGATGGGTGTTCTGGTCTTGTCTCTGGTAAAGAGGATATGGCAGAGGGAAAGGCATTAAGGAATTATTTTTTTTTATGAAGAATGATCAAATGTATACAGTTCTGCAGATGATTTGGGAAACAGAAGGGTAATGGCTTATAAACTGACAAATGTGACGGAGAATGGAGCAAAAGAGGCAAAGATTGCTTGTAGTTTCTTCTAATTTAAGAAATAAGACTTTAAATGCAACTGGCCAGCTGCAGGCTCAAAACCATCCAAAGGGAGTAGCTTCACACGAAGGAGTATTCTGGCCTGGGACACTCGGAATGCTTAAAATTGACTCAACTTTGAAAGACATGAAGTAAACTCATTGAAGAAAGACTGCACGATTTGGTTTCTTGTCAGGAAGATTCTGTTTGTCATCTAATTGGAAATTGTGAGTGCATTGGGGGAAATAGCACTTCATGCTTTTCTCGATGTCTGCTCGTGGCTGTAGGAGGAGACAAGATGCTGGGTTGAAGAGGAGAATCAGCCTCACCCAATTTATGTCTTGCCCAGAGAAATTTACTTCTCTCGCTACCTCTGTTGTTGAATTTTAAAATATCCAAGTAGCCTAAACCCAGTTTTGCCAAAAGGCTCTAACTTACCATAAGTAATTCTTGTCTACAAGGTCTTATACCATCTTGTGGTTTATGCTGCTTATATTGGTTGTCTCTGAAGGGACATACCAACATTTTACTGCCTTCCCTTTTCTGCTCCCACACGTGTGTCCACTGGGCAATTTCTCCTGCCTGTTGTATCTCTTTCCATCCTTGGTATCTGGTCAGACAGGCCCAGTTGCACTCCTGATTCCTCTCACAAAATGTCTTCACTCCTCAGTCTCTAGCTGGTCTCCATCCTCACACTTCCAAACTGTGCATCCAGTCACATCTTTTCTCCTTCAGATTTAAGCCAAAATGTCATGGAGGATAAAAAGTGTTGTTACAAACTCTCTTCTTTAATTGCAGGAAATGTTTTGTTCAGCCTCATATTCCAGTGAGCTGAGGAGTTTTCAGGGAAATTAGTAGTTAAATTCCAACTTCCAGTTCATATTGGACTTGCTTAAATAGTATCTTCTTTTCTTTTTCTTGATAGAAGTCCGGGTGGGCCAAGTATAGGAAAATTTTTACAGGTATACCTGAAAGACTATCCTTGACACAGAACGACTTTACTGTCTAATTCAAAGCTTTGTTTCACAACCAAATTAGTAACAAAATCTTATTAATACATTATCATTTCAGGAGGATCAAAGTTCCTGTGTTTTCCCCTGTCTGTTTCTTAGAAAGAGGTACGTGTTTTTGGCTTAATCGTTCAGAAGTCTTGTGAAGCAGACCCTCTGCTTTGGGAATCATCAGCTAAAAGTCTCATTTGGCAGAGTCATGTGAGAAACACTGTCGTAGGAAGTACTGAGCTTCTTTAACATTCAGCAGAGCTTCAAGTCTCACAAGCATCAGTAGTAGTGTATTTCCCAGAGCAATGTACTGTCTGGAGCATTTCTGAAATTATTGGTGTGGCTTTAAAATTAGATAGAGCTGTAATAGTAAATTAATTCTCTAGAAAACTTTTTTTTTTGGTTAGAGTATGCCTTGAAAATGTTAATGACGTGAAGGTGTCACTCACTTGTATTTCTGGACAGTTTGTCAGTAGGGTGTTTGAAACCCTAAGTCCCAGCATTGGTTGCATGCAGAGATTGTGCAGGAGGGTTAATCAGTAGACCAAAATAAAGTTGCTAGATTTTTTCATATATTCTGCTATGAATCATGTCCTTATGTCAATTAAAACCATCTGTGCATGTCCATTTTCAAATGATTTATAGACTTGCATCCTCTTCTTGAACATTCCAAGGAATCTTAACCTGGTATGTAGATGTTCTTTATTTCTCCATAACTGGAAAAAAATACTGAATTAACTAAGTATGGCACATGCATCCCAAGGATTTTATGTGGTGGAAGATAATGAGAGCCAGTTGTGAAATCATATGATGTTGTGGTTTAGAATTCTAGATTGAGCAGTGGCAAGGCCTTTAGCTGAAGTTGCCTGAGTGATACAAGAGTGGTGGGAGCTAATCAGGCATTCTACAGAAATTGATTTTTTTTTCCTGAAGAACTCATACAAAGCTATTTTCTTGAACCCCTTAGAATTTGTAAAACCAGAATTTTCTTGAAAAAAAGGGTGCAATCCATCAGTTCTCACAGTTTGTTTCTGTAATGCCAGCCAGCTCCAAGACAGATCTGCTGCTGGCCAAGGCCAAGCCCACCAGCAGTGGTGGCAGCACCTCTGTGACAACAGATTTTAAAAGGGGGGAATAAACATCACAACAGCAACTTCAGTCAGGGAGAGGAGTGGGAATACTTGAGAGAAACAGCTCTGCAGACACCAAGGGCAGTGCAGAAGGAGGGGCAGGAGGTGCTCCAGGTGCCAGAGCTGGGATTCCCCTGCAGCCTGTGGTGCAGACCATGGTGAGGCAGCTGTGCCCCTGCAGCCCATGAGGGTCCCACTGTGGGGCAGAGATTCACCTGCAGCCCCTGGAGGACTCCACACAGCAGCAGGTGGATGCCTGAATGAGGCCGTGACCCCTTGAGAAGCCCGTGCTGGAGCAGGATCCTGACAGGACCTGTGACCCTGTGGAGAAAGAGCCCACACAGGTTTGCTAGCAGGACTTGTGGCCCCACAGGGTACCCATGCTGGAGAAGCCTATTCCTGAAGGACTGCACCCTGTGGGAGGAACCCACACTGGAGCAGTTTGTGAAGAACTGCAGCCAGTGGGAAGAACTCACACTGGAGGAGTTCATGTAGAGCTCTCTGCTGTGGGAGACACTCTGGAGCGGGTGAGGACTGTGAGGAGTCCTGCCCTTGAGGAACAAGGAGTGGCAGAGACAATGTGTTGTGAACTGACTGCACCATGACAGTAATCAGTCAGTGATCTCCCCCTGCCTTATCCCAACCCATGAGCCTTTCCTTATATGTTCTCTCCCCTGTCCTGCTGAGGTGGGGAGTGATCGAGTGACTTTGGTGGGCACCTGCCATCCAACCCACCACAGAGAGAAAACTCAGTCTTTTTCATGGTTGCATCACCCACTCCCTTCTTTTTTTTTTTTAATAAAATATTTGTTGAAGTGTGAAGAATCCTAAAAGGGGAATTTTCTAATGGAAACTCCTTTTACGATTTTGTTCTGGGAAGTCAGTTTGTCATAAAATCTCCACCTGTTTTGTTTGGTGGGATTTCTTTGTGAATTACTTTTTTTTAATACATCCTGTGTAACCTATAGAGACAAATAATACATGGTTGACTCATGAATCAGAAGCTGGTATTTCAGTTACTAACACTGATGCAGCCACAACTTGTGTCAAGTGTGACAAATTCTTCACTGAGTGATACAAATTCTTCACTAAGTGATACATAAATAATAACCAGAAAAGCAATAAGACAGGTGTTGTTTCTTTCCTTCCATTCCCTGCTTTTCAGTGTGTTGCAGAGAAAAAACTCTGGGTGTCTTTCAACTTTCTGATCTTTTAGTGTCTTTCTGAGGACAGAGTCTGTTGGAATCTGATAATGTAAGAATCCTTCTTTTCAGTTTAAAAGAGGGGAGGAGAATGTGACACCAAGCAGTGTGTCTCTCTCTTTTTTTGGTGCAAGATTTTTATGTGTTTCAGTAGTTTTTTGGTCACCAGAACAGGACAATCATATAGATTGCAATATCAGAAAATAATGTAAAAATTTAGGCTTCTGAGTTTGGCCATTATTGTAATTAGTAAGGCTTTCCAGCAGAACTGTGTACCTAAACTTACTGATTGATTTAAGTGGAAGTTTAAGTGCCTGTGTAAAACTTCCTAATTATTGCTACAATCTTTTTTTTCTGTTTAATATATGTTCATGGATTTCTACTTTTTACAATATTTCACTTACCTTCATTAAGCATCCCCTGTGTGTCTTTTGTCAATATATGCATTCTGCAACAGGAATTTATGCCTAGGAATTTGTCCAGATTCACAGTCACACTTAAGTCAGTGCTTTTATCCTTAATTTCTTGAGTCAAGTGGTAGGGAACCTTATGTTTGACATCATGGAGCTTAGTAAAACTTGGCCATTGAAACACTGGTTCCATTGAAAAACATCTGGAGGGAAACCAATAGTCCGGTATATCCTGTTAGACTACACTCAGCATATCCAGCCTCCTGGTCTTTCTCTTTGAGTTCTGCCTAGCAAAAACTTGGCTGTACTCACAGAAATGTACAAACATGAGAACAAAATGGATGCACTCCATGTTCCTAAAAATGTCATATCTTGGCTGTGCTGAAAGTGTGTGTCTGTGTGCTTGCTTGGCTGTAGCAGTGACAGGTTTTTATGTTGCTCTTTATCATACTGATGCTGAAGTTAAAGACTGAAAAGCCCTATGAAGACATCTGGTTCTTTTGCCATTACCTCTGCACAATTTTTCCATATAGTGCATTTCTCATGTTTTGCTTGAATAGTTCAAATGGTCAAGTTTTTGTAATTTCTTATGGACCTCTTCAATAATGTATGAAAATGCTTGCTTAAGATTAACAAATCATATTACCAAATTAGAGTTTCCTTTTCTATTCACCATGTTCAAACTTAATGAACTGATAATTTTTATGTTCATTATTTTAAAACAAATCAAGGAGTCAATTTTGGTTGTAGGGTTGGTTTTTTTGCTTTAATTTTTAAGAACAAGAACAAAGCGGGAGATAAAATTGTACAGCAGAGTTTCTGGGTTTAGACTTGTAGCTAATTAAAAACACTGTTTTGTCACTGGTTTTGAGAAACAAATACCTGCCTTTAAAAGTACTTCTTACAGCTTTTGAGCCACACAATATGAAAACAGGGCAGAACACAAGACTGAATGGTAGTCCATCACCTTAGTATCACTATGTGGCACATCATAACTGGAAGCTCTTTGGAGATGGTTAAATTTCTTTGCTGATTCAAAATAGCTGACAATTATGCAAAACGCTGTTTTGGGATGGAGAGAAAGTTCATGGCTTTCTTTTTAAAGTTAAGTTAATACTTAAGTTAACTTGTCTCTTATTTATTTGATTGTCTGTAAGTACTCTACCAGGATTAAAGAGGCCTCCTTATCCTATGCACAACATCTAGCCCATCTCCTCTGTCTGACAACTTGGATTTGAGCTCTTCTATTCTCTCTTAACAGCTCTCAGCATATTGGTATCTTCCTGAAGAAAGGAAAAAGAGAGACTTTAACAAAAGTTTTAAAACCATTGATACCGACTTTAGACATTATCCCTAACTCTACACGGTCTACAGAAAAGTTTGCTAAATGCTCCTGATCTATCCGTGTGGGATTCAGTCCAGATCCATCAGGTGTCTCTGACAGAAAAAAGGCTAAAACCAGACATCTTGACTTTGAAGCCAAAAGCAGCTGATGTCTTTTCACAGGAGTGAGACAAACATTTCTATTCATCAGTGGCACTACAATCATACATATGCATGTGCACGTATATGGGATTACAGGCACTAGTTCTCATGTAGTTAGTGTTGGTGGGGAGCTGGCAGCAGCCAGCTTTCACTTTCCTGTTTTTTTGTGGTCCTGCTTCATCTCTTGCTCCTCGGACTTCTCTCCTTTCCACTGGGTACAAGGGATCTGGGAATACATAGAGGGAAAACACCAACATGTGTTTTATTTTTTAACCAAGCAGCAAAGTCCAAAACTTATGAAGCTCTCAAGAGCTGCTGGAAACATCAGGACAAAATTAAGTGGCATTGAAATACCAAAACTGAAAAATAACACTAATTGATAGAAATTGAAAAGTTCAATCAGCAGTAAATTTTGCATACAGTAATATGTTAACATTAAATCTAGCTTAATATTTTTTAACTTTATCCAGAATATTCTATAATTAGTTGTTAATAAGCTGGAGACATGGTTAGAGCAACATGCACAGAATTATATCCATCCTGTTACAAAAGTGAAGTTAACTTGAAGCTTAAGGGGCTCCTACTTCTATTTGTGGTCTGCCTTGAAAAGTCAGGAGAGGCAATGCATGAAACAGAATAAAGGAAAATCTACTGGACTGGAAATCTGTTAGTTCAATTTACCGATAATCAGGAAGAATGGAAAACAGAGAGAGGCAACATGATGAATGCAGCTTGCTCAACGTAAAGTGAGACTTTAATCAAAGATAGTTAAACTATTGTCTGCCCTTCACATTCCTCATCAGTATTCTGCCTTATGCAGTGGGAACATCCATTAATTACAATGGAATCATTACTAGGTAAAAATTGTAACCATGGCTATGGGTGATGCACGACAACTTGCAATGCTGCTCGCGCAGCAAAACCACACAAAGAGGACCTACCGCCACTTATACATGTCATCACTACATTCATAGCCTGATTCCTGAACTCTCTGATTAAATGCTGCTGAATATCTTCCCCCACTATTGTGTCTCTCTTGCTTGCTTTTATTTCCTGTGAAGATTTGGGCCTCTGTTCTTTGCATCTCCTGCCATGGCTCAAAATCCTGCTTCTTGGTTCTTTCAACCTGCCACGTCCAATAATCACGCACAGAAAATGCTTATGCAAGCCAGTTGGCTTAGATTTCTGTCTTAAGGGAAGAGTGCATCTGTTTTTTGGATTAAATCATGCTTATAAAGTCGTGCTTATTCAGTTGACAGAAAAAAATGCATAATTTAAAGCTTTCATTTGCTCTTGTGCTAAAAGATTTCAGAGCCTTAATTCACCCTCATTTTATCCTTCTAGAGCAATACAAAATTAGAGTTCATTATGGTGATCCAATCTTTCCTTTTGTCTTGATTGCAGACACATTAAACTCTTTGCCAGAGATGTCGACTTTCCTGAACAAGCGTTTCAAGCCTTGCAAACTATCTGTTGTTTTCCCAGTGGGCTAATTAGGGTGGATTAGCGCCCATCAGATATGCCCTAGGGATGAGCCAAAAATTTGAAGGGGAAGGTAAATTGCAATGCCAAAAACTTCCACCTTTGTAACGACTACTGGCCTGAGACACAAGGTAAAAAATTCAAGGAGAGAGCAGGGTATAGTTGCAAAAGAGATTGTGTTCTCCAGCAGGACAACACACTAAATGTGGAACATGATCTTGTGGCTAGAACTGTTCATTTTTTTGCTTGGCTCACTCAAGTAGCATTTGTTTTGTGATTACAATGCAGGCAAATTTCAAAATCAAGTGTGGTTTTGAATACAAAAGGTTTAGTTAGAAAAACATCAAATTGGAAATGTCCTCCTCAGAGAATAACAGAAAAAAATTTTATTTTCCTGACCAGAAGAATTAATAGAAACCATAATTGTTTTGTGACTGATTATTTCTTGACCAGTCTGTGATGTCTTTCAGGACAAGTTTTGCTAGAAAAGGTTTCAATCACATTTCTTCTCAAGGAGTCTGAAAGGAAGACTTAATGGAGAGCACCTCACAGCAACTCTTAGAAAATGTCTGTAGGAATCCTGTTCTTTTAAATGGTAGGATAACCATGGTGAGATTTATCTGTCATTTGAACTGTCTTCATGGTCAGCACAGAAAAAAAGGAGCACACAAACAGTCTCTGATTAAATTAAAATAGGTCAGATCTGGAAGTGTTTGCTCCCTTGTTGGCTAAAGGGGCAGTTCTGATGACTGGCATGTAACAGACATGTATACAGTGACTTTTGAAATGAGACAAGAAGAATCCTGCTTTTAAATCCTTTCGATGCTTTCTCAGTTTCAGAAACAAGCAAAGTTGTTGAGGGAAAAGTAGTGGTTTAAATTGGTCCCACACTCAGGAAAAGCCAGCGCTGTCTTTTGGCAAGGGTGTGAGAAATCCCTGTGTTCTGTAAGTAGAGACTGAAAAGATCTGAGCTGCTATGTGGGACTCACATCTGTGCATTAGCTCCGACAAGTCTGGTAACCTGGTTCTCAGAAATAAGAGTGAAGGCTACATTGTGCATAACTGGAGAAAGTATTCAGGGTCCTAGGCTACATTTCAAATAGAATTAGCAGAATTATTCACTAATTTCTAAGAATTGGCCAGAATTACTACATTATGTTTAGAAAACATCAACTAGCAAAAGAGTTGAAGAAAGTTTTCTCCACATTCCCTTCAAATGCCTGTGAGGGATTGAACTACCCAGGGTTTTAACAGAACAAAAGGAAGTTTTCTCAGCTCTGATAGGTATATTTGTCTTCAGGAGGTAATCTAAAGATTGACAGCATCTTGGCTTGTGTATGCTTTTGATAGCATATAGGCTTGACTGAAACATGGTGACAGGTAGGTATGCTCTGGGATTTACAGAAGTTGGTATAATGTAGATGTATAGAGGTAAATCTTGCAGACTGTTGCAGGATCTTGCACACTGAGCCTTTGCCACTGCAGATTCACTGAACTTTTCCTCTGACAGTCTGGCTCCCACCCCAGTCCCGAGGTCTGTACCTGTCATGGGGAAAGATTCATTATCCCGTGATGTGCAGTAGCTGTGGGATCCCTTTGTGTGACCTCAGCATCCTGCCTCGAAGTGCTGCAGCAGTTAAAAGCTGTGAGCTGGGCCTCTGCTATTGTGAGTGTTTTATGAAGAGAAGAGTGTCTGTTATGTTTTTTGGGTTTGTTTTGGAATCTCAAGGACCTCTTAATTTGGAAATTCCCTCAGTGGCTGTATCTTTTTTTTCTTTTCCCTCCCTCTCCTAGTGATTTTAAATGGTGGTAGTTAAAAGGAAATAAGAAAAGTGTTCATTGTTCATAAGGTGTATAGAGCCAATCATCATGTTAATTATATGTCACAGGGTAATGAATAACCCTGCAGTTTTATCATGTGGGGAATAACCTGGGGTTCGTCAGATGGGGCTTTGTGTTTTAAATGAACACCCCCAAACAAAACTTTGCGCCACTCCAATTATGTGAAGACAGACTCTGGTTCAATGCATTCTTAAGTCTTAAAGCTTTACAGCTGTGGGAACAGCAGTTAGACACACACTGTTCTGCAAACACCAGAAGTCTAAGCTAAAATGCAAAGCATACATTTTGTATTGCTGATTGGTTTTGTAGCATTCATCCATGTGCGCCAAGAGCCTAGTAGTGGTGAGAAAATAAGTAAAAAAAAAAAAAAAATCTTCAGAACTAAAAAACTGTTATAACACATTACTGTAAAATTGCCTAATTTTGCAACTTTGGAGAGTGTTTATGTTCTCGAAATTAATTAGCGTGGAGTGTAACTGCTTTTAAAAATGTCATTCCTCTCAAAACTCTGTGGTTGGAAATGAATGCCTCAGTGAATGTACACTTCATTATTATTGAATATAAAATTTTATAGTTCATTACATGGAAAATTGCAGTTGGGGCATTTCACAGCTTCAAGAACAATTATTATCCCTGATTGAATTACGGAATTATTTTTTTGTGGGTCAATAAACTGAAATAATTTTTATTTGTAATGCATTCAGAGAAATATTTATGCAAAGATAAGTGAAGTCAGTGATTTAGGGGGAAAAAAGCAGATGACGATTTATAGAAAAGCAGCACAAAAGAGAGCTCAAAGTACATTTCCGGAAAATATTTATAACTGTAGTGGGGAAAAAAATGTGTCCCCCTAACCCTGAACCTGATAAGATTAGTTTTGTATCTTATTGGAGTCTAATACTAGTGGAGCTTCATGTTAACTCTTTTCCTTTATGCTAACCTATATGCAAGTGAGACTGTGGTTTCAGATGCACACATGTGGAGGGAAGTGACAGAGCTCTTGCATCATCATCAGCTACATGTGCTGTGAGCAGTGGTGTTTAGGATTACGTGGAGCCCTGTGACTGCTTATTCCTCTCTCCAAATCCAGTAGGGAGTGGAGTCCTTGGTGGCTGGGTTGGTCCCCACAGACCTTTGTGGTGCTTGAAGCCCTGAGCCAGCTGCATATCCCCACAGCCAGGAGGCGGGGACAGACTCGGGCAAGGTGCTCCACGTGTAGCTGCCGTGTTTGATGTCTGCTTCCAGGTGTCTTCATGCTGCACAAGAGAGATCCCTCTGTTTCTGAATGTGGCCTGAGTGATCTCTGAACTGTTTCCTGCTGTGTCCCAGCCTTCCTGTGATAGCTGTTGGCAGCTAGTGGGGCTGTTGGCAGGAGCAGGACATTTGTTCCTTCTGGTGATGTACGGTGTGTGAGTGCCTCTGTCTCGGGCTGCTCTGTTTTCCCTCTTGGAGGGCTCCTGGACCAGAGGAAGATTTTCGCACTGCTGCTTGCCTCTTTTCTGAGAGATGTGAAATGTACTGCCAGCTCCTCAGTTTAGGTGAAATGGCAACTCTAGATTGTCATATTGTCCTCTTTGTAGATAGAGAACTGAGTCCAACTGTTCTGTCTCAATTTGAAGTAATGATAACTCCTGAGGCCTCAGATCAGGTTGTTTTTCCTTCTTTCTTGGCCCAGCTAAGCTCTCTACATTTCTGCAAATCCCGTTTTCTTCTGATGTCAGCTCCTGACATTGAAACCATTCATTTTCTTGCTTTTCAGTTAAATAAAAATGTCAGTAGGTGATGACCGAGGCTTCCTTGGTGCCTTTACATGCTCGATAATGCTAAATCTATGGATTATGACCTATAGCATTTTCAATAGGGAATTTATTATTTTGACATAGTTTTGATGATGTGGAATAGAAACTTCTTGTCTAAACCATTTTTTGCTGCAAAATGCTTGAAATCATCCTCAATCATCTGAAGCCCATGCCATCAAATTAACATCTTTAGGAAGAACTGGTTTCACATAGAAGTCCATGGGGTGGGTAAAGTATTTTATACCAACTTAAACAAACTAGAACTATAGTCTAGAACTTCTGTCCAAGCAACTTCTGCCCAAGGTAAGCTAGTTGGCCAGCTTTGCTGCACTGACTTAACTTTTCCTATTCCATGAATAGGATCTGGCTTGTGTTTCTGGCATAGGAAAGAAGCTTTGGCAGTTTCTCTGCTATTGCTGCTCATTTGAGACCAAAATGAATGTTGCTAGCCCTCTTTTGTCAAATTTCTTCGATCCCTAAATGACCCATAGAATTTGTCTCTAATATTTCTTAAGCAGAACAGTTTTCCTGAAAAAATGAACAAATGAATAACTTGTATCACTCTGGTACAGTTTTGTCAGTCTTTTTCCTGTTAAGTTGCTCACTGTGAGGAAACAAAGTAAGTATCAAAGGAAATGTGTTTAATTATGATTTTAAATATACAGATATGGTTTTGGTTTGCCTCAGTTATTCTTGGTAGTTGTATCCAGTCTCAGTTAAATATTGTGTGAACCAGAAATATGTAAATGGATAAAGTCTGTTTTATATTTGCCACCTAACACAAAGATTGTGTTCACCAAATGAATACACTTTTGGACACAAATTTCAGGAGCAAACCACATAATCAGGGCCTTTTTTGTGTGTTTTGTGTTGTTTTTTTATTTAATGTGGGTGAAACTCGGAGGTGGCATGACACATAAAGAGACATTATTATCTTTAAATTTTAGGGAACTAGATTACGTTTCCCCTCTGAGTCATCTTTTTTAACAAACCTATGCTATGCAGAAAGCTAGATGCCTGGGGTCAGTAGGTGTGAATTAATTCTTTCCTGTTTTCCTTCATACACATCTACATAAAAGATGTCTTAAGACTCTTACTCAAAAAGAAAAAAAAAAGCAAAACTAAAAACCATCTCAAAAATCTTGCTCATGCTCTGATCATCAACAGAAGTCAACAATAAAACTCTGCTAGTTATTTCTGTGCAGCCTGTGGTAAAAGTATGAGGCAATTCGCTAACAAATCATCCTGACTCCATCTCTCTGGAAAGCCTTCATGTAGTTGAGTCACATTTTTTCATTGTCCCATAGGAGGTGGCTCTGATGGAAGCCCAGTGGTAAATTCAGTCCTTTTAAGGCCTCTCAGCAGTTTCTTCTCCCCTTACAAACATCTTGGTGCATTTGCTGGTACTTCATGCTTGGACTGGCACCCTCATGCTTAGCGATGCACAATTCCTTCCTGCTGTGGCCTTCCCCTTGTGCTTCTTGGATAACCACTGGATCTGGCACATCCTGAATGGTCAAAACTTTCCAGAACAGCAGCACTGGGAAACATAATTGTAACCATTTTCCTATTTATGCTGGCAAATTGGCAAATTGTCATGGTCTGTATCACAGAAGATTGAGTGGAGACGAGCCTCATAAACTGCATTCTATATTTCTTTTTCCAAAACCCCTTCAAACTTGATTTTATGATACACGTATATGTTAAGCCTCATGACCTTTCAGCTGCTGCTGCTTGAATATGGCAGCTTTCCACAACACATGAGCATGTTCTAGAAATTTCTTTTAAAATTTGCTAGAACAAAGTCAGGGTTTTGGGGGGCCAAAAGGAAAGGCTAGATTTAACTGGCATGATACTTCCAGGGAGGAGGGACTTTTACAATCCAAACAGTGTGGCAGAGAAAGATATTTCTGCCTAATTCCTATTCTTAAGGAAAATCCATGCTATAACAGGTACTGAAATTAAATTAATATTTTGAAATCTGTCTTGATTTTAATATACAGGTATTTGAAACATAAATAGGATGATTTTCTAGAAAAAGGAAAAGAAGTCATCTTTTTTTGATGAGAAATACTTGTGATACACCCTGAAACATCTGATAGTTAATGGAAACATCTGATAGTTGGAAACATCTGATAGTTAAGGCTGAGGAGTTTGGTGCTTCCATATGGGAGTGCAGCATGCCTTTTTTGGGATGGGAAGAATTGAAATTGTTTGCAAGCCACTGAGGAAGCTTGATTGCCCAGCTTGTAGATTAGGGTTAATGTAAGTACAGTGTAAATTGGGTGGGATGAGTTCTTCCTAAAAATCAATTGCATAAAATTGTCTCTCTGCTTTGTCTTTATTTTTCTAAATAAGCAAACCAAGAAGTTATTGCTAATTTTATGGAATACTTTGACATCAGGCTTAGGTGTTAAGCACACAATAATGCTAGCATGTTACCTCCTCTAGATGTATGCAGGGGAAGTACATACATGTCACTGACCCTTTTGCTGAGCTTTGATGCTTATATGTTTTACTTTTCAGCTATCTTGGAAAAGCAGGACTCCATACTAAGAAAAATGTTCTGACAAAAGCTCCTGTGTTGTGGGGTTTTTTTTCTCACAGTGATTTGCACTGTCCTCTTTTGTGACCTTCAGTCTGTCCACCTTTGAGAAGTACAGAAGAAAAAAGGAAAGGTAACGTGGCTTGCAGCATATTGACACCAATTCATTCTTTAAATTGCAAAGGTTATTTATGCCATCTTATGGGTTTCTCAAAGCTTTGCTAAAATGAGCATTTCAGTGGAAAGATGCAGGAAAAACACTGAATCCCATTTGAGACTGGATTAATGCTGACCTAGATTAATGCTCTTTGGAAATCCCTTCAGAATATCTCTTTTCTAATTACAGCCTTTTGTCTGAAAAAATTGTTTTTGCAGATATGGCCAAGCCTCAGAAGTGTTTCCTGATTCCAACTAGTCACAAAACTGACTGTTTTACTGTTTCTGGCCAAGCACATACCTACACCAGGGTAATGCACTCATCCTGAGTGTGAGAATATTGCAGTCTTGTGTATGTGGAAACAAAGCCAGCTATGTCCACTGAGCATCTTGACACAAGACAAAAAGCAAGCTTTTTTGCTAAGCTGCTGCAATCAAAAATCACCTTTTTTTTTAACCACCATTATAAAATCACTCATAAAGTCAATCCTGTCTATTGGGGAGAATGCCTTTCCGAAATCTCTTCTTCTATTTATTCTTTACAAAAATAGAGCAGGGCAAGTTTTATCCCTGTGCTAGAAGTGCTGCTGAAAACGTTGTGAAATTTGGACTAAAACAAATGTTAGCATGTTTAGCATAATATTTACATATGAAACACAGGCCATGGACCTCTAATATTTTTAATTGCACAAGTAGGTACAGGAAAATTCTTCCTCTTTCGGATGTACTAGCCCAAGGTTTGTTTTTAAATATTTATATTCAATATTTATTTACTTTGATGTCAGCCTATATGAAACAAAAGACACCACCTACATGGGTAAAACTAAACGTGAAGATACTTATTTTCACATTATTTATCAACGTGGTTTTTATTTTTTAAAAAAAGTTAAAAGTTCTGAAACGTTTCTGATTTAAAATCCACATGTACCATTACCTCTTCTTTTAATTTTTTTTGCTTTTGCCAGTACTTTAGCCTGCTTTACAATGTCAGTATGGTAAAGCTGTTCCATTGTGAGCATGGATACATTAGTGATAGTAGAATGGATAAAGTTTTAGTGTAGACAGAATGCAGGTCTTTGTTAGATGATGCAATGCTAAAATACCCAAACACTCTACTGTTGCTCCACTCCAGGTAGCACCTGTGGGACACTGTTTTAGATGAAATTTATTTTGCTTGTAATTGTACTGCCTTTCACAGACCTGGATGACTGCTTGCTGTGGGTTTGTAGCTGCCTGTCTATATATCTTGTCCTTCCATTTCTGAGTAACACCTTTTGCATTTGTGCAATTTGTGTTCATAAATTGAGTCTGAATTTAGAAATGAGGGACATGTAAAGTTGTACATTTGGGGCTTTTATATGTCGGTTTTATTTATTTAACCTTCAGAATCATAAAAGTAGCAATGTGAAATATTTGGAACTAAGGCACTTTGAGAACACTTCCCTTTTTTAGTATTTTCTATTAACTTGCTACCTGCCTCTCCTTTGTGATCACCATTCGAGCACTAGTGGCCTAGGGGATACAAATTCGAGAAAGGAAGCAAGTTTAAACAACAAAATCCTCCCCCAACCCTAAATGATTAATCACTGCTCTACTTCAGGGATCATATCTATTGTCATTTTCTGCATGTTAAAGCAGTTACTGCAATTGATGGCATGCTGTCTTTATGATAGAATCCAAAGGAATTTTAAGCCATTCATCCATTTGCATATGTTTTAAATTATCCCGTGAAATTTAGCAGAGGATTGGCAATGTCTTGTTTGGGATTGTGAAGGGCTCTTTTATAGCAATTGCATGCATTGCTCTGGTGTCCCATGGCATATGCACAACTGAAGGTTGATTTACCTGTTGAGGGGCACAGAAAAGTGAATTTGGAGACTCCATTTACAGTGGGATCCCATGAGGTGTTTAGTCATAATGTTTTAATCAGTCAACAGTTGAAGCAAGGACACTTTTTTCTGGAACAAGGGGGAGTCAGGTCATTACCTACCAATGGGTACAGCCTGTAACTCTCATCACTGGCTCCACACACAAAGGAGAGTGAGTAAACCCCTAGTTATTTATTTGCCTGTTTGTGCTTATAATAACTTCACTGCCCATCTCTTTCACAAATTAAGCAATTAATTTTCACCACCGCGGTCAGGAAAGGTCAAAACCAAATGGTTACCCTGGTTCCTTCTGCTGTGCCAGCTTGTAGGTGTCAGTGAGGTGCTGTTTTATTGAGCATTTTGGTTTTAACCTGGTCCAAGGTGTCTTCAAATGTTTAAAAGTTTCAAATGGCAGACAAAGTACTTCTTGCCCAGCTTTTTGTTTCTCAATCCTCACAAGCATAATGGTGAGTGCACATTGCAAATCAACTGATACATATCTGTTTCTGCATGTGTTGGTGCAGATAACTAAATGTTTTCAGATTTGCTGTTCTTTCTCCTCTGCTATAAATCACATCACATAAAGTAAAGTTTGGCTATCACTTGGCATGAAAAATACTTCAGTCTACTATATCTGTGATGTGTGTGTGTTTATTGATACTTACCTGTGGGTATTTTACAAAATGTAAAATCTAAATACAAATTTGTGTTTCTATTTCAATGTGCCATCTAAGTAATTTATTTTGGTACTTTTTAAGCAAAGGAATATATACTTCTTTAGATCTTTTTACGTCTGCTCAGAAGACTCTGCACTTTTGATCCACCCATCCTTTTTTTTCCACTGTGTTTTGTCAAAAGAAAAATTTAGATTTTTAGTTTTAGATTTACATAATATAAAGAAATAGCAGTTTTCTCTTAAACTTTTCTGATTTTAGAAGAATATTCTCCCTTATGCTATCCTTGCTGTTGCCAATGGAGTGGGAAACTGTTCCTCATTTTTCTGTGCAGAGTAAGACATGACCTTACCCACTACTCCTTTTGACAGCTATCCATATAGGAGACTTGGCACATGGAAAATTTTCTAGTTTTGATTTAGTTCCCAAAGTTCAAGAGGCTTATTGTTTGAGTCAACTGCAGCATTTGAGTTTGTTAAGACCTACATAGGATTTAAGCTCTTTTTAATTAGAAAATAGGAATTATGGTTCTACTTAACTAACAATTGTTCAATAATGTAAGATGTTCTTTGCAAACATAACTTGTGTAAAATTTCAAAACCTATTGTTTTTCTTAGTTACGGAACATAAAACCAGCAGTGGTGAGAGGACTGAGGACAGTCTCACAATGTGGAAACTCCCAACAGAGTAGAATTGCTCACAAGTGCCTTTAAATGTGATCCATTTGGATGAAGATTATAACCTGAATTTTAATATCAGTTTTCTCAAATGTGCAAGGACTGAGACAGCCTTTTCTCAGCAATCCCCAATATGATTTTTTTCTTTTCAGATGCTCCCAGCACCTCTCCAACCCCCTAGGGGCCATACATGCCTCATATTTTCTGATGCAGGAGCAAGAACTTCAGTGGAGTTCCTAGGCATTGCTGACCTTGAAATTCTCGTATTTGGGGATTTTGCTTCTGTGAACTACTCATCTTGAATAGCATTTTCTGGGAACACTGAACTTCACTTGGCAAGAAGTGCACCAGGGTGACACAGTAACAGGTTCTATGACAACTGGAGAAGATGTAGAATAAGGAATGGTGGCAAGAGGAGAGAAGAAATAAGCGTGTTGATTGGAGAAGGAAAGTCGGTTCTCTACATGAGTAGAAAGTGACTTTTGACCTTTTTTTCTGGGTTCAAACAGAGGTTGCAGCGTAGGTAGATTCCTAAAACCTTGTAAGAACTGATTTGTCTACCTCTGGAGATGCTTACTGCAGGGCTTCAACTCCAAACTGTTTCTAGACAGATTCCATTTATTATCAGCATATTTGGAAGTTTCAAGTAATGCTGTGCAGGTTTTATTTCTCACTTTCTATTAGTGATTTCTGTAGAGTTATGAGCTTTCTCATTCTCAGTTTTCCAACACTTCCAACAGATGTCTTGCCAGCAGTGAAGATGATAAAAGGTTTTTGAAGAAGTAGACTGCTGCTGAAAATCTGAAATAGATCCCACTGCAGTGCCAAAAATCTTTGGAAAATATATGTATAGCACTTTCTTGAAGAAATCTTCCACAATATTGCTACTTCATTGCACTTCTGTGTGTTTTTTCCTGAACTAGACAGTATAGGTAAGTGACATTCCTACAGGTATGGTAAAAAGAAGGTGAAGAAGAGTGAGTTTGTGACTTAATCTAAGCAAAGTGCTGGATAGCATCTACAAATATGCTAGAAATATGCATCTAAACCACTGAGTGGATTTCCACAGATCTCTTTCTCTGATGCTAGTTGGTCCCCAGCTTTTTTTTTAGAATACTGCCCTTGAGCATTTCCATCTGGCTAGGAGTTTTCAACGTGATTTTTTTAATGCAGACTTAATCATTATAATTCATTCTTTTGTCACCTTGAAACTAAATTAATGCAATGCACTCTGGTATATGAAGCACTGTTTGATTCATATTTGTCATCAAAGTGTCTACTGAGCTGCAATTGAAAAGTTCAAACATTACACTCATATGAATAAGCAAAAGGGTGAATGTATTTTCAAACAGTATGTTTTGATGACAAAATATCTGTGCTTCAGTTTATTGAAAGGAATTAGTGCAGTTTTGAAAGGGTTACGTGATGTAGTGGCTGGCATGGTGAGGAACTGGGTTTGACCCAGGAGACAGTTTCCTGTGTTGGATTGCTCTCTCAAGTGTTGGGCACCCTACAGACAAACCCCCATTTATCTGGCTGGAAATATTCAGAGATGTTCCCTTTGCCTTCTTGCTTAAGGCAATGGAAATGTCTTCAGCAGTATCCAAAAGTTTATAACCTTACATGACCTCTTTTTCTTGCTTTCTACGAACAGTTTTAGAACTGTGGATTTTTAAATTTTTTTCATATCAATGGCAGGGCAAGGTAGCCACAAGACCATGATCTTCATGCAGGCATTGGGGGTGTGGAACTAGCAAAGCTGCAAAGCCACATGATGGTTTGTTGATTTTTTCCTTAATATTTTTTCCCTTGAAGAGCCAATTTCAATTACTACCTTATTCCATGGAAGCTTTGAAGATGACAGGCAAGATAAAGAACATTTTTTTCATAGATAAAAGTGTCCTTTCAAAGGATGCTACCCGAGCTTTGTATAAAAAATGAGATTCTGTGGTGGATTATTTTTTTCCTTTAGGTCTGATTCTCCTCACTTTGAATCTTGAGAACATTGTTTGTAAATGTGAGGTGATATCTGTAAGTTTTATTGATCTTGAAGTACTTTTAATTTTTCATTATACTTGAGAGTTACCTTTAGGAGTCAGCATAGAAAAAGTTTCTTGCCTTTACTCCTATGACTGTTTAACCAAATAATTTTCAAAGTGTCTTGAAAAGATAAAGAGAGATGGTTCTTCTGTTATCAAGATTTTACTCACCATCAGTCACTACACTTTAAGGACATATTTTAGCCATATTTTCTATTCAATTGGCTTACAAAACTATGCTGAAACAATTGTTCAATGTTACAAGATGATTAAGAGGAGCTTAAAATTACTCTTACTCAGTCCTAATGACACAGATACAAATTAAATCTTCAGCTAAATCACTCATGTACTGAACAATCTTTTTAGGCTCTCTAGGGGGCAAAAATATTTGCTCGCAAATGGTTTTCAGCCCAGGGCTACAAGAAACATAGGCTAGAACATCCAAACCCTGCAGTTTTCACTATAATGTTATTTAAATTGAGCTGTGGAACTCACTGCTGGTGGGAACTTCTGCAGTGAGAACTACAGGCTTTTGATTGCATATTGAATCTAATCTGCCCAGATATTTTCAAAGCTTTACTCTTTCCAAAATGCAGACATGTACGTTACAGTACTTAGTGATGTTTCTGTTGGAATTGAATTTGAAGATCTCTGACTGCCACACATTAATTTTATTTAATTGAAAACAAGTTTATTTTTCCCTGGTCTGGACTGGGACTGAAAAGCTTTGGCCCTTGGTATTTGCTACCAAAACCTTTTGCAGGTGGTTTAATGGCAGCACTGTGATAGAGCCAAACTTGTCTTTAACACCTCTTCCTGCAATTTTATGAAGTTTGGGCCAGACTTCCAATTGCAGAATTCTAGCAATTGAAGCAATTAGAAGCAGCTGAAGATCTGGCCTGTCAAAAACAAATCCTAGGATTTTTGTTGCAGTTTTAGATATCACTTTGCCTACACTGGAAAAGATCCTCAGTATTGTTGTTGTTGACTTGTTATTACATTTACACACTAAGGGGAAAATGCACTTTTGGTTTCAAGCTTTTATTTTTGGGACTGTCCTTTTGGCTTTATTAGTTTTAAACATTGTTACTTCCATTTATGATCCCATGCACTGTTCATCTGTCAGCAGAAGATGTAAGAGCAGATGAAAGGCAAGAAACCATGTATGTATATAAAGAATACTCTGGGCAGATGTGTAAATTCTTTGTCATTGTGTTTGTAACATAAAAGGAGAGTGAAGCTGCTGAAGAGGCAGTTGTGCTGAACATGCACAGGCCATGTGCATCACATACTTACTGTCCCTGGAACAGCATTTGCAGCAGTGCTTATAGGGCAGAATGCCTACAGTTAATATAATATGTGAATTGCAGTTTGTGGAGATGCTTTCTGGCTGTTCTCCCAGTTCTGTGATTGAAAATCCTGGTCCAAGTCCCACTGAAATAGTTAAAACTTTCTTTCATTTACTTCTTCAGGGCGAGGCCCCATCTATCCATTAATTCAACTGCACTTTCACTTAGGGCCCAAACTCACTACTGAAGTAAGTGACAAACTCTCCCTGCCTTTAGCAAAATATGTCCTGGCATTGTGTATATTATGAGATGTTAAATGTTTTAACAACTGAAGCATCTGTGTTGTGTTGAGCTCCGAGGTAGCATCCAAAAGGATCACAAGATAGCAATCTCATTACATTCCTCACATTGGTATGACAATGGTCTCTCCACATATTGTTTCTATCATTACTGCAGTCATATCACCAGAGTGTCTTAATGCTGTGCCAGTTTATATTCTTGAGAAATTTTGTCACGAGAAGAGATTTTTCCACACTTTTCAGTATTTTTCCTAAGATAATCCACTTAGGGCCAAATTTGGAAAATTTAGCCCAAGGGCTTTGTTGTTTTCTTACTTGCATTTATTTATTTTCTAATTCATACAAGTGAAAGATGCCAAAGGAATTGGTGAACAGGGTGGTCTAAAGCTGTTAAGGTACAATAGCACTTTTGCTTTGTATTCCTTTTTGCTTTGAGGAAAGTCATCTTCTCTGCTCCAGTATTCTCTTGCACTGTAAGATGAGAACAGTAATGCTTTTGTATTTCCCTAACCAAAGGGCTTTCGGGATCACATTGAACCAGACATTCCCTCTGATGAGCACTTTCATGCACAAATTGCTTTGTTGCAGTCAGTGAAATTGCTGGTTTGAGTTGGGGTTCAAAATCTCACCCTGAGTCATCTCTAGTTTCTGATGAGCAGTGAGGTGAGCACTTACAAGAGGAAGTAAGAGAATTAGGCCATGTACCTCTTCCTGATATCAGTGGAAACAAATGCCTAAACCCTCACACTTTAGTATTTGGAGTACTTTACATTTTGACAGGTTGACAACTTTCTAACATTATCATGTTACAGTCCAAATCCCCTGGACTTCTCCTCAGTCTTTACACAGGCAAATCTCTTTAGAGCTTTAATAATGGAGTGTTCTTCAGTAAAGTCTGGACCATTACAGAAAAAGGAAAACAAGGGACTGATTGGCAATTTACTTAATGAAAGGTAAAATCAAGAACGGCACAGTGCACAGTTGAGTTTTACCACAGGCAAAACACTGTGTGTTTTCGCAATGAGCATTTTAACCATAAACAATAAAACTTTGCTCCCTTATTGTGCAAATCTAGAAGTTGTTTTGTGATTGTTGTTTCCTGGTTTTTGACAGGTATTCAAATAAAAGGATAGGATAATAGGGGGTGGGAGGTAGGTGATCTTCTATAACTGCCAGATGACAGGCAGTCTACAGGCATACCTTCTGTTATTTGTTTATAGGTGGATCACTTGCTGTGAAATTTACTCATGAGACCAATTTAAGCATCAGGTTGCATTCTACAGTTCAGCAATTTCACATTGCAAGTATCTGAAGAACCTTCAAAGTAATGCTGTCTGGATCTGTAATTTTCTGCTGTTCATTCACTTTCTTTCCTAGACCTTCTCTTGCTGTCGCCTCTGTTTGGGATAATTCTGGAGATATCCTTGGAGTTGGGAACCCTGGCCTGTGTAGTTTTCCCAAGGCCCAGCACACGCCTGCTCTTCATGCGTGACAGCTGAAAATCATCGTAAGTGAAAACTGCTCTGTGCTTCCCTTGCTGCAACATGGGAGATGATATGTTGACAGTCCAGAGCACTGTGCATGATAGATGTGGAGGAATGTCTTTAAAGGACTTGAAGGGTGTTTATTGCCTGCCCCGAAATGTTTTAGTGCTTACAGGCCGTAGCCATCACTCTGGCATGGCAGCACTGAAAAGTGCAGTTCCTGCAGCACAATCTCAGCTGTGGTGCAAGGTGTTCTGAAAGGATACTGTCATGTCAGCACTGCAGATGAGGAATCGCACAGAATACCTTTGTTTCTGTATGTTTAAAAATAAATTATTGTTTACCTTATGTTAATAATTTTACATGTTGCAAACAGCATTTAATCAGTTCTTTCCATTCTATATTTAGTTGCTGTAACAGTACATTATAAGTTGCAGAGTTTGTACTTTATTTGTTGATACTCATTCTTTACTAGTGTTATTTAATTTATTTATTAAGTGCTGGCAGTGCACTCAGCAGGGCCAGATTGTCAGTGTTATCTTCTAATGTTTGTCTGTTTGTCTGAAAATAGTAAATGTTTTTGTAGATGTATTACTGGGGTTGAGGTAGCTGATAACTGGCAGGTTTTTTGAGTTAGATCTCCTAGCTGTACCACGGCATCATTAATAATGCTTACGTTAACAGGCACTTAGTATAAGGGGTTGGGAAGGAAATCAGAAACCTAAAGAAATGGTTAGATTTGAATGCAGCTTGATTCCTACACTGTCACTGAGTTTTGTCTGTTTGTGGCTAAGCATGAGAGTGCCTGTGTCGTGTATCTGAAAGAAGCCACACGGTAAAGGTTGTGTGTTCAATCAGTTCTTTGATTGAACTTTAGCTTCTGCTTTAGCTTCTCTTTCCGATGTGTGCTGTCTTTGTTAAAGCTGTGGAAGTGCTGAGCTTACTGCAGCCTTGCAGGCGTTCTTCTGAAAAGCGGAACTGCGGGTCATCCATCTTTATGTGTATTCCATGCTTCTTCAGAGTAAATTGTGCAGGCGAATTCCACCATTAATGGTGTGTAACGTCACTAATGGCTTAGGCCAGAAGCATCTTAAATTGTGCTTGAGTTAGTCAGGATAATTTAGAGCACTCATACAAGTTGTTGCTATTTGAATATGTCCCTAAAGCGTATGATAAATGCATTAACAGAGTCTGGACCCGAAGACTTAACATAAAAGGCGGATGGAGAGGGGTCATGGGGCGAAAACAACAACTTCTAAACCATGAAGTGATAATGAAAAGTAGACTAGCCAACATGTTGATATTTCCTTTAGGAGACTCAGGAAGCTGGTTTTTGGCTCTTATATTTTATAAAGCTCTACCTCTAATCTCCTAGCTGGTTTTATTACTGCAATGTAATCCAGTTTTGTTTCTCTCCACTGCTCTGGGGATCTTTTTTCCTACTCGTGTGTGTTGTCTACAGGAAAGACTGTTCTCTTGTTCTGGAGGTGCAGTCTGAACCAGCAAAAGAAATATGTTGGTTCTTTCTTCTACATAAAGAGACAACATCTGGAAGACAATCTTTAAATAGCATTAATTACATCCCCTGGATTTTCCCTTTCATATGAGGAATGTGAAAGTTATAAGAAGCTATATATATTGTCACTAGAACTAACAATGATGAAGTGATCTTCTAGTTTGTATCAGTTTCTTTCTAGCATTTATATCCCAAATTGTTGTTCATAATTTCCAACCACTTCTTTCCTGAAAAAAAGTTTAAAGGAGTTTTTCTTTGTTCATATTTGAACTGTATGTGTTGAGACCGAAAAAGCAGCAGGGGAGTAACAGAATCATTCTGGCATTGATCTCATCTTTGAACTACATTGATTAGGATAAGTTATGGAATAAATCCCAAATTATGAACTAGTGAAAAATACAAGTGGATTCTGGATAAGCCTAGCGATGTTTTGTCAGTATAACAGAGATGAACAGGATCTTTAGGAAGTTCTCAAAAGCAATTTGGTTTTAGCCCCTGAAACCCAGCCTAGAAAATCTGGTTTGACTTGTGCTATTCACAGCTCAATTTAAAAAAAAAAAATTATTAAGCCTTGAAAGACTCCTTAGCCTGACACATCGCAGTGAAAATTCTTTCATTGAAGGTATAGTTTTTCTCAGAAAAGGTGTCAAAAATGTTTAAAAAAGTCACAAACCCCCTTTTCTTTCAGAAATAAAGCTCCAAGGCTCCAAAGCATTTAAGCACTTCCATTTCTGTAGGCGCAGGGGAATTCTACCCTATATACATAAAAATACATAAGCACATGCTTAACTTTTAGCAGGTATTAAGTCCCATTCATTACATTAGGACTTTAGCATACGCTCCCATCTTTGAGAAGCGGGTCCCGCCTCACGTTAACTTCCAAGCTGAAAGTTTCACAAGGTGTTGAAGGTGGTCCAGCACTCACTGACCAACGGTACCAAATGCTGCCAATGCAGCAAGCCAGGGAGAGGCTTGGTTTAATCGGATTCTGAATTACAATAAATAAATTATAACAAACTCGACAGAAGCTTCTGGGCTGGGTCCAGCCCTGAAGCCAGACTGAAATTTCTCATGTAGCAGGTAATCAGTAAGATGAGAAACCAGCTGCACGGGAAGGGCCTCTTTATGAAACAAGGAGATACTCTGAGAGCCAAGTCCCATCCCAGTAATCTTTTCAGTAACACCACAGCAGTTCGGTGCTCTTCATTATCTGGTCTTCAAAGGAGCTGAATTAATTGGAGAGGAAACTGATGGTATTACTGGAGCAGGCCACCCAAGTTAGCTGGTAGTATACATGAAGAATGGGTTGTTAGGTTTGTCCCTTACTTTTCTAAACATTTCAATGTAAGCAAAGCTCATAGGTAGTTTCAAATGAAGGTTATTTGGTTACAGGGGAAGAGGGTTACCAGACTGGCATTATCCCCTTCATAGCATTTAAACTGAGCAATGTGATGACATTTCAAAACCATCTGGGATTTTTTTTTTCATTATAGTCTCCAAAATGACCCATTTTACTTAAAAACAATGAAGCTGGTGTTTCCTTGTCCTTTGTAATAATGTTTTTAAAGCAGTTGTCTCTAGGGTTTGGTGCAGGCTTTGGCTAATAGCTCAAAATACCCAGTCAGTGGATTGATTGATGCACAGAGCTGATTGCATCTGTCAGTCTGCCATTTACCCTTTATTTTATGGACTTCGTTTCAAAATCATACTAGAAGTGCCTGAGTGCTGTAGAAGGGTTTAGAGCAGTTTGAATGCAACTTGAGTAGATTTTGTAAAATGCATGATGACTTGTACTGTATATCTGGATTGATGTTTCCAATTAGTTTTCCTGGTGACAGGTAGGGTGGGATCCATTGTGTCTCTGAGAGTAACCAGCCTAAGTTAGTCAGTAAGAGAAAGATACTCCACTGGAGAGCAATTCTTCTACCCTGCCTGCATCCTTAATGTTCTCTATCTACTGAACCAAATTACAAGGTTAGATGACTTTATGCCTACTTTTTCATCATCTAGAGTTTGCTGAGGTAGATTTTATTTTTACAGAATCTTCCCCAGTGGATGCATGGGAACGTTATTTGTAGATATTTTTTTTTAAGCTTTGAAGTTTGGGTTTTGCAAGGGTAATGCTCCTTTTGATGAAGATTTTTTAGAACTGAGCTTCCTAGCTTTTAGAAATAACCAGATAATAACATTTAGTAATGTTTGCTAGATAAGCAAAAAATCACCAACTCTCTGAAAATTAGCTGAATTCCCTTCAGTTTTGTGGATTTTTTGCTTTTGGTATTCACAGTAAATATAATTTTTTTATAAAGTAGTGCAGAGGAGAAGTTGTAGTCCAAGAATGTGGACCCTTTTGGGCAGCACATAACAGCTGGGGACTGAAAATTCTGATTTGCATTCTGGGACTAGTGGAGCACAGTGGCCTATATAGAATCACAGAGTCTATATAGGGTCATAAAGGTTGGAAGGTTGGAAAGGACCTCCAAGGTCATGGAGTCCAATCTTTGACCCAACAGCACCATATCAACTACACCACAGCACTGAGTGCCATGGCCAGTTGTTTCTGGAACACTTCCAGGGTTGGTGACTCCACCACCTCCCTGGGCAGCCTGTTCCAACGCCTAACAACCCTTTCCATGAAGAAATTCTTCCTGATGTCCNACGCCTAACATTCCATGAAGAAATTCTTCCTGATGTCCAACCTGAACTTCCCCTGGCAACAGCTTGAGGCCATTTTCTCTTATCCTGTCACTTGTTTCCTGGGAGAAGGATATAAAGAATATGATATATCAGGCTCACCAGGAGAACAGATGCTGAAAAGAAGTGTGGCAGTCACTGGTCATATTAGAAAGATGGGTTCAGCCTACAGTCCTGCTGTTTTCTCCTGTGCAACCTTTCAGCTTCTTCTTTAATAAAATTGAGCAGTTGCTATTTATCTGTTTCTAGCAAAGGGGAATAAGTAGAGTTGGTTGAAATTGATTCCTTTATAGTTGGCTGTATGAGAGAAAATTGATTTTCTTGACCAAATGAAATTTCTACTAAAAGTCTACCTTCCGTGAAAATGTTTGATCTTTTTGCTTTAGCTGAGTGCCCCATCCCACAGTCTTTCCCTTGGGTTTCTAACTGGAAAGTCATAATTTTCTGGACTTGCAGGACTGTAGACAAGTAATAGTAATAATAAAAATGCTGGTTAGATCTTTTTATGAGAGCTTCTTTCATAGTACTGAAAGTACAATTACTAGAAAGGGCTGGATTACAGCCCGAGGTCATCTCCCACTCCCAGTTTGATGCCTCGTTCTGAGATGAGAGTGAATAGCAGCACCTTCTGCTGGTTTTTTTAGTAAAAAGTTGTTGTGTGGTACAGCCCAGGTCCACTCCTGTATGTTTTAACATGCTGGTGGCTACTGGCAAGTGCAGGTTGCTCTCAGCAAATTGTCTGTGAAAAATTCCTCGTAGCTAGTCCCTGAGAAGCTCCGCTGAATGTGTCTTAAGCCTGAACTGATGTATTCAATTCAGGTGGATTGTCAGGCAGAAACTTAAGAGTGCACTTTACATCTTGGTGTATAAATCCAATTTCTTCTTCACAGCATGCTAGCTAGCACTACAGCTTTCCAGAAAGGAGTTGGGATGGAGAATAAGGATAACACTGGACAAGACATGTCTCAAGAATTTCACCAGTCTATCCTGAACATCTGAGTCTAAGTAAAATAACTGGCATGGAACATATCAGGTTAAAGTATCCATTTTGAAAAAAACTCATGAGCAACTGAAAACAGATAAAAAGAATTCTTTGGCAGCCATAACTGTAGATACAGCTACCACTTAAAACACAAATGTTTCCAAACTGTAAGTGCTTATATCACAGAGATTACCATATCATCACAGGCTGTCATTTGTCCTCTTATCGATGCAATGCGAAATCCCTGTGAACGTAAATGGAGATTAATCTTGTAGATACTTGGCATGCCTGCTCTGCAGTGTCCGTCTGCAGCACTGTCAGAAAACACACTCAGCACAGCCACCACGTGCTCTCACTGAGTCCTGTGGATGGCTGGGGGGTCAGCTCCAACACCCGGCCTTCTCCACACACAAACATTTTAGCACTCGCCGAGCACTGGATTTGTCTCCGTTACGCTGTGAGTAACGCACCCTTGCACAGGAAGCAATAATCCAGGAGTAATTTTCTACTGCTATTTTCTACTGCTATTACTACCCTTCTAATAGGAGCTCATGCATGATAATTAGGCCTCTCAAATACATTTTGGAGAGTGGATTTTTTTTTCTAGCCAGTTTTCTTTTTTCTTTTTTTTCTTTGGTAACTTCGGAAAATATTTTCCTGCTTTAAAAGAACAGTTTTTCAACCAAATCCTTTGTGATTGGTAATGCACAACTAAAGACATTTGGAGCATTAAACACCCCTGTATGTGAAATCCCTGGAGTTTTGCTACAATATGGCTCTAAAATTACAATGAAATTACAGAGCTGGAAGAAGAATCATAGCTGAATAGAAGAAAGCTAATACAATTCTTTACATGTCTGTTTAATAGAGAATCTTTCAGCTCTCAGTTTAAAAAATAAGGGTTCATTAAATTTGGTACCATAATATGTGCTGCATTTACTGAAGAAAAACATGAAGTCAATACCCAAGGCTGCAGTGTGTTCAGAAAGCAGAATAATTAAACTGATATTGTTTCCTTTTTGACAGGGTCTCCCATGGGAAGGGATATTACTTGGCTGTACCAGTAATGGCTCTCTATATGCAAAGAACTATTATGTTAAATTAAAACCTCTCTCAATTTATCAAACAGCCAAAACTAATAAACACAACTATGGCATTAAGAGTAAAGTGCTACTAGACTATTACTTCCTTCACCAGAGCATTATTTTTAATTCAATTTAGACAAAGCATCTGCTCCTCAGGGATGCTGAGATGTGATATTGACACAAGAGGCCTTTACTATTTGGGCACAAGAATTGAATTGTTTTGTAGTTACTGTGGTTGGAAAGAGTTTCTACCAGAAAAACAACCCCACAAAATCATTTCAGAAGTTTTAAATAAATTGATTATTAAAAAAACCCACATAAAGTATTATTTATGACAAGTAATTCTAATCAGAAGGCATATCTGTAAAATAAAGCAGTTTTTAAAAGAAAAAAACAAGCAAAACATGAGTCTGAGCAATTCTTGCCCTTGGGTGGTTTTGGTTTTTTTCATTTAAGTACTAATCATAATACTTTTTTTGTTTGTTTATTTTTGTTAGCTAGGGTTTTTAGCACTAGAAGCTTGGTGTATCCTTCAGTATAGTATTTTGCTTAGTGCAGACCAGGTTCTCCAATTCTGAACTTATAAGGAAATCCCTCAAATCTCCCCTACTCCATAGAGTACAAATACACCTATGAGCCTACTCATGGTAGGCAGATAGAAGTACAAGGTACCCTTAAAAATTCATGAAACAGGTTGCATGATATAAAGACTTTAAAAGGCAGACCAAAATTTGAGTTTGCAGCCATTTTGAAACATCAAATAGTGTATTTTTAAAAAATCCTGCCATGGAGTTAAGGCAGTTTCTTTGGGAGACTGCCAGACATCCCAGTAATGCCTATATATAATACACCCATGCATAAGAAAAACAAGGAATAGAAAATCTGATACACCAACCACTGCCAGCCAGTAATGACCAGTGGAATTCAGCTAACGTAGACAATTTAATTTCAATGCCTAGTGGGAATTTGATTAAAGCAATTAGAGAAAATTCTGAACATGGTCCAAATCATGCGTGACTCTATTTCATTTTATTTTCTTTAAGAGCCGTCGGCATTCTTGGCCTCTGAAAATATAGGTAGTAAGTCTCCTGAAAACTTTTAAGCAGGGTTATAACTTTGTTCACATAATGGTGATATTGAAGTGAGTGAGGCTACTTGCAAAAGGGAAATTATAGATGTGTTTAAGTGTTTGCAGGGTCTCACGCTAAGTGCTTGGAACAGAAAGTTCTTCCATAGCCTGCCCAAACCCTAAGCCTAAATAGAGCCATTCCTTTCCAGCAAACTGTGTAGGCAAAGGCTGATCAGCCTTGAGGGACAGAGAAATTCAGGGGCACAGTTGCAGACCCCGGGTTCAGGGTGAAGTAGATGAGGCTGAGAGACTCCAGTCACCAGGGAAGTTTAGTGATTTCTTAGGAACAGTCTGCTTTTGAATGTCTGATTGTTATTATGATATAGGTGGAAATTAAGGGGAATAAACCTCTCATAAACATATATGGGGCTGCAGCCATGGCTATGACATCACAGGCAGCCAATGGAGTAACTAACTCCATTTTGGTCCATCAACTTCTACAGCCATTTAAAAATTTTTATTATTCTACCACATGAATCTGGACTGCAGCCACTCACCATAAGACAGACTGGACTAATAAATCTTTGGCACATATAACCACCATGTTTAATATAAAACAACCCCTACACTTTTTTTAATATGATTTATAAAGCAGAACATGAAGCTACCTACACCGTTTTTTCTGGTTACAGCAGATACTGTTATTTATGGCACATTTAATTACTAACAGCAATTCAGTCATGCTACCTGACCTTAAGGCCTTTTGATTACCTGATCCAACGTATTTCACATGATAAAAATGTCAGGCTCAGAGAAACCCACCAGTCTGGTTTTCTGTGAAATCTAATTATAAACAGCAATGTTAGAAAAAGGTTACCAGTTTAAATAGTCAGGGCAGTCACTCATTTGGTAAGTGTTTGTTTTAATTGAAGTGATAGCCAGGAGGGCACCATGCAGCCTGGTAGTACCCACTGGGTAGTGCAGCTTCCTCTCAACCACACTCATTTTGGCTGCTCAGCTTGAACTCAGGAAGCTCAGCTGGGCCTCTGGGAACCACTCAGTGCCATGGGATAAGTACGTCCCTCTCCCTGTACAACCTCTATCTCCAGTCTTTGCAGAGCCAGGAGTTGGGCTCGATGATCCTTGTGGGTCCATTCCAGCTCAGGATATTCTATGATTCTCTGACAATGGGAAAGTGGAGTCAGTGAATCTGTTTGTGGGAATGGGCTCAGTCCTTCCCTGAACTCCTAACACAGATGATGGTGCTTTGAAATGCTCTGTTAAACCATAGATGTTGAGTTGGAAGTTGGCATAAGCTGTGTTATAACAGACCCTGTAGATGGCTGGGGAAACCCACAGGGTGAAATCCTGGCCCGTTGCAGGTAGAGTTCTCATTGATACCGTGAGTTTAGGAATTTATCTCAATCTAAGCATTTTGGAGTGCTTTCTTGTGCCTTGCACCTTGATCTTGCCCCATTTTTGTACTTCAGTCAAGGTAGAAAGGCTCATGAGTATGGCAAATGAAAGGAAGGAGCATCTGCTTGTGGGACCCTCTCCTACACTGCCAGTGACTATAACAGTAACAACAGTGGCAGCAATAATGACAATTTCTCCTAAGAGCTTTAGTTGGAAGCATGGATGATACTGTGTCTGTACAAGGCAGGTCTTGTACAAACAAAATTAAGAGATAAAAAATCTTAGAAAAAGATAAATAATTTCCTGAGAATGTTGATTTAAGATATATGACACCATTGTGCCTTAGAAAAAAGATGAGAGATACAGTTTAGTATATTCATGGTATGACTTTTCATTTTAAAAGAATTTGATTTTGCTGCTTGTTATTTTGTATAAAACTGGAAAGGATAATCACGTTTTTCATTCTGTACTTATTAATCAATGCATTATAATTTTTCTCTCAGGAAATGAGTAAACATGTTTTTTATATAATAAGCCACACATTAGGTGTCTGAGTACACTCTAACCTGCACCAATACTTTCTTTTAATACCAGCTTTTCCCAGTCTTTCTTTTTTGTCGGATAGCAGATGAACCAAGATGACCTCATGCTACGGCTTTGCTTCTCTGAAAAAATGAAGCTGTCAACAACATAAGAAAAGTCTCATAACCACAGGAAACAAAATGTTCACAGGAGCTGGATTATGGAACTTGTTGCCAGACAAAATAAGAATGACCAGCACATGTGCCACACTAAATACTCAATGCAAGCTACTCAACATAGCTTTCCCTTGATAGTCCTTTCAAGCATCCTTAGAATAAGTGTTTTTTTGATTGTAAGACTACAAAAAGCTCAGAAATGTTCAGAGGTTAAAAACAATGGCAAGCTCACACATAATTTCCCTGGAAAATAACTAGACATTACAGCAACAGTCTGATACAATCCTGGGTAAATAGATGGTTACTAAAAAAATTAATAAAGCAGATAACCTCTTCCTGTCTGTAGGAGTAACAGGCAGCATTTTGAAACATTTCTAAAGCCATGTATGATCATGCAAGCCCAGTATAATCCATTTATACATATTATTATCCCTTATTAACTCTCCAGAAAATATCAATCAAATCATTGGACAGTATGTATGTGGTTTTTTCATGTCATGTGTTTCTCCTAAAAAATGGCATATAATGGCATGCACAGCTATGGAGTACACACCTGCAGCTGGTGATCTCCTATACCTTTAATTTTTCATACCTCTTGTACAGCTGTGTGCAAAACTCCACAGTTCCAATTAAGTTTAAACTTAATTGAATTTCATGACCAGAAGAAATATTTCCATGTATTTATATTTGGTGCTTCATGCCAATCTTGAATAAAGCTCACTGAAGCACTGACTTGCGATGGAGATGGTCCCTCAAAAAACTTGTTGAAATAAACAATCAATTTGAAAGATGCTTTTTCCATTTCCCAAACTGTCCTGTGGAAACAGCTGCTAAAAGTATTCAGATAAAGATTGCTGTCACGATCACTCTATGCTTGATATTAGAAAGTGGAAGAGGGCTAAATCTTCCCAAGAGAGTATGGATGCTTTTGCTTGAAATAATCTAAACACAGAAGTATCTGATTTCACTCATTCCGTCTAGTGTGGAAGACATATGCTGCAAGATGTGCATGGTATTTGGAAGTTAGTATGGGGTTAGCTTAACTCTCCTTTTTCCTGAGTCACATACCAAAATCTTCATGTGATCAAAAGCCACAGAAGATGCAGACTCTCTGCGGAGGGGAATGGGAGGTCCTGGAGTGATTCATAGACAGTAGCTGACAAAGCTCCCAGAGGACTCATTAATTTATGGTGGAGCAGGTCTAGCTCATGCCAGCCGTGTTGCTGGATCCCTGAGCAGCCCATTGATTTTGGCTTTAGCAGCTGCTGCTGGCTCTCTTCCTTCCATGGCCAGACATTTGAATTCCTCCTCCTTTTTTTGCCAGCACAGTCTTCTGACTGGCCGTGTGATTCAGCTTTTGACTTGGGCCACTGCTTAACCATTTGTGCAGGGCTGTGCTTGGTGTGTCTACAATTCAAGAAGGGTGTAGGCTACTCCTGTGCAACTGATGAACCTGTTAGGTTTATATCTATTTATTATTATTATTATTATCATCTATTCTATATTCTATATTCTATAACTATTATATAATACCTATTATTATCTATTATATTTACCTTTTTATGTCTATTCCCAGATAGATAGGAATCCAGCCAACGGAGTGGTCTTGTACTTCAGCCTGTGGGTCAAAATTAAGTGTATTCCTTTCCTATAAATAAACTAATTGGGCCTTTTGTTGTATCCTACAAGAATGTAACTGGAGCTGCACAAATCAATTTTCTTAAGACCAAAGGAAGCTGGCAGAAAAGCCTGAGAGGCTGTCTCTGGTCTGTGCAAAGCTGAACAAACCCCAGCAGCTGAAGTACTTGAAGGCAAATGTTACATAAATCTATGGTAGGCTAGACCTGGGAAGAAAGAAGGATGAAGTTAAAAAAAAAAAATCAGCTCTGACCATGATCAGTGTAAAAACATAATTTTTAAATAAGTAATGTCTCAGTTTATTTGCTTATTTACATGTTCATGTATCTATTTATATATTTCTCTCCATATACACAGACACACACATACTTTTATATATATATACATGTATATAGACGCTAATCTAAAATACCTTTGAGGACTGAAAACTTGCTCAGTGGTGGTAGAACCAGACAGGCAGTCTCCAGCTGCTGGCTGTACTTGAAATAAGAAATCTTCAAAAGATACCGTGATGTAAGGCAGTACAAAATATCAAGGGCAAAATGTAAGTGGGTGAGTAGACATGAGATGTTTTCCAATTTGCTGGCCAACAGACGACCTGAAGAGAGATCCGTAATGAAAATTCCTTAATTATTTGGCGATCTACTCCTTTCAGGAGGGGAGGCACAGGGACCTGAGGCTGAATGGAGCTTGTGAGAGCCTCACCTGCATCCTGACGTGCCTTTTCCCTGCTTTTTCCCTGCCTTCAGGCAATAAAACAGAAGAGTACAAATGAGCCCGAGCTTGAAATTTGGAGACTCTTAGGCACTGGATAAGCATGGGATAAATGACTGCTAATGACGCAATTATCACTCCCAGTCACGGGAAATAATCCTTTGTTTAACTTTTAAAAGCCAATACTTTGTGTTGCTCTACCAAAAAATTAATAACTCATCCATTCAGGCCTGTGTTGTAAAAATCCCAGTGTGGTTAAGCAATGCTTACAGAATAAAAACGGTGAACTAAAGAAAGAAGACTTATTTAATAGCTGGGGACAAGGTTTCAGATCCTAAGACTCCCTTTGGTAATACCAAGCCTAGAGGAGAGAAAGCATTTTTTGACAACAGCAGTTCCTGAAACAGCTTGTGCAAACCAGAAGCACATAAAGAGAATTTAAGATAAAGAGGATAAAGACATCACACAGCTGCAGACACACACCAAAAAAAGTATTTCCAGCTATTTCAGACCTGGAAGTGAAATACTCTGTCTCTAAAGGTGTTAAAATGCAGCGTGAAGCAAAAAGGTAATGTGAGCCAAAATTAAATGAAAGGGAGAGGCTTTTCTGAGCGTTGGCTATATAATATGAACACTAAATATACCCTGTTATCTTTTCCAAATCTTTCATAATTACCAGAATGCAAGCAGCTAATTTTAGAATTAATTTAACAGGACCAGCACAATAACATTTAAGGAACTGAATCTCAATATTATCTATCAATGTTTGAAATACAGACTTTTTATTTTAATGCTGGTTTAGATTAATGGGCCTGTGATAAATTGAAGGGGTAACAATGGCAGATCTCTAGAACTGTGATAGTGATAAGGGATTGTCTGTAAGAACAAGGTGATACAGATTTTCGTCAGGTTCATGCAGACTAAACTGAAGTGACGATTTAACATTGAAACTTTTCACTTTGCATGTTCTAGGTCTTATCTACTCTACTTTCAAAGGTGTAACTGCAGAAAAGAGACATAAAGCACTGCTTTTGCCATGGGTTCTGTGGGAATATCAGCAAAGCTCATGCAGCTAGTATTAGGATCTAAAGTCACACTTTACCATAGAATGGCTTTTAAATGGACAAATTTTGTCCTGGTTTTACTGTTACTGTCACCCAAGCTACTTGAGTTAAAACTCAGCTATGTTGGTTTTGTCCGCAGGTGTTAGAATGATGCCTTTGCTTGCAGCACAGTAATGCATTTGAGATGAGGACAAGCCCTTCCTCTCTGCTGTGCATACACACACAGGCAGGAATTAACATCTGTTTCTGCAGTGCACAGCAGGTATGTTTGTGGCACTGTTTCCACATTAGATAAAGAAACTAAAGATTAGATATTAGTTTGTAAGTAGGATTCCTTGCATTATAACAATTTTAAATGGATTAAAGAACCAAACATAGAAGCAAAAAATCACCCAACAAATCACGGCTAAAACCCAAAGAAACTACCAAAAATAGGATAGTGTTTGAAACCTATAGAAGTGATGAATGTGCTACTCTGTGTTTGTCTGCTTACTGTATAGCCATTCATTTTTTGGTGAGGACAACCATTATCAACTACAGTGGAGCTTTATTTAAAGACTTTTAACTCAGATTTCTGGAAACAGAGTGATATATAAAGCTTGGAATCCTTCTCAATGATTTATTGTAATGTAACATTTGCTGCAATAAACTATGCCCTCAATTAGACCTGAGCAACTCCATTAACTTTAATTATATCGTGGTTGTAACTGAGAGTATAATTTAGTCTTCTGGGAATAGAATATACAATTAAAGCTCCACAGGGCAGAACAGGCAGAAGAAATTTGCCCTTCAGCTGGAGCTGTCAGGGAAATTATAGGTTGTGTTGATTATTCTCTCCAACCTTAACAAATCCTATTAATGACATAGTTGCAGTATGTAGTTTACAGGGTATGGTGGTTGGTAGAAAAAGTACTGTTTATGATTTTTCTCTTGGTGTCTTGCAGGTGAACAGAGATCAGCAATTTAAGCTCTTGGGCACTGGGTTTTTACTTGGGAAGTAGGAGAGCAGGAGCTGAGCGAGCAAGGTGAGTGCCTTTGCAGCTCTACAGAAATCATCAGTTGTGCCTCAGGACCAACCATCCAGAGGATGTGGAGGGCTTGGAATCGAGGGACTAAGAAATAACATGTGCTTATTTGACATAATACCATAGTAACAAGCTGTTAGATTGCAGAAGGTAAAGCAGACTAAGAGCTCTAGGCAGATCTCCGTGATAAGAATGAACCAGTTTCTCATCCCAACTGCTGTAGCAGAAAGCAAAGAGCTGACAGTGTTATTAAGCTATATTGATAGCCTGTTCAACTCCCTCCAATGTGACTGAGAAAAATTAGCTTAGCTTGTAAGAATAAGAAAGAAGAATTTCTGTCTTGCATTTTTTATTTCCAAAGAGAGATGCCAGAGGGAACTTTTAGCCAATATGCAGGGTTGTTTTCATGTTCTTTTTGGTTTGTCTTCCCAAGATAAATGGGTTTGTTTGTCAGTATTCACATCTGGTGGATTTTGAGGGCTTGAAATCAGAGACAGATAAACCATGAGGACATTGGAAGTTGAAGTCCCCCTGGAAAGGCAATGGAACAGTTGGGGACCTTCAGCAAAAGCAAGCCAAAAGCTCTTGGGTTATGTTAAACCCTAAGTGACTATGCCCAGGAGACATCAAAGCCCATGGTGTTCCTGCAGGTTTGGCACTTGATTTTCATAGTGCTTTCCATGGCAACCTCAAGTCGGTCTCTGTCCACGTGCCCCTAAGTTCTTGCTGTTTTCATGTCAGAAAATTCCTCAAGGAAGGATCTTTGGCTCATGTCTGATTTTTGACACCTGGCACTGTCAGCAGGGGCCGGTCCACAGAGTTGCCCCCATTGCCTAACCTACACTCTTTACACACAGATCCCACTGACAAAGGAGCACGATAAAGATTTTCCTTCTGTGCCCAAACATAGCAGCCTGGCTACTGTAGGAGCAAAATGTTTTCAGTGTTGGTGCCTAACTCCTGTACTGAAAGCTGTTTTCTACTTTCTTTGTCAAGAAAGGAACTACTTTCCACACTGGTGCAGTTTGTGTGTATCTCCTACCACTTGTCAAATAATCTCCAAGTGTAGTTGAAGCCCTGCTAGATTGAGTAACAAAGTTCAGCTCCTTGTGCTCTCCTGTCTTCAGTCTTCTATGACTCAGGCAAATGTACTTCACTACTTGTATCCGAGACGTGGATTTGGAGAGCTCTGAAGAGATAATTTGTCTTATTATTGTATTTTGAACTGTCTAAGACATGAGAGGAAGCCTACAATGATGGGAAGGCTGAAGAAAGTAACATCTAAGTTAAAGGAAAAACCTCAGAAAACCCTCTACAATGTGAATAGCTCAACCATATAGAAAACGTATGTGGTATTGGAACCAAGAGGGAAAAAAGATTTATGTAGGAGTAGAACTTCCACCCATTGGTTTAAATTACGTGATGGAAAGGAAACAAAGGGAAAAGAGAAAATTTTGATGAGGAAAAGAAAAACTTCTTAAAATTTGTGAGTCTATGGAAACTTTTCAGTTATTATATTTAACAGAATTGGCCTGAAAATTTGTAATGAAATAGACCATTTGTAAAATTTGAAATGAGCTGTGAAAATAGCACTGCGCTAAATAAACAGTTAGGAAACCCAGGGTGGATTTTTTGCTGGAATAAGACCCAATTTATTTCTCTTTTCATTTCATTCTTCTTCCAATTTTTAAAAAACTCTTAATTAATGCATAAATAAGAAGCATAAAAAGCATATTCAATACCCCTGCCTATTAAACTGAGTAAATTATTTCCTGCAACACATGCAATTTTTTACATTCTTAATAGAATATCTGAATGAGTAGCTTGTTATCACTAACTTCTCTTGCTTCCTTTCATAGCACTGCATCTCTTGGTGAGGGCAACATAGAATAACTGTGCACTGGTACAGAACAAGAGAAGTGGAGAATGGTTTGATATGCCTTTTAATTACAATTGATACCCTCTAGTTCATGTGTTGAAAGGGACAGAGACTTCTTTTTGCTGCTTGTAATTCTGTGAGATGGCTGACTACTCCAAATTGAAGTGGGAAACTGAAAAAAAACCCCACAAACTTTGTAATTTGGGTAAGGGTGCTTAATAGCACTTTGTGGTTGGAGTTCTTCACTGTCTCACACTTGCTGACTGTGTGAAATGCTATAAGCATGGAAGGGGTTGTGTCCCCTCTGTATAAATGACTGTACAAGCTGAAAGCACTGGCTATTTGGATGTTGTAACCTCACTTTTGCATCATGAAGTAACGTTGAGTTGGGAATGTTTGGGTACACAGGAGACTTGGCCCAAACATTACAGGAGACAGGCAAACAATGGCTAAAAAGAGCAAAAGCAGAATGCTGCGTGCACAGCACTTTTGTGAAAGAGCAGCGTTTAAAGACAAGGCTGGACACAGTCCTGCAGAGCCAGGTCAAGGAATATTTGACACAAGAAATGTCCCTAGCAATGTTGTATGGCCTTGTGATTTTTGCTGTCTTTGCTGATTTGAAAGTCCCATACTAGATTTTCAATAGCCACTGCTAGACTGCTTATCATAGAATCATGGAATACTTGGGGTTGGAAAAGACCTTAAAGATCATCTAATTCCTGCCCACCTGCTGTGGACACTTTCCATTAGACTAGGCTGATCAGAGCTTCATTCAACCTGGCCTTGGACACTGCCAGGGATGAGCCATCCACAACTTCTCTGGGCAACCTGTTCCAGTGCCTCACCACCCTCACAAATTTCTTCTGTCCATCTAGCCTAAATTTCCCCTCTCTCAGTTAGAAGCCATTCCCCCTTGTCCCATCACTACAGTTCCTGAGGAAGACTCTGGCTTCCCTAGAGGCCCCCTTCAGACACTGGAAGGTTACTCTGAGGTCTGCACTCAGCCTTCTCCAGGCTGAACAGCCCTAACTTTCTCAGCTTCTCCTCATAAGGGAGAATCTCCATTCTTCACCAGCTTCATGGCCCTTGTCTGGATTTGCTTCAAGAGTTCTGTGTCCTTCTTGTGTTGGGGACACCAGAACTGTACAGAGTGCTCCATGTGGGTTCTCACTAGAGCAATCTCTAAGACTTTTAGGAAACAGACTCATTCCTGTAGATATATTTAAAACCCCAAACAAAAAATCCAGAAAACAAACCCCAAACCCTTCCTAAAATAAACTGGTGAAAGTGGTCCTGTCAAACAGTGTTAGAAATAATTTCTCCGTCTAAATGTTCAAAGATTTACCTGTTTTAAAGTACATAATGAGAGATAAGCTCCTGTGAAAGCGAATACTGTTTCTTTTCCTTGGAAATTTATCTTTGTTCTTTTTTCATGGCATTTTGTCTAGGTTAATTGTATCCTTGCAATAGAGTAGTGTGCATGTTCCTCAACATGGGTGGGGAGTCAGATTGCCAATTATTTAAATGAAACAACAGTTGAATTAGTGGGCTAGATGAAAACCAGATTATCATAATATATAAATTACATGACCACTTCAGAGTGCGTGACGCTGAATAGCTGTTTGGATCTGCTATCAGGTTCTGAGACATTTTGTGTAAAATGCTGATTTGTGCTTGGCTGCTGACTGCAGTGCTTGCATACAGGGCAAGGAGAGGCGCACTGAGTGCTGCCCTGCTCAGAGCACTGTGGTTCTCATTCTGGGGTCTTTTCTTAGATGTGACACCTAGAGTGGGGCAGATTGCATTTCCAGTTAATGATCTGCAGAATGATATGCAGTGCTTTTTGGCTGGTCTCCTTTCTGATGCTTAACAACTTTATACACAAAAGTGGGACGAGAATTTAACCTACTCTTTGCCATCCATCAAAACAACATGCATTGCATTCATTGAGGGTAGGATGATTTGGCAAGGGAAAAAAGGAAATGGTAGAAACTGTAGACCAGGTGCAAGCTGGCTGCCTAAATGAATGAGACTCGTGCCTAAGTGGGCATAAGGGTTTCTCTACAGATATTTTGGGTGGTCAGGTCCGCACCTGAATTATATGGCTCAGAATCAGAAATATCTCTGTTTTCTTCCCTGAATCTACTCCAGGTTCATGCAAGTGTAACTGAGATAAAATAATTAATTATAGACTGCCAGGATCTTTCTAATTTGATTGCAGCCAGGAGCCAGGACATAGGTTGGCTCATGCTGGAAAATGGGACCATGTTAGCAATCTGGGCTGGTTCACAGCAATGAAAGGGCCCTGTGCTGATCTAATTACTAAGAGAGCTTAAAGGCTCTGTCTAGGTGGAGTGGTAAATGTGATCTGTATTAAGTCTTGAGGCAAGGTTTGTTAATTATTTTTCCCTTGGAAGTCATGTTGATTAGCAGGTGGCATGTGCTCAACTCTCACCCTGACATGGATCCTGGGCAGAGTGGAGTCAGGATACATCTGGGACCAGGAGATGGTGAGTGATTCCAGGCCCTATACTTCAGACACAGTCTTAGGCCTTTGGGAACTTCAAATTCTAATATCAGGCTGGTGATATTGCTTTTGGCCTCAAAAGCCTATTTTTGGCTTTGTCAGGTTTAGCAGTTCTCCTCTGTCCTGTTCATACACTGTAATTCTTTTGACTTGCTAATTCAGACCAGCTGATAAAGAGGAATTTTTTGAGCATACCCTTGTCACTAGGGGTGGAAGCTACTATTCGTGTATTCAATTTCATCTCTGTGGATTCTTGTTTGATTTTAATTCTCTTATGTAAAAATATAAGAAAGGCCTTGTTGGATCAGATCAGTGGAGAAGGAGATTCTGTTTAGGAAGGTCATGTGAGCCTCAAAGACTATTCCTCTCCCACCAACATTCACAGTTGTTGGACTGGGAATGCTAGGAGATGCGTCCATGCCATCTGTTCAATTGTAGTGATGTTCCTTGTTATATTTGGTAGCACAGAATACTTCAATTATAGTTTGAAATTATACTACACAGTAATACTAAGTGGTGTTTGGGATATGCCCTTTCACCCTAAATTCTATGCAATTTGGTTTCTTAATTTTGTGTTATAACTGTGTATTTCAACAGTTTATTCAGACTCTGAGCTCTCTCCAAGTGTCTCATACTCAGTTGGAGTCCACAGTTAACAAAACTGCAACTGAAATGTGCTGTTGGCACTGTATAGTAACAGTGCCTTTCCCATCTCTTCCTTTTTCTCCTGTGTAACAATGGAAAGGCTTCCCTTCAGTTTTATCAGCTGTGTTTCCTATGGCCACCTCTCTTTACAGAGTCAAATGTTGTCTGCACTGAAAGATTTGGGAAGAGGGAAAAGTGGTTGGCAATTTAGCGTCCCTGAAATGGTGAGAGCCCAGAGCTTGTATAAAGTTTCTCTGTGTGGTGTTTCGCTTGTCTGTTCATGACAATTTTGCCTTTCCCCATAAGTATCTCCAAATGGGTGTCTGCAGTGTGTTTTGTACATCAGGTTTTGCTTGTCTGCAGTACTGACTTGTTGCAGTTAAACAGAGAGAGAAACTTCAGGTAGACTTATTGCCATATGTACAAAGGCTGATTTTTGCAAGCTTTCTGATTCTTCCAGCCTGCAGCTTTCTCCTCCTCTCTGTAAGTAGTGATGTGCTTGATTATTTAGTTATTTGAGGCATCTGCTTTGTTATGATTTCATCTTTTGGACCAGAAGCAGCCTGAAGCAGCAAGGCAAAACAGCTTGTTATAATTTGACTGTTTTATCTCCCAGAGGAAGAAAGTATTGTCCATCATCAAAAATAACAGTACTGAACTTATTCCAGTCCAAAATATAGCAGTACTCCTGAGTTAATGTTAGAAAAGGATAACAGAAGCATTTTCTGCAGGAACATTTCTAGTGACACAAGCAAAATTTGGTACCGTGGACATGAGGTAGATTAAAACCTGAATGTATTTTCAAATGTTGTGCAGAGACAATTAATGCAACAGTTACTTAAGCATGTTTAATGAATCATTCACAGGGCACACAGCATTGCAAGAAAAGAAAAAAAGCACTAATGCATTAAACTGTCTCAGGAGGTAGATCTTGATAAAGAACCTCTAGCTCTGGTACAGAAATAAATGTTGAGGAATTGAAACAAAGCCAGATAAAAGCGAGGGAGGGAGGGAGGGAGGAAGGAAGGAACCGGGATTCAGCACTAAAACTGGCTGTCTGTGTCTAAAGGAGGAAAAAAAGAAAAGAAAAAATATTAAGAGAGAACATTTGTGAAATAGGAATAAAAACTTGGGTTGTTGTGGGAGGGTAAAGGGGATTGGTAAGTATTTGCAAGTGCCTGTATGAATACAAGATGCATGATGAAGAAAGCAAAGAGATTAGGAATACACAAAAAATATTGGCATAATTAATGTAACTGGAACTGACGGGAAGCAGAAATGTGTTAGGGATAAATAGTATAAGATAATATATAGATCGTGCAGAAGGGAAGAGATGGGAGAGAAGGTTTGGTAATAAATAAAACTGAGGATTATGGAAAAACATATAAATTGGTTGGAAAAATACATGCATGCTTAGAAACTCTGCTTAGGTTTAGCTCCCAGTTGGTAAGAGTGGTTTTCTAGTTTTTTAGTGGGTTTCTGGGACACCTAAATAGGGTGGCTCTGAGAATGCTTTTCTCTATTAAAGAGATGTCTCAGAAAAACCACATCAACCCTCACAAGTGCAGTGGTGTTCTGATCTGACAACTCTGTCCTTTGCCTGCTGACCTTCTCAGGGGGTTGTGGCATCCCCAGTTTATCAGAGGGCAGGTGAGTGACTCATAAATAGCAGATCACTGACTGCTGAAGTTTCTGGTGAGGAACACATAAATGGGAAGAACCTGTGGGCCATCATGCATTGTGAGAGCTCAAGTCCAGGTGAGGCATTTAACAGGATAAAAAGGACATGAGGGTGTCTACCGTGGTGCTTCTGTGGTGGTTCCGTTTTTTTCCCCCCAGTATTCTGGTACTATACTTCTGCAATAATATTTCAGAATGAAAGTAGGTTTTTTTCACAAGTAGTTAGTTTTCAGAAAATACTGAAGCAAGCATTCAAAAAAACCCACTGATAATTGCTTGGAACAAAATACAGATGAACCTATGAACATGTAGTCACATCTAATTGTAAGGAACTTCTTTTAGAAAGGCTGTTTAAACTTGATGAAGCATAACTGACTGCTGAACTGTGTTGAATCTTCCCTACTTCAAGGTAAAGTAACTCAGTTTAAAAGCTTTTAATTGAATCTGATTTTAAAGCAGAAAGATCCAGACAATATTCAAAGAGCTGGACCTGACTAGTCACTGAAAGATTTATTAGTTTGGGTGGAGTACAGTGCAAATGCATTTCTAGATTTAGTTTTATGTCTAAACTCTCCATCTGGTCCTTAGCTTCCTGTTCCAACTGAAACCCCCCTAATCCTGTCCCTTAGGCGTGTCTTCAGACCTGGAGGAATTGCTCTGTGCTGCGCTCTGAGGGTTTACCTTCTGGATCATCACTGGTTCACAGACTTTCCCACCCCTTATTCCCCTTCTCCCTGCCCCCAGCCCCCGATGTGGCCTTGTCTCATCTTCTTCATACTCAATTTTGTAACATTTGCAGTTCTGCTGTTTCTGAATTACTCCCCCTCACTTGCTTCATCTGATTGAATAACTGAAATTTGGCTTTGTGGGGTTTTAAAATTTATTTTCACCTTTTGTGCCTATGGCTTTGCACCCTTAGCTAGGCAGTGCAGTTTGCTCTGTGTCTGCAGTTGCAAAGGTTTCCACCAGGTCAGAGGTTAATGAAATACTTGGTATTTATGTAGTATTTTTCTCAGTGTATTGAGGAATATGTAACATGAATCTTAAAAAACCCAACACGCTCTGATTGCTAAGGCTGCAACAATCATTGTGATACTTGCCACTTTTTATTTTTAACAGTGAAATAGGCATAATTGTGGTAGATGCTACGTCCTTTTGCCAAGAGAAATGACAAACAATGTTCTCATCTTTTTCTCCCTCTCTCTCATTTTTTTTTCCCTTCCAAGAAGCCATATTTAGCAAATTGTTTGAGCATTACATTTCAAATAAAGGTTTTTACCTTTTATAGGTTTTAGCTTGTCTAGTTAGACAGACTATTTTCTGGGAGATTTCAGCTGCTAGAGAATGTTTCAGGTTTTAAGCATAACAAAACAAAGACATATTTTCTATATCTTGAGAATACTGTAACTCTCCAACAATCTTAAAATAATTGTTGCACCTCATATTTTCAAGTAACTGGCAGGAACAATAATCTTCTGCAGCTTAGTACACTCTATTAAAAATGAGTAATATACATATTGATCATAATGCTTCTCTTAGCTGATGAGGCATCTCTTGGGGATGAAACCACAGTACCATATGGCTTTAATGTACTCGATATAGTTCTCCAAATAACCACTATAAATTATATTTCAGAATTATGCTGGGCAGCAATAGATTTAGCCTTCCAAACTGTCAATAATACATCATGACTGTAGGTAAGACATTCATTATGCACAGGATGAAGTGTTTAAGCAATTAACAGCTAGCCAATCTGTTTTGTAGCTGTGTTTTGTGACACTTGGAATTACACTAACTTTAATATTCCATGATAAAAATGGGTGAGTAATGCACCCAGCTAATTGAAACTGATACAGGAAGCAGAATGCATTTCTCTAGCAATGTAGCTAATGTAATGCAATACAGTTTCCTCAGAAAGAATGAGATCCAGCATCTTACTGCAATTTTAAATGTAAATTTTAAATGGAAACATTCTTCTGAATATGAAAGTAGTTTACTGCCCAATTCTGGCAAAGGGTGATGTAATAAATAGTTGAATTCAAATTTAAGGCAAAGCTAAAGGCATGGTGTGGTTTGCCAGGATTATATTATATATTTTTCAGTCAAATGTTTATTTGTCAACAAGTTAAATCATTAGAAGAAAATAATTTCAGTCCCTATCTGGTACAAAACCCACTCCATGAAATAAGTGGTATTACCTGTTAAAAACTAACAGCAATATTGTTGTTTCTGACATTAACAGCTGACAGAAACCACAATGGCCTTTTAAAATCTAAACCCAGAGGGAGTAATTCAGAGACTTAGTCATCAAATTTAGAATATATGCAATATCTGGACTCAAAGATGAGTTCCTGGCAGCAATGACTCTACTCTTCCCTGTTCAGAAGGTAAGGAAACTGAGTAAGGAAATGTGCAAACATCTGCCTCACGATTAAAGATCCTAGGGTAGAAGTTCAGCATTTTGATGAGCATACTGCTGACCAAAATCCTCTCTCCTTCCAGCTTTTTAACAATCCTTCTTATGCAGATTTTCAGTATGGCTCGAGCCGATATTGCACAGATGCTGCAAGCCAGGGTTGGCCTGACAACAAAAATTCAGGGTAGGAGATTGTGCTGATTTAGGGTGGGATAGAGTTAATTTTATTCCTAGTGCTGTGTTTTGGATTTAGGATGAGAATGGCATTGCTAGCACACTGGTGTTTCAGTTATTGCTAAGTCGAGGACTTTATTTCCCATGCCCTGCCAGCCAGCATGTTCACAAGAACTTGGGAGGGACATAGCCAGGACAGCTGACCTGAGGTGGTCAAAGGGCTATTCCGTAGGCTATTCCATATCATAGATTGTCATGCTCAGTCTGTAAACTGGGGAAGTTTGTTGGAAGTTGCTGATCACCGCATGGGGATGGGCTGGGCATCCCTCAGCAGGTGAGGAGAGATTGCACTGTGAATTGCTCGTCTGTCTTGGGTTTTATTCCTGCCTTTCTTTTTATCATCTCCCTTTTCATTACTGTTATTGTGATTATGATTATTATTAACTTTATTGCGATTATTTAACTTCTCTTTTCTCAGCCTATGGGTTTTCTGGTTCTACTCCCCATCCCACCAGGGGAGGGGTGGGAGTAAGCAAGTGACTGCATGGTACTTAGTTGTCATCTGGGCTTAAAGCATGACAGGCATAAAAACAAATGAAGAAAAAAGATGAAACTCATGCAGAAATTTTTTTCCCTTCCAGGAATGTCATGGAGGCCTTTGCAGTTTTTCATAGGAAGTGCAAGAGTCACTGATTTAGCATAATCACTAGCCCAAATAACAAATTTAATGATGCATTTGGAACTGGATTTTCATGAAGTAGGTAACTTCTGCAGCACACAGTCAGCTGTGCTCAGATTTTCTCTTCAGATTCTTTTTTCTTTTCCATTTGAATAACTATTTAGAGAGGTCAGAGAGAGAAAGTGCAACCAGTAGAGTTGTGTTTCAGGCATTATATAGGTTGTCCATCATCATTTTCCTCTTAGGTGTAAGATTCAACTGTGGCTGCTGTCAGGAACATGTGCCTCGGAGATTTACTGAACTCACCCAAATAATAAGGTCTCCAAGGTCTTAGTAAGTTGAATAGAAAACCTAATTGCATATGGATTTAAGAAGCAGAACAAGACACAGTCAATTTGGATTAAAGCATGCTGTGGTTGTCTTGACAGGGTTTTTAGTTGGAATTGTGTGATGGATGAGAGGCTCTGTCATAAAGGTTTGAGCTGAAGATGATTGCCGGGTTTCCTTTCCCAGAAGGTCCCTCTTCATAGTGGAATTTACGAAGATGGAAGCAAATACCAAATGCAGGAATTGAAAGATGAATATCCTGCTTCTGCCTTTCAAATACTTCACTAGTACACAACCCTTGCACAAGGCCTTTGTGTCAGCGAAGAACTGTAAATCAGCATGTGGCTGTCACTAAACTCAGGTGTAAAGGGAAAGTTGTCCTTTTCCCTTTTCACTGCCATCCTGTTGTATCTTCGTTTTCTTCAGTATATTCAGTGCCATAGCAGCAAAGAGTGGAAGCCCTCTGATGGTACTGAAAGTGACTTAATTGTTTCTTTCTGAAGGCTGCCAATTTCTGGAATGTTGAAACAGATGTATTGATGACTCATTATTATTATTATGGCATAAATTTTGAAATTGTACCTTGAGGTGGAGAGGAAAATGTGATCCAGTGAATCCATGAAGGGAATATAAATTTTCCCCACCCTCAATGCATTTTATACCTCTAACATGATGTAAACCAAACATGCACCTATTCATTTTCTGGCTCTTGCTTATGGCAGCTTTTAAAAATATTAGATAATGTTTTAGAAATCCATATGCATGTGTGTTGGGTGGTAGAATTACTTTACAAGAGAAATACAATGCTAAAAATAAATTATCCTTGTTCTACACATGGTCACAATCAGTATTCTCCAACTTTGCCCTCTCTAATGTTACAGTACTTGTTGTAGCAAGGTATTTAAAGTAAGTTTATAGTGTATAAATGTCATGCATTTGATGCTATGATCTGTGCTAGCTACCCTCATGGATAGTTTACTGTATCTCCCTCCTGATATATCAAACAGATTGTGGAAGATTTGAGGCATTCAAGATTTGCTTGGCAAACCTCTGGAAAATTGCAAGTTTTACTAGTTTAATGGTGTACAGATCTCTGTCTCCTCACCAACAAAACAGTATTTTACAACATCCAGGATTCATGAGATCACACATATTTTCCCTAAAGCTGATGAATTGCAGGTTACCTCTTTGAGTTGGAGACCAGAAGTGAAGAACAGAACCGGATCCAAATGGCACAAAAGGTAAGAAGTAGTAAACATTGGCAGTCATCACTTGGCAGGCGTCACGGTCAGCTGTGGCTGCTGTCAGAAAGGTGTGCCTCAAAGATTTGCTGAGCTCATCTAAGTAACACTTCAAGGACTCAGTGAGTTGAAGTAGAGGTCTAATTACATAGATGTTAGGATGTTGAGACTGAATCAGGTTCACCTGAGTTAATTTGGATTAAACACACTTTTGTCACTGCTGTGTTATCTGTGTTAGTGGGAAGAGCTGGACTGCTTGTGTGTCTGTGCTGTTTTCTACCATGTGCTGGTTGTAACGTTTACTAATTCCCATCCATTTCCTTGTTAGGCTGCATGGTCAGAAAGGCTATCAGTGTGCTAGTCCTCACAAACTCTGAGTATGGGCTAGTGCCGTTTGTAGCATGCCATACTCTCCTTGTGTCCCTTCACCCACAGTCCTTCTGGCCTACATTTCTCCCGTTCCTGTCCATGGCAGCCAGGACAGGAAGGTTGGGGAGGTGATGCACCCTACGTTTTCCCCTGGTGTGAAGTCAGGAAATGGTTCTGGATAGGTATTAATCACCATACATTAGTCATAGCCAAAGGAATCATCCTTTTCTCACTCAAAGTGCTCCTAAAAAAGTTCCTTTTGTCCCATGGTAACAGCAATCTGAAGAACTGTTAAGCAGCAAATGCACACAACCGTGCACAAAACCAGTCTGAATGATCCCATCCCACAGATTCCTGGTGCGTTCTGGCTCCTCCGAGTCTGGCTGATAGAGCTCACAGCCCAGACTGTCTCTGTGCTTTTGCAGTGAGGAGAACACTTTTAGGACTAATAAAGGATGAGAAGATGAATAATCCATGTCTTGCAGCTATGTAAAGGACAAATGTACTGAATATAAGGCATCTCAGTAGTGTTTGGTATTCAAATCCAAGTTCTCTCCCACCTTTTTCTCTTAATATATCTCCTTTTTTTTTGCCTGAGGTACTGCTAATTGCCTCTTCTATGCAGGAACACCTACTAATCTAATTAAATCTACTGGTAATTGGCATTATACTTGGCACCAGAAATGTGAATATATTTACTTAACACTCATGTCATGGGAATCAATTACCAGCAGTTTTCAGAAGAGTGTCGAAAAGCTCATTTGCTATTCTTGACAATATGACCATGCCTCAAAGTTTTTTATGTTTTCTGTGTTTTCTTCATACCTCTACCTCTCTCTCCCTCCTTAATTTATCTGTGTATTTCACAGACTCAGGCCAGTGAACACTCTGAGCTACAGGCATTAATAATAACTATCATCACACTGAATTAGGCTGTGAATGCACAAAAAGCTTTCAATTGTGAAACTTTCAATTGCAAAGTTTGAGTAGAAATTTGTGGAATGCTATAGCATGGGATTCTTCCAAAACAAGTAAAGAACAAAAATATCTCCCTAACTATTTTTTTTTTTCACATGACATATCAAATTTGGAGAGTATGATTTGTGCCTGTAAATTGCAACAAGGCCCTGGGCACCCAGGTATAATTTTGGCATTGGCTCTAGTTTGAACAGGTGAATAGACTACATGAGTTCCTGAGAAGTCTAATTCATCCTGTAGTTCCTTGCAGACTAAACTGCTCTAAGAATCATGAGTTACTCAGCTTCATGCATTACAAAGACACAGTCCTTCAAATAGATTTTCTTACTATGCTCTTTGTAAGAAACAAATCATACAGAAGTCGTAACATGGGGGCTTAAAAAATAATTAATGTGATTCCAGCACAATATGCTATAAGCTTTTTATTTCACACTAGAACATGAGTGAAATCACCTCTTGAGTAGGACTTTGCAACTTCTTTTAGTAATATTTCATGAAACTTAATAGGGAAGAAGTGAAAGAAAATGCTGTATCTGCTTCAAACTGTCAGGATATTTGTTGTATTATAATTATCTAATAAGAAATTTGACATAATTAATTTTCAGTGCCTAATATGGACATAATTAATTTTCAAAATACTGTTGAGGGACTTTTAATAATCTCTAGGAGCTAGGATTGAAATATTTGAGTTTCTCCTACAGTCTCAGTTCTGTGTTGTTGGCATCGTGTAGGCACCTTAGTTCAGTAGTAACTCAGACAGACAAGGGCTACCAGTACTATTTCCTTCAGCACATGCACTCAGTTTTCCTTGGAGGATCTCCTATTTAAATTCAGACTTGGCTCAGCACTGCTTAACTTGGGAGGTCTGACTGGCTCATGAGGCAAAATGATGTGGCTACAAGCCACTATATTTATTTGTTCTCCATATATTTGGAGTCACCTTCTGTTAATCACATACAATTGATTATGATTCATAAGGCACTTCAAGAACATCATCTGACAGAGAAGTCGTTTGAGTGCTTTCTTTATTAATGTGTTGCCTATGAACTTTGTCTTCCACTTCCCAAGAGTCGTGAGTCTTCTTGAGAGGGTCCTAAATGATTTCAGAGAGGCAGACTGCCTACAGAAGGGGTGGATATGCATGCTTTTTGAAGATTTTGATGGAGTTGTGCCTACTGCAGTGCTCCCCAAACAATTCCTCTGGTGACACGGCTCTGTAAGAATTCTGACATGTTTAAATGTCAGTTTCTTATATTAACCAGTGGAGCAGGCAACGTGCTATAAATTATAGCTCATTCCTGTCAGGCATACAAGTGTGTTGGCTGCTTGAAGTGAGATTTTTTGCCTAGCAAGAAAAGTATTTAAAATTTGTAATTCTGTGAGTAATTTCATGAGGATTCACCTTCTGAAAGTTCCTGCTGAAGAGATGTCTTTCAGCCCATTGAGCATGTGTGCTCCATTAATGTCTGCACATGCAGAATAGGTTAAGTACACAATGAATTTCCTGGGTGGGTGTCAAATAAGTCTTTAATACGTAGAGATTAGTATGAATTTAGATTTTGCCCACTTAAAAAAAAGGGAAAGCATAATAAGAAAGAACTCTTGGACATTTGACTGTGAAGCATGGAAGACAAAAAATAACTGGGAGGTCTCTAGAATCTTCAGGAGATCGGTTTACTAGCCTTGGTTTTTTTGTGATTCTCATTTTTCCCTAAAATCCACATTCATTTATAGCATGAAGTCCGAAGATGACAGCAATAATCTTCATCTTTTTTTTGTGGAAAACTTCAGATAGGGCTTCAGGTGTTCTGGGGCAGATACTACACCATTTTCAGGAAGTGAAGCTTTTCCAGGAATGCATGGAAAAGTTCACTGCTCTGAATTAAGGAAAGCTGTTCTGACATATGTCTCCTGAACCTTTAGGAGGAGTTAGCAAGAAAATGTGATAGGAACAACCTCTTTCTGAAAAGGAGCTTATGGCTGAAGACCACGCTCACACATGTTGCATAATTTCTGGTTGGCTTTTCTTTCCTGTGGTTATGTGCAAAACTGTTACGGCTATGGGAAAAGTCTCTTGATTCCTAAAATCTGCTGTGACATTAATGATGAATAGTAAAGACCGCTGTGCTGCACTTTGCACGCTAATCAGTCTTTGTGTTTCTTTATATCTTGTACCATATGTACACTGTGACTTGGCTGGGATGAAAACTGTAACTGGCAACACTTACCCCGATTGTTCTTAAACTGATCAAACAGTAACACAGTTTGACAGAAATTTTATAAACCATCATGTCGTAAAACAAAACCAGCAGAAACTAGCTTGAGCAAAGAAGGTGTGTTGAAAAAGAAAAAAGTTAATGAAAAGCACATGAAACTGCCCATCTGTGCAATTGCTGTACATTTTCAGTGTATGAAGGCAAATAAATACCATAAACCTTTTGTACAGTCAATTTGAACATCTCAAAAGAAGTTTTTCTGAAAGTTAAGAAGCAAGCTAAAACAAGTGCTCTATAATTCACACTGTGAATCCACTGGTGGTAGTCAGAGTAGGATTTGTCAGGCAATATTTACCTTGCCCTTTCTCTTTTTATTTCTCTAAGAACTGTCTCTTACACATCCTCAGCCTTTGCTTGTTTGGTTTTATGTGTCAGCACATGTGAGTTACAACATGAAAAAAGGAAGTTTTACAAACTCAAGGGAGCAGGCAGTGAGGTACATGTCACCATTTTGCTCTAAAGAAGACAGGATGTCATATTGGAAATGTTTTATTTGTAAAATGAATGCCCACCCTCGTCCTTAATAAGTATTTATGCCCAACATAAAAAAAATGTAAATCATCAGAACCAGACAGTTCAGGGATTCAAGAAAGCCTATTTTAGCAAAATCAGGGTTGCTATCTCCAGGTCTATGAAAGGAAAATAAGGAAAAGAAACCAGGAGGAGACACACGTATTCTGGCAAGAAAACCTGAATCACAAAAGTGACAAGAAGAGCAAGTGTCTATAATAAATCACAGTCCTGATAATCTAAAAGGAATTGTAAAAAAGTGTAAGTGCAAGGTTATAGGAATAAAAGTAAATGCCCTCACATAAGTAAATTAATCAGGAAAACATACATAACAGGCATAAAGCAATGGCTCTATAAATACATCAGAAGTCAGTTGAAGGTAGTTGAAGTAACAAAAAGAAAAAAAAGTCAGGTCTAATACTTCTTGCAGATACTTATTGAAAGAAGTAATATGGGATACAGAGTAGGGTGATAAAGCTTTTTTCTTAACTTTATCAACAAAGTGTCCTTATGGTTAATGCAGTAATTTTAACGAGGAGCAAGAGGAGAAGAGCCAAAATGTCAGGTTGGAAAAAAAAAAGGTAATTAAGGTGTACTTCTTGAGGAAATTGAAAATCACCTATGAATGCTTACAGTGCTCTAGATTACCAGCAATTACCTTCTGGAACCCTCTGGGAATAGAGGGGATTCCACATGTATAGATGATAATAATATGATGCAAAGTATCTCCCACCTGGATTTCTGTGGACAACTATGCATATAATTAAGCTTTTGAACAAGCCACAATGGGAGACTATAGGATTTTGCTCACTGGAGATTTTTCAGAGGATCAGTACGTGTGAAGGATGTGCAAGATACACCTCATGTTATTCCTGAGCTAAGGAAAAGGACTGGCTGAGTCCTGGACATGTGAATCCATGACAGTGAAAGGTCATTTGGCACTTTTATGCTTATGTTTGCCAAATTATACATGCAGTTCACGCTGTGTCTGTGTTGTTTATTTTTCCTGCTAATGTCTGCAGCAAATGCAGATTGAGCCGTGATCTCTGTGACATTTTGCCTGCACAGTCACAGGTGCAGTGGCCTGCAGGTAACCACTGTCAGTGCTCTGAGCAAGACAGGCAACTGTCACTCATCCCTGTGTCATAAATTACTGTGCCCTGAAAGTCAAGTAAAAGCTGCAGGAGGTCTGTTTTGAAAGCTAAGATCATACAAACACTTTAAAATGAGTAGAAAATTCATTCTCTGTTGCTTTCGTTTGTACTCTGTTGTTCTTGATAACATGTCAAAGCTGTCTTTTTAATTTAAGTAGGTCAGTGGCTACATCTGGTGACATCAATTCACACTTTCTGACTCACATTTTCACTGAGGTTCAAAGTCCAAAACCAACTGTTTACATGCCTTATTTATAAACACAAGCAAAATGAATTCTTTTTCCATGTGCAAGTGTTTTATTTGTGTCTTTCCACTTTGCTTGGGCACTAATTCCTTGCTTACATTCATGTAGTGAAATCAATTCATTCATTTCAACTTTTTCCCAAATAATTCCCTCTTTGTCATCTCTAAACAGTAAAGAAGCAAGCAAATATTTGCCATCAGTGTCTTCTGCTATTTTTTAAATTGTTCTAATCAAACCTATTGACATTTTTTTCCTCCAGCATAATTGTTGAAGTTCCTATGTTAAATTATTTATTCAGGCTAAATTCTTTGACTCAGTGACTTCAGAATATAGAACTCTCATGTAGAAAGCTAAGCACAAGGTATAACTTAAAAACTGTAAATAAGCAGATCAAAATAATCCTTAAACAGTTTCATCTGAGGTGTCTTGATGTAGGAGAAAGAGTCATTGGCGCTAGAGAAGGCAGAGGTGCTGGCAGGAACTTATTTAAGCCAACCTTCAAATCTATGTGACTGAAGATCCTGAGGAGTCATGAGGAGGAGCAGGTGAAAGGGAGAGGTTGGAGCAGGAAGATGAGCAAGGATGAGCAAGAAGCATTGTGAGGCAAATACAGATCTTATAAGCTGTGGTCAGTGCTTTCTTTAACTGGCATTATTAGCCTTGAATATTATGATCTGGTCAAGCACTACTCCCCAAATCAGTTGGGTGATACGTGCATACATAATTTAAGAGATTGGAAAACAGTTTTTCACAGCATTTGTTTTGAATGACAGTCTGTAAAGACAAACTCAGTGCGGTGTTGTCAATACAGAAGGGATTTATGGGTGACAGAAATGATCTCAGGGAATGTGTACACAAATAACAACAGGAAGGTCAAAATTAATAAAAGCTTAAAAAGGCTGAGGGCTAGATAAAAGATAAAAGCTAAGATTCTTGGATTGTTGTTATGTGTATGTATACTTCACCAGTTTTGTAGTTAACTCAAATTTGCCTTGGTGCTGCCCATCTTGAGTTTCTGTGAATTTCCAGAGGCAAACACTCTGTTCCTTTGTCATGGTCCTTGAAGCACATGGCAGCACTAATGGCCAATCCTCTATCAGTTTTATGGCTTTTGTTTGTGGCTGCAAGCATGCAGCACATACAGTAAAAACAGATATATCAAAACAGTGCAAAAAAAAAAAAGCTCTGTTGAAATTCATGTGAACTTTGGGGAGAAACATGAATTCAAGCTAAACCAAATGTTTCAGTTTGCTCTGCTTCAAATAAATAAAATAACCCAGTGGGACTACATCCCTGCAGCGAGACACAAACTTTACCTGCCAGTGATTTGAGGCAGATGTAGGCTCAGCTGGCTTGGCTGCAGTATGATGTGAAAGAAACACAAGCTTTTCAGGGTTTTATAGCTGGAGTTTTGCTGAGTGCAGCTGCTCCCTCAGCATATTATTAACTCAAAAACATGTTCATTTAAAAAAAAAAAAAAAAAAGAAAAAGATTCCTGGCACTTCTTTATCATGCAGGGGATCTCTTGGGCTATTCTGAGGGGATGCATTTGAAAATTGCTGTGGAGGATGTGATGCACTAAGATTAGTATAAACAAAATGGAATCTAAATAATCGTAGTGAGAGTAAAAAAGAAGACAAAATGGAAATATTAGACTTGTATCCATCTGGAGGTTTCCTTAATAGGCACTCAGGAGCCTAGCAGGGACTTGCATCAATCACAAGAAACTTATTAAAAAAACTCATCACCCCTCTTCGCCCTTTATTTGATTTCTGTAGTGGCTGCATAGTTTCTAAAGAGATGAATAATATTTTGATGGCAATAGTTTTGTAGAATCACAGGATAATTGAATGTAAGGCTGGAAAGTGCCTTCTGAGGTCTCTCCTGCCCCAGTGGGAGAATCAAGTACGTCTGTGTCTCTTAACACATTTGTCTTCAGGGCTTTCAGTGATGGAGGGCCCATGCTTTCCCTGGGCTCGCCAGATAGCTCTATTAGCCTCCCCCCAGTGCATAACTTATCTTTGCTGATGAAGTTTAATCCCATAACTTTATGTCTGTTTACTGTTGGAATTCTAAGTAGTATTTTAGCTGTTCTCTTTTCTGTTATTTGAACACCAGTGTCACCTTTGTCCTGTTTTCTCTTAATTAAGCAGCTTCAGCCTTTCCTTTCTCTTTTCTTGCCCTCCCCTGTCTCCTCATCTCCTTCCTCTTATTTTATCACCTTTTCTCATTCTTGTCACCCCTTTTCAGACTCTCCAAAGGGTGAACATCATTCCCAGTTTGGTGTTTCCAGGGCAGGAGTCCAGAAGCCTTCTGGAACAGTCACAGGAAGGGCTCCATCTCCAGTCTTTCACAGGCAATATTGTAAAATACATCCCGATGTGATGCCTGCCTCTTTCCACAGAACACAGGTTTGATTTATGTTCAGCTTGTGATCCATGGCACTCCTTAAAACCTCTTAACAGCTGCTGCTCAACCATTCTTCATTCTGGCTTTGTGCATACAATTTTCCTGATCTAAGCTCAGCATTTTGCACCTGACTTTATTTGATCCTAAGCAACTTGTGTAATTGTCAAGGTTCATACTGAATTTTTATCACATCCTAACAGACTAACAGTTCCTTCCAATTTAATATTTTCTGAATGCTTAGAAAGATTTACTGGAAGTACAGGTTTCCTTCCACTGACATTGTACTAAATTACTAGACACTGACTGTTATTGACTGGAAAACATTTGGAAAACACAATTTCAGGATGATTCTTGGATTTAGCTCAAAAATGTACAGTCTGGGACAAATTTGTATGGAGGAAGGTGGTGTAGTGATAATATCAGTGGGTATGGTTTTGGAATTGGCTTTACCTCAGGAATCATATTCCAGACTGCTGTTACAAACTTTTCCTGGGGCAAGGGGACATACATATGCACTCTGCTTTTAGAGATCTGTGATGTGAAAACTAAGTTTGCATGCTACCTATTTCTTCTGTGTTTATTTATTTGACACGGAATAGAATAAGGCTCTGGCCTTATTCCGCTTTAATACATGAGCATGTGATGAAAAGAGTTGGGGAAAAGTGTGATTGTACTGAGTCAGTCGTTCTGCTGAGTGAACACTGAGCATTGTGGTGCACTACAGCACATTGTAGCATGCAGTGCCTTTCAAATTTACATAAGCTAAAATATTATATGTTGTCAGACAGCAAGCCCATTTTCTCTACTATTCCTACAATTTTTGTAAAAACCTAGTCTGGCATATTTTAATAAATAAAAAAACCCTAAACTGACAAAAATGTCTTAAAATAATCCAGGACAGATATTCTGATAGCCTTTTACCTGTCACTCTTTTAATGAAGACCACTGATTTACTGATGGATTAATGAAGCACTCTTGGGGTGGTGTGTGTGGCTTTTGCAGCATTTCCTGTGGTAGTTTTCTCTACCTCTGCTGGTAAGCTGAATATGATGTGGAAAAAGCAGTTATCTCTGGAGTGCCCTCATGCTATGCCACGTGCAGGTCAGGAAAGGCGAGGTTTAGGGCTCCACTCTCTCTTAATTTTTTCTAAGCAAGCTTGTTCTCCTTTTGTCCTGTTCTTTTTTCTTCTAGGGAAGTTCAGTGATATATTTTTCTATCTGAAAAGAGAAAATTTCCTAAAAGTGAGTACTAAGCAGTCTTGGATGTTTTCTGGCAGCCCTCAACTAGTCTACCTATATAAACACTAATACATTTATGTATTACTAGTGTACTGCATTAAAACTTCCCAAATATTACATGCACGTTATTTTGACACATTTTGTGCAAGCTCCACATCCAAGGGTGTTTTTCTGTATTCTTGCAAGCAGGGATGGTAAAGTTAGAACAAGTGCCATCCTGCTTTGGGGATTTACAGGACACAGTTCAGCTGATTTCATTCAGTCTAACATAACCCACATTATTCTCTCACATGAAACACCTATTTAGAGCTAGAATCCACACACCTGCTTTCTAAACCAGCCTCACTCACTGTTTGATTTATTGATACATTAAGTGGGTTTTCAGACCTAACAAATAGCCTCAGATAATCATTTCACTCCTACTTTTCCTCTGGGACAGCAAAGGTCAGTTTCTGTTGTAAGCTCTTAACTCCAATCTGGAATTAGCTGGAGATCATTAACACTCAATATAAATTCAGCAGCAAGCTTGAAATGAGCTGGTAGTCCAGCTGGGCTTATACAGGACTTCCATCCTGAAAGTGGAGCTAACTTCACCTCAGCTTTTTGTGTCAGAATTGTCTAATGCTATTGTTGCTGCTGTAGCTTAGAGATCTACATGTAAAATACGGGCTCAAAAATAAAAAAAAAGAAGCACCATTGCCTCATGAAAGTCTCCCACTGTGTAGTTTTACTTTCTTATATGCTCATACAGACACCAGCTGTACTTGTGCTTTGGAGGTGAATGATGAAATGATGAAATGAGAGCTTTATCTTTCATGCTCTGAGGTTTCTTAGCATGAAAAACCACTAAATCAATGAAGAGAGTGGCAGATCCTCAGAAATCTACAGTTCGTTTTAGTGACTCAGAAAAGGTTCTTGGCTCTTCCTGGTTAATCATCTGAATTTTTCAGATAACAGCATTCCCTTCTAGTTAATTTTTTTTCTTCCTGTTAACAAGTGATGCATATTCATCTAATGTTGCTTTCTAGGCATTCTGCTTACTTCATATAGACCTGTTTTCTGGGGAGTACCCTCAATGCTTTAAAATTATTAAAATAAAAATAGTAAGGATTATTTAAATATCAAAAAGAAAATTAAAGAAAAAAAGAAACTAAGTTTCCCTAAATCCTAAGGGAATTAGTGGACCAATGCAATTTTAGGGCCTTAGAGGAAATGAAACAGTTGTAAAACTGTTGCTGCCACCCAGGAGGGTGACGCAGTCGCCCGTACAAGGTCTCCTCACAGGACACAGAAAAGGCTCACTGAAGGCAACTGGAAGCAAGAACAGTTCTCCCAGCCACTGTCTTTTGATTGTTCTTATATTTGTGGGAGAGATGAGGAAAAGATCTGAGGAATGAGGAATCCTACATCATGAGGAATCTGATGTAGGAGCTGGTAAAGGGATGGGAGACACATCCTAGTCCAACATGCAGAAGTTGTCCCTGAGGAAACAGCTCTTGGGAGAGCATTTGGACTAAGAGGGGTTTGGAAAAGTGAACAGAAGACTGTCTCTTGTTACTTGATTTTACTTGTGCCCAGGAAGAGAGCACCATATACATTTCTGTAAATAAATTAGGCAGCATCAGAGAACACCTACCACTTTCCCTTCAGAATGGAAACAGGCTGTTTCAAAAAGTTGTTCCACTTCTCTGACAGTTTTGCATACAATACCTGGTACATTTTCTCTCCTTCACTTTCCCTGTAGTGTGATTACTACCATAAACTCCGGGTTCCTGCAAAAGTAAATCTTACTCCAGGCAGACATTTCCTGTTGAAAGATGAAACCTTACACTTTAGCAGTGCTCTTACTTTGCTGACCCAAAAGTAAGTGGCTCAGAGCATAGCTTAACCTCTTCTGATTAGGGGGAGGGAAAAGACAGCCTGTGCTTTGTGCTACAGAAACAAATCTCATATTTTTCTTTAAAACTTCCAAGAACTTATGGAATTATCTATATACCATTTGTGATGCCCAGTGATAATTTATTTTTTGTAAAAATTCCTGTTTTTTTAATTCAAGTCAGTGTTTTCAGAATGCTGGCATCTGAAATGAGGTATAGCACTAGTAAATAGTTATTAGTTGTTTGCCATAATAATATTACAATTTTTTGAAGGTTTTAAAATTTCTTCTTGAATTTGAATATGGTTTGGACAAATGGGAATGGATAGGACTGAATTTTAAATTCAGAGGTGGTTTTGGGCTGCAGTTTGTGTCAATTTAATTGCAAGATTTACTTGCAGATGATATCTGCAGACTATTCCTCAGGTGTAATGAAATGAGAATCAAAAAGAATAATCTCATATTTGATTGCTCTCTCTTTCTTGGTTGGTCAATACAGAAGGCTCAATGTGTGTATTTTATTTTATGGAAGTGCTATCCTGTTTAATAGGAAAATGGAAGCTATTTAAAAATAGGGAGTATTTTTCCAGCATAATAAATGTTTCCTCTGTATTGTCTGTTGATTTAGAGGCAATCCAAATACTGAAAAACTTTGGCTGAAATATCATTTTTGTCTGCAGTTTATGTGAGGATTTCTTGAGAGAATTGTCTGTGCTCCATGTCCTGGCATATAAGTACTGCCATTTTAATCTGCCATTTTTTGGCCTTCAGAGTAGAATGATGATCCCTCATGGAGGTTCCCAGTAACTTGTATTTTGTAGTCTAGGTGAGAACTTAATCCTCAGGAATACAAAACAACCAACTTAACTTACATGAGACACCAGGAGAGGTTCTCCAGAAAGAAAATTATTTTGGGATGTTAATGGGTTTTGTTGTTTTTTAAGAAAGCCAACATTTTATGTGGAAAGAAAACACTGAGTACTAATATTCTTTTTATGTGAAACTCCTTTTTTTTTTTTTAAATAAGTAACAGGAAATATAAATGCTTGGCCATGTTAACCCTCAGAAGTAACTCTATGAAACTTCATAACCTGTTTTAGAGTATGAAGGTTAGCTGTGAATTTAGAGAGAAGTGGTGATAGGACCAGGAGTATAATATCCAAACAAATAATTTTAAGGGTGCATTTTTTCAAGTCCTGCATGATAGTGGGTCACACTGAGAAGCACTCTGAGATGTGTCTTCAGAAGCAATGGGCAGACTTCTTCAAAGGCAGTTTCACAGATACATCCCAATTTAGAAATGGTGATAATTTTACAGGTCATTACACATATCTAGTGACATAAACCAGTGGTATTTATGTGTGTCTGTGACAGCTGTGGGAACTGGTTAGTTGGGGAGCGTGCTCGTACGTGAAAACAATGTTTTCTTCCTGCAAACCTCCCACAAATATGATGAATTTTCCATCTTGGTATTCCAGTAAGAAGGAATATGAAAGGGAAATTGTTTCACTGGCTGAGATCCTAAATATGGACAATTTCTCTGTAATCCTCCTTGAGAAACAACGTGGGCTCAGACTATTTATTTCATCATAGATGAACCTGAAAAAAGTGCAGTCCAAAAAGGCACAGTCCTCTAAAGTCTATTCTCTCACAGCTTGAATGAGAGTACTGAGCTTTCATGAATCCTGACAAGCATAACTGGGATTAGAATAAAGTAAAATATAATGGAAGTTCTTTGTGTATGGGAAAGTTTCCACAACAGAGAACATAATTTGAAAGATATCCTTACAAAAATGAATGTAATTTACGTAGGGTTTGCAATATTCTGTGCAAAGTAGTCACATTGGGAAAAAGCCTGAGACAATGCCTGGAAGTGTTTTTGATTGAAGATATATTTTAAATCTGTTTAACTTAATTTTAATTTGTCCCTGTCATGGTTAGGGACACATTCTACTTGAGCAAACCTGATCTAGTGAAAGGTGTCTCTGCCCAAACCATCCTATGATTTATTCTGTGATTCAACTTGAATTATATTAAAATCATTTTCAGATATTATGACTCATTAAGGAAATTGATTTTGAAACTTAATCGCTGTGAAACTTGGAAGCAGAAATTATAACAAGACTACAGGATTGCAACTCTGAAAATGTATTTTAGGTTTTGTGTATATAAATACATTTCATAGGGTCTCAAATGTGTCCTGAAAATGTTGAAGACACTAAGATTAGTGTAATTTTAGGAACGTCACATGAGAAGGGTCCTTCAGCATTAATTAACACAACTTGTCCTAATTACATGAATAAACACTTCCAAAACACTTTTAAAGAGTGTCAAACGTCTTCCCCTTTGTCACTGCTTATTAGAGATTCCAAAATATTAGCACGACACTGGAACAGTCCTGCAGTCTGCTTGGCCACATTGCTGATACATGAGAAATAACCTGAGGGGGATTTAGCGAAAACAGAGGGAATGACTGGTGTTCCCATGCGTTTATTTGATTTACTTTTAATAACTTAGCACATAAATCATTCAGACCCAGCTATTCAGATTTAATATTGAGCAACAGTAGCAACTCTAAAGATTTTTTTTTCACTAAGCAAATGTTGCTGAACACATATTCTGAGTTTACATTCTTTCTTCACTCAGGGATTTCTCACTTCAGAAATACTTTAAATTATGAATACAAATTAGACTACCTCGTACTATTTACTCTGCATAGTCATGATTTAAAATATGGCTGTATTCCAAAGGATGACCTGGTATAAATATGGAAGATCTATATTTTTGAGCTTGTTTTAGCTTTGGTTTCTTTTTTATAGGTAAAAGGATTGTTTTAAGTAGTTTTTTACAACCTCTCAAAAAGGCCCATCTTCTTTTCCGCTTCTCCCTTCCCCTTTCTCCCTTTGCATTTTTCCTTCCCCTTCCTCCTCATGCTTAGCCCTGTGATTTTGTTTGCTTGGTTGGTGTGGTGAGTTGACCTTGAGCTGGACACCAGGTGCCCACCAAAGCCACTCTGTCACTCCCTGCCTCAGATGGTCAGGAGAGGGAAAATATAAGGAAAGGCTTAGACTGAGCTGAAAGAGAGAAAATGGCCTTCTTTACGTAGAAAAATTGCAAGTAGCTGATTAGGAGAGACCCAAAAATCTGGTGTATTCTACTGTTTTTAGATAGAGCAGATCTATGCTTTAAATAGAAGAACTTCTAGATCCAGAGTCATGGAGCAGTCACTGCTTGCATCCACATTGCTTCAGGATTAAAATTCTCTATTCGTCATTCATCTTGAAGAGAGCTGGCTGGAAGAGTCCACAGTGGAGCCAGGGAATGAACTAAAAATGTTGTGGACTATCAGAAGGTTCACGACTCAACTGAGACTTCTGGTCCTTTTTTCCTAAGCAATAAAGGTAAAGGTAATGATTTGTTAAGCAGTAAAGGTATGCCTTTGATTCCTGTCCCAAGCCGCCAAGGAAAATGTGAACCCCTCTAAATGTATACCTGACACTCCCTACAAAGGGAGACTCAACTTTGCCTTTCTCCTCTTGTGTATTATTTTTAGCTTAAGTGAAATTAGCCCATCTGCTTGTTTTACTAGGAATTTTTAAAAAGAGCCTTTCTTAAAAAAAAAAAGTGCTCGTTTCTCTTTTATAGTGAGCATACATTCATCCAGTCTCCTTTTTTTTCTTGAGTTAAACTAAAACTAATTACATACCTTCTCCATATATAAGAGAAACATATGCATTTTATTATATTTTCATATGGTTGAGGCAGTCTTTCTTCACAATATACTAAGGGATGAAAAAAGAAAGCCATGGATGCTCTTTAGACCTGCAGCCATCTTTATGAATTCCTATTTATTAATTTCCTTTCCTTCTTTTCTCCAGGGAACCTTGGAGGTGGCCAGGGTCATCGTAGCAGACTGAAAACTGATTTGAAACCTCAGAGGAGGTAATAATACTTTCTCATTCCTCCCTTGTTTAATCTGGACAAACTAGCTGTAACTCTCTGCAGATTAGTAACATGCAATATGGCATGGTGGGACAGACCAGGTTTCAGTGTGTCCTTAAACTTCATTAAGGATCTTCCACTCCCATCTGATTAGAAAGATTTTTGTTGGGATCAGAGCTGCGGTGAAATCTGGGGCACTGGGTTAATGGACAATAAGAAACAATTAATTTATAAATCCATTGAGTGATGATAATGACGTAGCATAGAGTTTTAAGTCTGTAAGGTTGGAAAGGATGCTGTTTTCCCTGTTTGTCTCTTGCTAAGGTGGAACATACTCATTCCAGTTTCAGAGACATTTTAACTTCCCAAATGATCAGCAGTGTTTTCTCTTGCCCACGTTATGTATTTTCTTAGCTGACTGTGTAAATCCTTTGGCTGCATGGTGAGTATTTGTGAGCATAAGCAGTAAACCTCCCTCCGAAAGTGAGTGGCCAATTTTATGAGTGTTGAATGGGTAACCAAAACAATAATGTTTCTCTTCCACTTCACAAGAGGGAACAGAGGGTTTTCATTCAAGCCATTTTAAGCATATCACTATCATACTGTGCCCTTTATCTAGAACTAAATATCAGCCAAAGTTTACTTGAAAACGAGCCTGGGTTTTGCTCAAATAAGCTAATGAACCTTTGTGAACTTTCAAGACTGGGCTGAATTTCAACTTTGGAACAATACTTGAAGCCAGGTGAGTTTTACTGTAAATATTTCCACCATGGTTCCAGCAACAATCTGATCTTGTTTAACTAGTTTAACTAAATGCTTGTGTAACAGTGAGGACTGGATGACAGGCTTTTTATTATAAAAAACCTGAAAAGTAAAAGAAGTGATAATATGCTACTGTTGAAACTATGTGCTACATTTCTAAATGTGCTGATTGAGACAATATTAAATATAAATATTCTGTTTTTTCATCTATACATAGTCATATATAGATGCCAATAAAAACAAAATGTCCTTAAGTTTAGTTGCATGCAAACAAAAATACTGGATGTGCTCTCTATATGTATACAGATTTGTAAAATCTAAGACAAAATGAATGTTACTAGTTACACCATCTCAAACAAGTATTTCTAATCTTTACAGACCTCTTTTTAAAGGGTTTTATCTTAAATATAACTCCTTACAGAAAGGAAAGAGAATCAATGGGGGGATTCAGTGCAAGCACTAAATATCACCTCACAAGCAAGAGCAAATTGCATACTTCTGGTACATAGACAAGGGCATAGAAATCTGTGTCCATCCATATATCTCTCTCTGCCTCTACTCTCCTACCCCACAATCCAGTCCAAAATATTGCTTAGTCTCATAAGCAGATGGAGCTAGCATAGAGATGCCTTCACACAGCAATGCAATTGCTTCAAGATGGACCACAGTGCTTGACAAAAATAATGAATAAATAATACTATATGCTGGGCTCTTGACTAGCCTAAAACATAGGGATTTATAGAGTGATCACCCACCACTTTTCTGAAAAACGGTTGAAGTGTCTTCCAAATAGTCAAAATGTAGTAAATACACATAACCAATTCCCTAATTTAAAGCCTATGATTATGGAGGCAAAAGACTGGATCAGTACTGGGATAACTGCACTCACACTGATGCAAAACTGATGTGACTAGATGAAGAAACAGGGTAATTAGCAGAGTAGCATCCACCTGGAGCTCTTACTAGGTGGTGGTATTGTAGTATTCTAAGGGTTAATGTTTTTTAAGCCTCTTTTAATTGTAAGTAAAGATTGTGTAAAAGTTTTCTTTTTATAGCATTAATCTGTAGATTAATGTTTCCTGTGTTTTAATTTCATGTTCCCCAGCAGCAGATGAGTGGTATAAAAAATGTTTAATTAGAGTCAGTCATAGCCTCCTGGCAAGCAATGACCTTACCTTCAACTCCACATACTGGATAAAGAACTTGCAGTCTTTTTTTGTTCTCTAATGTAAGTTTTAAGCCTAAAAGGCATAAAGTGTATTTTTTTTTTGCATATTCTGCTGAATGTTGACCGTAATAACAAAACCGTTATATCTGTGTTTTCCAAGCATTTTTTGTTGTTTCCTGGTTGGAGTTTACTGAGAGAGTTGTGTGTTTGTGAAAAGAGAGACAGAGACAGAGAAGGCTGAAAGTTCAGCAGATTTTTCTGAGTTTTGGACTGCAGCTTCTGTTTTGTTGCCTGTACCTAAAGCAGCACATTAGCTAGTCTAGCCTGATTTTAATGTAACCACTGCACTTAAGCAAGGCTTACGCTCACCACTAACTATTCCCTAAGGCGTTTATTAGTTCAGGCATGTGTTCCATAAATTACACAGAGGGCACGAAACTGTGTTTCAGTTTATCATCTAGATGTGTCTGCATTTTAATCTCTGTTGTACGATGGAAGCCAGGATTTTACTTCCCTTACCATGCACTTTCCTGTTTCCTAGGAAAGCTTCTCATGCTGCAGCAGAGAAAGGAAGAAAATCTGTCTGCCATTATACACTGATACAATTAAACACATGAGCTGGCTTGTATTCACATGGCTTGGCTGCAAGTCAAGAAGGTACCCATAAAAAAACCCTAAAATCTGTGTGTGCGTGCATTCATGTGTGTGTATGTATAAAATATAACTGGGACATGCCAATTATTTTTCTCCTGGTTTTAAAATGGATTCCACACTCTTATCACTGCCAAAATAAAATAAAATAAACCAAGTGTTTCTTTCATTCCATCCTGCAGTCTTTATCAGCTTGGTAAACATACACTGAGAAACCAAAGAGAAACTATTGGTGTTCTTTAGCAGAAAGAGTGAAACAAAACCAGACTTTCTGAGAGTTTATGAGGCCATGTAAAAAGATCATTTCCTGCCAAAGTCCCTAGCTATAACTGGAAGATCAAAATGTCCTGATTGGGAGATTGTGTTAGTCACAAAATATGATATACACGTTGCATTTTGGAACTATTGTCTACTTAACACTTACTGTTGCTGGACTGGGAAAAAATAGCACATATGTTGCTACCTCATAGGAGTGAAGCAGAAATAATGAAAAGGGCAGGGGAGGTGCGGGGGAGAAGAAAGTAACTGCTGGAAGGAGCCAGCAATGTGCTGAGAGGACATGCTGGAGGGTGAGTGAAATTCCCCTCCAGTTACCTCTGTATCGACTTAGCCCCACTACCCATGAACTTCTGGCTCCCTGACAGAAAAATAAGCCCTGCAACATTCTGCTTAGGTAAAGAATAAAACCCACTCAGCCTGTCAGTACATACTGTTCTGCTCGACAGCCTTGATGCCTCAGATGTTATTTTCCAGTTGCTGAACTCAGAAACAGGGTCTGGTGCAGCTCCCAGGTTATTTGCCAGGCCTGTGACAACTATCTTGCAGATGCTGAAGATGCAGTTATGTATTTCAGTGCATGTGTGATTAACCCAGGTATAGTGTCATCTTCTCAGCACACATGGAAATACTAAGTGTATAATAATGAATAGGACAGGTGGAAAATTACGTATCAAAGCTGGTTTTTCATGTAGAACTGTGCATTTTGTGTTTTACTTGGAAATTCAATTATCTATGGAAAGAAGTCCAAAGGTGCCCCAGTGAAAAATCTGTCTGGAAGCATGGATATGATGACCAGTGAAAACTACATTGGATGTTTTATATAACCCTGTTCCCCTGTGGGCCAGGGCCCAGCCATCTCTCATGAAGCACCAAGTTCAAAAAGAGAAGGGATTATAAGGCACCAAAAAAGAAGTTACTTGATCAAGGACCCTAATCAAGAGAGGATAATACAGTGACAAAAGGCATTTGTACCATGACTGTGGTAATATCTTCTCAATTCACAATTTTCCTAAGCAAATGTCATACTTTTAAATTTTAATGCAGTAAATTTTTAATGAAAACAAGAGTTTGGCTCAGAAACATGGATGGAAACATCTTTTAGGAAAAAATTCTCAGGGGAAAGTAGTGTGTTTCCTGACTTAATAGTAACCAATAAAGCAGACCTTAATTCGTGTAACAGTTTTAACTGGAAATACTGTTATTTCTGCTCTGGTGCATATGAATGTGATGGATTCCTACTCTGAGCAAGAGAGAAACTAGAGGGAATATGGGAGCTGCTAAACTAAATCAGCCCCAAACTATGTCATTGCAGCTGCTGGTGTTTGGTGGTAGCCCACAAAGAAGTGTGTAATACTAAGTAAGCAAAAGAATCATGAGCTGCATTGAGTGTGATGCTGATAAAAGCCAAACATTTTTAACATTACTTTCAACTCTATCTTTTTTGTGTTCATGTGTCCTGCAATAACTTTTTATTCTCAGGTTTTATCCCCACAGCTTCCTGTGGCACTAATGTCTACAGTTATATCTTGATGGTAGAAAGAGATTTTAGTTTGTTTTCACTATTTTTTAAATTTCAGTTCTTATCTCAAATTTATCATCCTTGTATTGTTGTTGATCTCATCCATCACTGATTTGTATGACAATTTCTCAGGGGCCCTGTCCACCTTGGATGTAATTTCCTATAGCTTTCTCTGCATCTATTTGCAAGTGGGATGGTAAAATCCTCCCTTTATGAAGAAAAGAGCAAGACTAGAGGTCTTCCTCAGCCAACCCACCTTGTTCTGCCTTCAGGCTGGGTTCAGCTTCCCAATTCACTTGGAAGACAGAAATGTGCTAAACTACAGGAGCCTTGAAAGTTATTGTGTCAGAGATTCATGCATACAGACTGCTTTTTTTGCCTGTAATTTTGAGAGAACAATAAAAGTGCTGATGTTGTAGAATCAGAGAATCATTTAGGTTGGAAAGGACCTTTAAGACCATCAAGTCCAACTGTTATATCTGTTTTACTGTTTTAACCATTTTATCCTTGTGTAATCTCAGTCTTATATTTATGAAGGACCCCAGCATTAAGGAGCAGAACACTGGTTACAAAAGATTTGTTTTAATGTAGAAAACATCTTGTGAAATGTTCTTTGTGATCTATTGGTCACCAACCGTTACTCAAAGTGCAATTCTAAATAGCAGAGTATATCTTCTCTATTTGTGTTCAGTACTGTACATTTTCATTTTCATGCTTTGTTTCCATTAATTCAACTGAAATGCCTATTAATCTGGTATTCCTATTATCACTATATTTTGAAACAAACCAGATTTCCACCAAAAATCATGACATATGCAAGTCTTCTCCCAGTTAGGGAAAGAAAAGATCCAAAAATGCTTTGGTGTCTATAGGTCAACCGTGTGTTCTATAAAACAAGGTTTTGTGTAGCTGAGACAAGGGAGAAACATTTTCACTAATCCATTTAAAAGACAGTGGCTTTTTTATTCAACATCCTTTTGGATCAGTCCTGTGACTTAATGTCTTTCTTGAAATTTTAGCACTAAGGAAGACAGTATATCTCTGTGTCAACTAAGGAGAGGCTGCAGACTCTTTCAGATGGTTTGGCTTCACTGCTGAAATGCTTTCAGCAGAGGAGTAGGGTAGAAAAAGCTACTTAATACTGGATCTTCTGCTCCTACATCATTTCTTCATCATAGAAAATACAGATGAAGGGTTTTGTTTATGGGGCTCTGCAAAGACACTACAGATCTGCTCTGTGCTTCCCAGTTATCCTTCAGAGCCTGTACTGCTCCCTCTCTGCCAACGCCCATGGGACTCTGGGGACCCTGGAGTTAAGGTGGCAGTGCTGATGGCATTGCCACAGAGCACCTGTGTATTTCCTCCTGAGGGTAAGCTGCTCACCAGGTTCTGGTGGTAGAGTCTGGGGCACTGGATTTGCTCGAATTGATTGCCAAAGGTGCAGGTCATAGAATCACAGAATCATTTGTCTTGGAAGGGACCTTAAAGATCATCTTTTTCCAACTCCCCTGCCGTGGCCAGGGATACTTTTCACTAGACCAGGTTGCTTAGATCCCCATCCAGTTTGATCTTGAATATTTTCAGGGATGGTACATCTACAACTTCTTTGGGCAACCTGTTCCAGTGCCTCACCACCCTCACAGTAAGGAATTTCTTCTTAATATCTAAGTTAAGTCTACCCTCTTTCAGTTTGAAGCCATTTGCTCTTTTCCTGACACTACATGCTGTTGTAAATAGTCCCTCTTTGTCTTGTAGGTTCCCTGCTCCTGGAAGGCCCCGGTTAGGTCACCCTGAAGCCTTCTCTTTTCCAGGCTGAACAAACCCAATTCTCTCAGCTTTTCCTCACAGGAGAGGTGCTCCATCCCTCTAATTTTCTTGGTGGCCTCCTCTGGACTTGCTCCAATGGGTCAGCAAAGATGGGGTTTGATGTGTTTTCATGTGAGCAATTTTGTAAAAGCTTTGTAATGATTTAACTATAGTAAGGATTTTTTTAAACTGCAAAACATGGGGCTAAATTCAGTGCAGGGCCTTCACATCTCTGTGTGGGAAATGGTTTTCCACGTCACATAAAAATGCTAGTGGCTGACAAAAGAAGCCTCATTCTCCACAAAACCTGACACATAAATTTGCAAGATGGCTTTTTGGTAGAGGAAGGGTGTCCTCCTCTCAGCAGGATGTTGCTGAGATATTGCAATAATGCTGGTGTCTGACAGTTGTGGCATTTTTGGTAGAGTCTGTATTTAGAATTTAGGGCCTGCAACATTGAGGTATTGTAGAAAGATTAATGTTCTGGTACTTTGAAAAAGAGACAATATTTTCTGCAAATATTGAATTTGTTTAAGTTTTCAAATGTCGAAAGTAATTTTAAAAATACATTGTGGTAATCAATACTTTTGTGAGGCTTTTCCAAATATTTGTGCATTTCATTATTTTAAAATTGAGGGGGTTTGCAAAACAATTCCTAAATTTATTGAAGCTTATCTTTTGATTTTCTTACTTCAGTCTTTGCTCAGTGTGTAGCACACTGACAATTAACATTTGGCGCTGCCTAGTGCATCCACCCTCATGATTGTAGCTTTGGAACACTTATCATGTAGATAAATAACTAAAGACACATACAGACTGTTACTATGCAAAATGTCTTCAAGGCAGTATGTGTTTCAGGTAGGTAATTCCAATAGAAAATTATGCCATCATACTAGAAGTGTATTAAATACTGTTATTCACTATTGACAAAGAATCCAGATACTTTCACTTGAGAAAGGTCTTTAGAAAATGGAGGTGTTTGAGATGGAGTTGTTTCTTTTTGAGGGAATTTTCCATTAAGTGATTGGAAACTGAGGGCTATTATTGTTATTGCTTGTATTTTATTTCCCTGTGATGACTGGGAGTCAGGAGCGACACCTGCAGCGATGTGAGCGCTGAAATGGCAAGTGATGTTTATGGCCAAAGCTTCCTTCATTAGAGCACTTCTGGCTGAGGAGCAGCCAGTCTGGTTGGCTGACAGACTGAACAACATCAAAACTATTAAAATTCCTCTTCAGTCAGCCAAGTGGATGTGTATTCCCACTTCATCCACACCCCAAATTTCCCTGTCTTTTTCCCGGACATCAGAAACCAGTCTGTCAGCAGCACAGCCCAGCCACATCTGCATATAACAACTATTCAAATTAATAATAAGGCACACCTCTGTTGAGGTTTTCTTCCCCAGTACAGGATTTTCTAGCACAGTGTTTCTCTTTAGCAGCTCATTTGACACTGGACGCCTGACCTCTGCTACCATAATAGCTGTTAATGGAAACTTCACCTCATGCAACGATAAGATGGATTTTTGGCAGCTGTGAGAGATTATGAAGAGTAAGAACAATCTTAGCTGGAATCAGAAGAAAAGAAAGCATCTGTACCTTGAGAAACACTCAGCTGGTTTTCATTACACACCAAGCCTATATTTATTACAAAGACTAGCCAAGAGACAGAAAATGATCGGTCTCAGCACTCAGAGCAGGGAGACAGTGTCAGCTTGATAAATTCTTCCTTTCTTCTCACTTGTATGAGTACAAGTGACCAGAGCAGCTCAAAACTACTGGCCGTCTGTCTTGCAGACCGTCTTCTTTTTCTTTCAGTGTTTCACCCTCATCTCTATCTGTCTTTCCCTTCTGAAATGGAAAGCAAAGGAGGTGAGGAAAAGCAAGGGGGAAAAAGTTTCTTCTTTCTTTATACAGGAATTTTACCATGTCAGACATCAAATAGATTAATCATTTCTTTAAAGTCTTTGTAACTAGAAACTTCTTTTCGTGTGTATATGGTGAGAAACATCTTAGGCCACAGAGGAGATCAATTAAAATTCAGAATTTGAAAGCTTAGTCGTTAAAAGTGAAAAGTCGAAAACCTCTGTTAAAGAGAGCCTTTGGATTAAAAACAATTTTTAAAAACCCAGGAAAATATCAGTGAGAATAAGAAAAAAAGTTATTTATTTTCCTGTCTTCTAACCAAGCCTGGAAAACACCAGAGATTGAGCTGAGCTGTCACTAAAGATTAGGAGACAACAACTACCAACCACAAAATGTTTGGATATGTCACTAAAGGCACTGTGAAGGGAGCCAAGTGAATCAAACAAACAGAATGCTGTGGCAGAAAACTTTGATTTAGTTGTAACTGAGTAAACATGGGGCTTTACTGCTGTAAACAAGTGTGGAGTTTTGCCATAGATCCTTTACATCTGAAGTGAGAATTAAATTATATGAGGCAGAGGGGAAGGCCCTTCAGAATCTTTTTTTCTGCTGTAATTAATTTGTAAATTACAAGGATGGAAGACAGGAGTTGTCTTTTTAGCTCTTCCAAAAAGGATGGGAGTTAGAGGCTTCCACTGCTTGTTTGATCTGTTGCAGCTGCTCCTGGAGAAGCTTGTTCCCTTGAGATGGTAGGAGATGTTGCAGTAGTATTTTCTACTTTCTTCAGCAAAAACCTGGAAGAAAGCACAGCCTGCAGCATGCCTGCCACCATCACAGCCCTCTATTTTCTTTTTAACTGTCTGCCAAGGTTTTTGCACAAGCACCCTCTGATATGGTGAAATTTAGATTGTGTAGAAATCAATATTGCTATCGTTGCTGAAGGCGCCACAGTTTAGTTCAGAACTTCAGGGCTGATTTAAAACCAGCATGTTCTTCAAGTGCCAGATGATGGTGTTTTGGATATGAGACCTCATCCATAGGAAAAGATGGAGTGTATATATAAGAGAGACATGAGGTGGTGGCAGGCAGGGACAGAATTTTCTCTTGTACAACTGCAGTTGAGTTCCTCTGTCCTCTCTGGGAATATTTATGTATAGGCAATATTAACTCCTGAGATGATTTAATTCCACCTGTCCTCTACCTACTAAATGTCATGACCAGCTACCAAAGTTGAGAAATTTAGCCTTCTGTTCATATACAAGAATTTAAACCTGAAAACTTTATCTGTTTCATGGATCTGTGCTAAAAACATTGCAAATCACCAAAACTGATTTAATGTACTCTTTTCGTCATGCTTCACAAAGGTTTTTTGTGAATTGAATGAAGTAAAAGATGACTTGTAATACAGTCAAAATTATTAGGGTTGGAAGGAACCCTAAAGATCACCTAGTTCCAAGCCCCCTGCCCTGGGCAGGGATGCCACTCTCTAGATCAGATTATTAAGGGCCCCATCCAACCTGGCTTTCAACACTTCCAGAGATTGGGCAGCCGCAGACTGTCTGGACAAATAGTTTTCAAATCAGTGAAAATGTCTTTGCTGTTTTCACAAGAAGTGGTTGCTATAAATGATAAACAATTTAGACACAGATCTGCAAAAGCACCCAATTCCTATTAAGATGTCTTACTCTGTCTTATCAATCTATGAGGTTGTTGAGGTTTTCTGGTGACAGCCTAGTTGGATTTTCCAGGCAGAGATATATGGAGGAAGTTACATCTACTGGACCTGGAGCTACTTCAGAGAAGTAGCTGAGCAAGGGATGACTGCTGGCACTGTGTTTGAAATTGCTAAAAAGAAGGAAATTCTTCACAGACTTCAAAGATATGTGTTTATTTAAAATGAGACTCCATTTTGCTCTTTTGCACCCTTCTAAATTGTGGTTGGAATTGGAAGGGAGTACTTTTTGTCTTCCGGTCTATGAGAACAGTCAGTGTATTTTTAGAATACAAGATAAAAATCTTTACTGGGGTTTTTGAAGAAGTCTGTCCCATTGGATCAGATGTGGTGTAAAACTGTTGCCCTGCAATTGGTCTGAAATAATTTATGGAATAGTCATTACTCTGTTGGTAAAATTTGTGTCAAAGTATCTCTCTGTTATATAAATTTTACTGGAACTATCAAACAATTATTTGCATATCACAGTACAAGAAATGGTGTAGTGTGATATTACAACATTAGAAAAAAATCACCCAGAAATTTGTGTGTAAATGGATTGTAAGAACTATATTTGCTTCATAAGAATGAGTCTTATCCTACACATAGAAGGCCAAAGTATTGCTTTAATTTATGGTGGATTTCACATGTTTTTACCCACGTAAGTGGCTGTTTTATTTAAAGTATATATCAAATCTTACTTTTACTCAAAGACAAGAGACAGGCACCTGTTAAAGACTACCTTGTCTTCATTCAGAAACCAGTTTAAAAACGGATGAACAGCCATTGGAGGTTCCTCTTCCCATCTTGCCTTCCCCTCAGGCTTGCTCAGAAAAGTCTAGATTTGGAAGCACTCAGAAGGATAAACCCATCTGTTAGGGACCCTGTGATTTTGCCGGAAGACCTACTCGAGGAGGATTAGGATAAGGCTGTCTATGGCTCAAGACTCCATTTTGCCTGCACAGAAATTGTGACAAACAGGTGGAAGCCTCGTGGTGGGAAGCCTCACGGTTAACGGTTCCCACAGCTGGAATGTGTAAATACATCCCATTCCCATTGGAGATAGGGAACAGGGACCCAGGTGCGCGTGCCCGGGCCCCTGCACATACAGGGCTGGCAGGCCCGGAGCGCGGGGCTTCCCTNCCAGGACTGGCAGGCCCGGAGCGCGGGGCTTCCCTCTCCTGCACCGACACGGGAAACCTCGCTGTGTGCCAGCTCTCAGAATAAACCTCTTTTTTGCATGAAGGCCATGGCTAGCCTCTGTTTAACCTGTGCTTGTCTTCAAATCATATACCATCCTTAAACACAGAGGCAGTTAAACTCACATCCTCGTGTACGAGAATGAATAGAGCAAAATGAAAAACCCAGCTCATCTATTTGCATGATGAGTTCTTTGTCTCTGGATAAATCTTTAAGAACCTTTTATATACACACAAGAATCTCTTGTGGCCTATGAGTCTAATTTCTGGTCTGATTTGAATAGTCAGGGTGTGAGACCAGACATAGTGAAAGCTTCGGAGTGGTCTATTATTTGTTATTTTTGGCTGTTAATGATGAAAATTTCTCTGAGCAGGTGTATATCATGATATGGCAATCCATGTGTCAATGTCTTGAACAGAATCTAGGAACAAGACCAGACTCCTCTGTACCACAATTATTCCAGCATATATTGGTTTTTATTTTTTTCTTTCAAATGCAGCTGTAAGTTTTTGTCCCAGCTAAGATCTGGCAAAACCTAGAGATATTAAATAAAAAACCCAACAGGATACTTTCCAAGGAACAGAAGCAGTTGGATTATACAAATGAGACTATCCACTAAATGAAAGCAGGAGAAGTTTAAAATCAAACTTTCCATTTAGGGAGAGCAGTGTAATTGTAGACATGATTAAAAAAATCCATTAAGTAGCTTTGGAAATGGCTATAAACAGCTTTTGGAAAGGGGTTGTGGGGGTAGAAGAGGACTGTCATTTGGCATGGACAAACTTATTAATAAGAGAATTTCTAAAGTCTGTGTGAATTTTCCTGCTCCTGTCTTCCTCTATCCTGTTTTACTACATTTCATACTTGAGCAGTAGAACTTGCAAGACAAGTATAATTTGTCTTGAACATGAAGCTTTTATTTTTCTACAGCTGAAGCTTATCAATGGAAGGAAAGGGCGTAAGGAAAGGGTGGGAAGTCGTGAAAGTCAGGGTAAATGAGCTCTCAGTAATTCCTTCTGTGTTCTATGAACATAGGGATAAGAAACTGCTGTGTTACATTAGTGAAGGAGCACTGACAACAACTCTGACATTACTTGTGGGATTATGCTTGTGCCCTGTGCTATCTGAACGGAGGAATTTGTGCTAAAGTGTCTAGATCATTCTCCATATATATCTAATCTATAGTAAATATTTGTAGCTACAGTTTAAAGTTTACCTTCTTTGAATATACAGCATGCTGCTTATTGTAAATATTAGATGCTAAGAGAAGGGCTTTGTAAAAGGTAGAACATCACTTCGTGTTTGAAGCCTTCTCAACTAGAAACAAACACACTTCACCTTATGTATGATTTCCAAGATTTCTTGTGCATCAAATGAGCTCTTTGTACTCAGGTTTTTATTGCATGTATTAGATGTAACATAAGCCCATTATTTAATGCTAAATGACATAAATCACCATTCACTTTGTAAAAGAGTTACATTCTAAACCAGCTGTTTAGCAGTAAAATGAACCTTAGTTGGATTTATAAAGTGGTAAATTGTTTTTTTTCCTGATTATTGTGGAGAGTCAAAGGGGAACTAATTGTTTGGGGAACTGGTTATCAACCAGCACTGACTTTGATAAGCCAGGGATTGTAGGGATAAAACCCCTACAAACTTTTTTTTTTTTGCTAAGAATGCCTCTGTATTGAAACATCTGAAGAAAGCATATATAGAATGCAAATGAAACAAACCTAGATTAGATTACTAGTTTAGTAATCTTCCCTAACAGAAAAATGGAATTGGAAGAAGAGCTAAGAAAGACAACAGTAACAAATGCAAGAAACCATGAGGTCATTAATTAATGATGCAGCATCAACGGCTCACAGATAATAAATATCTGGTTTAGGAAACAGAAAACCACAGAGATTTCTGATAACTAATGTCTTTTGTATTACCAGCCAAAATGTCCGTCTGGCAAGGTTGTGTCAAGGCAAAGTAATAATTGAGCTAAATCTGGAGTATAATTTGAGTGTGCCAAGTAAAAGAATGATATCTTTTTATGAGACTTGAAATGCTTTCACAATTCAAGTGACGGAGAACATGTTGGGAAGAGGGGAGCCACAAAGAAGGCACAGCTTCAGATGTGTAAGTAGACTTGGCTCCCTGATGCTTCAGCAGATCTGCTTTCATTCATACCAGCTGAAAATCTGACCCCTGGCACTTACAGACTTCCTTGCAGAGCGCTATTTGATTAGAAAACAGAATTAATGACTGTGAAGTGTTTGGAGAGGATGAGGGAAAATTGTATTGCTAATAAATCTCGTGCATAATGCAGGGTTAGAGCAGCACTGTTGTGACAGTGCTGCACATCAAGGATGATTCCCTCAGCCTCAGTGGAACTGAGTTACCTCAGGGTAAAAGAAAAAAGAAATACTGATACATTATGGCTTTGAATTTTATTCAGCTATGCAAACAACACTAGTCCACTGGGCCATGGTATACTCATCGGTTTTGATTTCTATTTTCATTTTTCTTAAATAGAATAAAAAAATCCTTCTCCAAGTTGAGTAATTAATTGCTTTGTGGAAGACAGAGATCCTTTATGGTTGCCTCCCTCACGTTGTTGTTAAAAAGATTTCTGAGGATTGAAAACTTGTAAGCAGCTTTCAAAAAAAGTTACAAACAGTGATTTAGAACAGTGGCAACCAAATAAAACTTTGAAGTATTATCTTTGAACATACAATGATTATTAGAATGCATGCAAGATGGAGAAAAAAACACCTTCCATTTTAAAAAACAAACACCTAATATGCTGAGTGGTCTACTTGAAATACCTGTAGTTCTGCATTTTTGTAAGAAATTATTTTTTCATAATGGTGAAGATGAAAACAGCTTGCAGCATAATGAGTGTTGGCTAGTGGGAAAGATAATCTGAGATTTTATTTACACGTCTGCTTTCACCAAAGGACTTGTACAGTATTATTTCTGGTATAAGTCTCTACTCCAATTTCTGTACTTTGGTGACCTGCTGGAGAGAGCACTACAGAGAGGGTGCTGCATGTGTGTGGCTCTGAATACAGTCTTTTTCTTTAAAAGGCTGGTATAGATTTAACTGAAAAATAAAGCTCTGTTTTGTCTACTTTGGGGACATAATAGTGCAATTACCTGAGCCTTGCAGCTGGCAGACTTTTCCCATGCAAATCTGAAGAACTCTTACAGGGCTTAAAGAAGATTTTGTGCCCTGATCAATTATCTGCAGGAAATAGAAATGCTGTAATTGGCAGCCTAAAAGGGAGTCAATTAGCAAGATCTTTGTGGGACAGAAACTCTCCTTGGTGGGCAAAGTTAAGGCAATAGCATGTTTTCTTTGGAAAACACCATGACAAATTTGATCTAGCCTTGTACTGTTTTTATCATGAGAAAAAAAATGCAGGTACACATATGAAAAAGAACAAATTACCTATGACCACATTTCTAACCTGAAAAATGTGTGATGATTTCACTATGTGAGGAGCAGACACAGTGCTGTCCAGTCCATGGTAGCGTACACATAGAGCTGGATGTGACAGTGACAGAGATTACAAAAAGTAAGATCAAAAAAGGAGTGATGTGGTAGATTTCCAGTAGATATTAATTTCATTGTAAATTATTGACTGTTGGAATATCTCCTATGCAATTCTTCATTGAATGTAGTGTTTTACAAGGAAATTTGATTTGTCTCAATATTAAAAATCACTGTTTAAAAGCTTCAGTAATCTGTCTTTGACCATTTCATAGCTTTGGATGGTTGCTTGTTACATATGTGATAAAATGAAACAAAACAGAAAAATAGTGCTAAAATGTGGCCAGTATTCAGCTTAAACAAGTTATATTCAAGAATAAATAGGATTTAGTATTAAAAGGTTGTTGTGGGTCTAATTTTCAGATTTCATGAAGGGTAAGTATTTGTAGAAGTCTTTTTGCTTTTATAGTGAAGTATCAAACTGGCAGTATTCCAGGCCACTCTCCATAATACACAAAGTTGATTGTGCTGCTAAAGAACTGACTCTAATTCGTAGAAAAGAGGAGCCAAAAAACTGCACCTAAAAATAAAAATGGAGGTGGATGGTGGGAAGCTGCTTGTAGTATAATTAAAATATTATATAATAAATATACAATAAATACAACATTATATAATAAATATAATAAAATAACAAGCTATTCTTTGCCTTTTCATTTTGGGTGATGAGAAGATGCCCATTTTCTAGAAATCCACCAGGAAATGTCGAATTACTTTCTTTTAATTTACATTTGAGAAATAAAAGCAAAAGAAGGGAGGTTACTTAGAGTGGAAAAATTATAACACAGATCTTTAAAAGTAAGTAGATAAAGAATCAGTTAAAGAGTCTGGATAGCTGCTGCTTGTAATGATAAAATCATAATTAGGTTAAATTAATGCAACAACATCAAGTAGGAACAGGTTTAATCACTGAACCATACTCCTCACTAAAAATATCAGAAAGCCACATGTAAGGAGATGTCCCAGGGGATGTGTAAGAGAGTTGGTCCTTGTGGGCAGCACTGCAAATGCACTTGTAGTAGAGAAAATAAGAAACATTTTGACTGATATGCAATGCAGTTCTGAGTTTTCTTTGAAAGAAAGGTTTTCTGTTTTGAAAAGTGACTTGGATCTCTTGGATCTGTATGGCAGAGACTACCTTATTTATTTCTCTCCCAGATGAATAACACAGTTAGCATTTGAAGAGAAAGCAAAGGTGGCTGGGGATTTATGAGTCTGCTGCAGATACTCACCAGCCAAAGCCACTGGCTGGGTGCCCCAGAGTGTTAAGTAGAAGCTGACTGTGCCAAAGGAGTCTGCAGCTCTGTAAAGAGGTGCTTGATGTGCAGGGTGTGGTTGCAGGGAGAGCTCTCAGTGCAGTGATCAGAGCAGGGCACCTGAGGGTGGGCTCTAGAGAAAGCACACCCACACCTGAGGGCTGTATCACTCCATCACACTGATGGGATGGTGCAGAATCAGGCATGGATCCCTGTGGTTTCTTCTTTGGATCTCGTGAAGATGCTTCTGTTCCCCTATGAAGACCCTGAGTCTTGCCTTCAGGTTCACACAGCTAGAACTCTGTCTAAAGTTACAATTCTGTCAAATGTGACTTTAGGTATTGATTTAACTTTTAAAGTGTGGGCTCCCTGTGGATCCTCTTGTTTTAATTTGAGCAGAGAAGTGTGAAAGTGCAAGTGCATTCAATGGGGATCATAGCTCCGTATCTTGGTGGTTGTGGCATCCCCTTTGGGATGGGAAGGTTATGTCCCTGCTGTACTGAAGCCTGTCTCTGAGTTTAGCATCCAGCTGGGTTTAGACAGGATATAAAAATAGTCTTGGAGTTGATGCCAGATAACACCCCTCCCCAGGTGTATTCTTTCCTTTTCTCAGTGATTTGCCACAACAGGGTAAATCATCAACAAGGGTACTCAGAAGTACCTTCTCCTTCACCCTTTCACTCCCTCCTTTCCATCCTGAGCTTCCAATCACACTGAAACTGTGAAACATCCACCTTCCCAGGCCCTGACATAACACCTCTGCTTGTGGACACTTGTATCTTGTCATTATACTATGAAAAATATCTTTTTGGGTACCCAGTGGATAAAGGTCAATTAGCAGAGGTTTTCCCTTCTATTTCTTGAGCAGATGTCAAGCTTTTTCAGTGCTTTCTAGTCAAATGTGGCTGTGAGTGGTGAGTTTAGACTTTTCCAGTGCTAGATGGCAGCCAAAGCAGTTTTGGTTTGGTTTTGATCTCAGTGTTTGTATGCAGGTGGCCCAATTTTGCTTTAATGACTTGATTATTTTGCTGATCGTAACTGTAAATAATTCAGTCCCTCTTCCCATAAAACATTAGAAAGAGTGAGAAATTATTATCTCTTACTCTGGGCTATAATTAAAGACAATTGAACTGCAGATGAGCTATATCTTTTGAAGATCCTTCTTTTTGAATTCTATAAGGGTAGATATTAGCTCACTTCTAATTTGGATTGCAGGGATAAAAATATTGTTTAAGAAATCTACTGGAAATGATACAGAGGTATAGTTTCCCAAAGTTCCTAAAAATTTTCAGGCATTTTGGGAAAAAAAATTGAATATTTCCTTTTGTCATATGTTTTTCTTCTTCCTTCTACCCTCTTGCTGAAAAGTAAGATGTGGGAAAGAAATCAAAAAGCTCGAAAGATTCCCTTTCAAAATTGCTAAAATAGCTTAAAATCAAATGCTTGTATGATTTTCAAATTTGATAAATAGAACCTTTTCTGTGGGAAAAAACCCAAAACAAACCACAAAAAACCTAACTTGAAATTATTTGTGTAACTATCCTGTTTAATGTAAGATGTGGTATTGCCCCAAACAGATAATTGAGTGACTGTTCCATTTATCACTGAATTATTTTGTTAAGAGATGCTACATCCTAAAACAAGAGATAAGCATTTGCTTCCTAAGGAAGTCTTGGAACTCTAAGGATTTTAAATGGGTAATTTTTTTTTTTTTGATCAAAGCAATACAAAACCTCCTGTGCACAGCTCTATCCAACAATATTTAACTGGAACTGCCAAAGACTGGAAGAGGAAAACATCATTTGCTTGGTAACCATTGCCACCAAAGAGAAGTCCATTGGCTTATGGAGTAAAAATCAATTACAAGAAAGGCAATAATATGTCATGTTCTATCAGCCTGAAGTCAGGTCCGTAGTAATTGATTATGTGTGTTAATTGAGAAGCTGAATAGAATTTTTGACAGTGTATTGAGGAGCTGTCAAAGTCTAACCAGATTTGTCTCCTCAGTGCAAAGTCAATCTTCAGTAGCTAAAATGTTTACAAAGCTCTTCCTAAATTTAATTCACTGATTCAATTGCCAAAGTCAGACAATTCTTTGTATCTATTCCCATCTCTTGCTTTTATAAAGCATAATATATCCTGCAGGAAAATATATTAGAAAAATACTCTAATGCAGTTAGTCTCAATTCATGAGCTCTGAAGTTTAATCATACATGGAGTCATATCCTATGGCTGTAGTATAACTTCAGGAATAGACTTTGGTGATGCATCAAATGAGAGTGAGCTAAATCAAAATAAAGAGCAAAGCACATGCCAAAATGGTTTGGGTTTGCTTGTGGTTTTTTTCTGACTGGAAGGCTGATATGAGATGTAAAGATTTGGGTTTTTTTAAATAGAGACATCAGAAAGACAATATTTTTGCATTGAGCATAAACTGAGAGCTCAGGGAAACAAAGTTCCCATGCTATTGGGCTCTCTATCTCCATCTGTCTGTGACCTGTTTGGCAATTTCAGGAACATTCTAAAGTGGAAAAAAATTCTCATTCACTTTTTAATTAATAAAGAGAACAATCTGTGTGTACAGAAAGGATAAAATCAGGGAGGGAAACCCTAAACATGCTGTGAAAAAAATGAGCTGAGACTGGGGTCAAGGGCTGAAGGCTATTACATACAAATGCACATTAAATCATGGCTGATTTTTGATTTAAATTATTATGAAAATGTGAACTTTCATTTTTCATGAAATTGCAGTATTTATAGACATTTACTTTTATAAATTAGGTTGGTCACACATGCCTATGTACTTAACATACTTAGGAATTACTCTGCTGCAAAAAAACAAGTAATTTTTTTAAATTCCAGAGTTTCCTTTCATATGCCAACTTGACCCCAGCAAGGAGAGCAAGCTGTCAAACCATAAAAATACAGGTTAGTGTGATTTTTCTTACAAGTCATGTGTTGCCCTATAAGGAAAAGCCTTTTCCCTTTCCTTGGTCCTGCTGTCCCAGTTGATGTTTGGTGCTGCCTTCCCTGATGTTCTCCCAGACTCTCCTCCCTCTTCCTCATGCCTCCAGCTCTCCGTGCTGAGCTGATTTATCGACCTGTGAGTGATGGGAGTGAAGGGGAAAGGGAAGAGTGTGTGGGAGATGGGGTGGAGGGTGGGGAAGAGGGTCCTGCTGAGAAGGCTGAGAGGGAGGGAATCTCCCAAAGCTGTTGCCTGCTGCCTGGAGCCAGGTGCTTTCTGCTTTAACTCTACCTTATCTGGGGGCTATCTCCATACTGTTCTTCCAGGGGATGCTGGTTTATCTGAGGGTGGGTGATATATGGAAAACTGGGTAATTCATCTTTTATCAGTTACAACCAGTCCAAATACTTACTGCGGAAGATCAGGCTAGAAGATAATTATACTTCAGGTCATTCCAGTGTTAAAATCTATTATGTGTTGGGTTCAGTGCCTTTTGAGCTGCAAGATGATAATTTATAACATTTGGAAACTCTCTTATGCTTTGCCATTTGCTGTCTGTGACCTTCAGCATATGTCAAGCATATGGTGAATTTCTGAGTGCTTAAATTGTATCGGCAAGGTGCTGTAGTCCTATTTAATTGTCTTTGACTGCCAGCTGTGGCATGAGAACACTGTAGATGGGTTATTTTCTATTCATTTAACTTATTAAGAAAAATAAATCTTTCCTTGTTGTTTTGTTGATGTATTCACTTTGTTTCTGGAGCAGCAGCAATAGATCTGGTAACAGTAAAGTAGTTGAAAAAAGGAAAAATTGCTTTCTACTCAAACAAAGGACAAATCCCCCACGTTTCTAAGTAATCTAAGTAATCTAAGTAATCTGATATAACAATGCCTGTAAAATACTTAGTTTACATACAGAGTTGTTGCAAGGTGAAAGTTTCATATTATTTTCTTTCACACAGCGTGCTGTGCTTAGATTGTTATTTCCCAGTGTTTCCTCTAACCTTGCGTAGCATGTGCTGGGTGACTGCTTGAGGTGTAGCAAACCTGACTGTGAGGCTCTGATGTGGCACTTTATTTGGAACTCTAAATACTCAGCTCTGGGAGACCCAAGGTAAGCATTCAGCCATGAGGCACTAAGGTTAAGAGATGTAGAGGGAAAAAAAAAAAAGTAAAATTACAAGAAAAGCAAATTGACTTAATAGTTTCAGGAGAATCAAAAAAGCAGCGTCCCTTTTGTCTTTTTTTTTTTATATATATACTTTTCCATTGATTCACCTAACCTAACTAGTGCTCATTAACTTTCTCCTTATGTTCTATGGCTGCAAAGAAATTGATGACCTGCTAATTTATTCCTTGTGTTCTTTATGAATTTCTAGCTTGCCAAAAATTGCCCTCAAATGAGGGTAGTCAAACGAGAGAGTTTTCACATCTCTCTTAAGCAGCCTGCATGTGTTCTGCTTTAAAAAAAAAAAAAGGCCTTTATTTTATGAGGATTTTTTTTCTAAACCCAGGGAGCTGTGAAGCTTACCATAATTTGCAGAAAGATTTCTGACTGGGAGTGGGTGGGAGGAGAAAGAAGGGAAAAAATTTAGCCAGGAGAAGGTGAGGAGGTCTTTGAATGAAATAAATAAAATGAGACTATGCCAACTCTTCCTTGATAATGTTAGGAAAAGGAGACAGAGAAGTGCTAACAACATATTTCCCAGGTTTCACCAAAGTAAAATTAGAAACAATCTTGGCAATGGGTAACCAGAGAAATTGCCATGTCGGTTTCCTTAAATTTGAATATTCATATCTATAAATGGAATGAACACCTTTCATTTAATTAAGACATGAAAGTCAAAAATAAGTTTTTGCCACACATTTTCTGTTAAAACCTTGAACAGAAAAGAAAAAAATTAAAGAGATCTTAATTAGACCTAGAAATGTGTCTGGCGCAGGGAAATATGTGAAGTTTTTCTCGAAACTCACATAAATAAAGAAGCCTGTGAATCAACGGTGGCCTTTATTTTGAGATAGCTGTATGATGAGTTGTACTGGTTCTGCATGATTTGTGACAGTAAGATACTAGACTAGGATTTTGTTTCAATTTTAATGCTAATTTTATTGTGAGAGAATGTAACCTGGCAGCTATCCCCTCAAATAAATATAGAAATTACTTTCGAAAGTAGGGGAAAGCCTAATAATCAGGGCTAACAGAGATTAACAGAAAATAATCTTTTCTTCTAAGGAAAATTTTAGGGACTTTCAAAAAAAGAAAATTTACAGTCATTTTTGTCACACTGCACTTACAAACGTGAATCACCCTCTTCTCTGTGGGATCCAATGTATTGTCTGAGAGGGAAGGAAAAAATGTGATTTACTTTCAGTAGCTTTTCATTTGTAATGAAGTTTTGCATCAATATTGATCTCCTTATGCCTACAAGCAAGAGTTAAAAACTTCAGCGACCTTGTACCTTTCAATCTGCCCATGAGGCACCTAAAAATTAAATTGTCTGAGTTTCAGTGGAGTGAAATAGGGGTCTACAGCAACTCCAAAAGCTGGTGCTCTGCTCAGGTATGTAGAAGTCTAAGGTACAGGACCTGGGTTTGCATGTTGTAGCCAAATGTGCCCCTAGAACAGGAAAATTCCTACCACCCTTTCTGGTGGCTAACAGTTTTTGAAGTAGTTGCAGCCTTTTCTTCTGGAGGCATGAAAGGGATTTCAGTGATTCCAGTGGAATCATTCCAGATGTGGTGGAAGTGAGATCACCTACTGGGCCTCGTTTATGGCTCTGGTGAGATACAAGATTGCAAAACTTACACAAGAGATGGTGCCAGCTCAAAAAACTGCTTTTTTTTTTTTTTTTTCCCCATCGAGAAGTTGTACACTTAGGGTTTGCTCATGCCGGGCTATCGACCTTGATCACAACAGGTGACTCAGCATGCTCAGAGGTCAGGTGTGGGCACAGCAGTGGAGCATCCATGTGCTAGGGACACAAAGAATGAAAGGAAAACCCCAGGCTTTCTTTGGAGGAACCAAGAACAGCTTGACTGACTTGCTGATGGTTCACCACCAGTCTGTGAACAGCTATGGCTGTTTTCTTTCCCAGCACGACACATTTTCTGTACATTTTCTAAGGAGGTCTATATGTACTTTTTATGATTTGTAGAACATACTTAAAATTAATTTTGCACATTTTTAGCCTAAAATGACATTTTAAAGGTGTGTAGTAAAACTGATGTGGGCTGGAGCTTTAGTTTATGAGGAAAGGAGTTGCACTATGGGATGAAAGTGGTGAAAACATTTGGGAGTCAGGTTCTGAAGCCACAAGCAAGGACATTATGATTCATTGGAGGTCATTTTTTCAACCCAGAAAGTGCTAGTTTTCTTTATGAACTGAAAACGAGGGTCCATGGAATTTTGGTATTTTCTTAAAAAGGGATTTTCAGAAAAGTGCAGCACGTCTCCATATCCACGGAGAGAGCTTTTCTGTTAGATCGTAAGGACCTGATTCTGTCCCATAGCTACTTTGGAAGGGTAGGGAATGAAATCTGTGGGGCCACTCATAGGAAAAGTTACTCATGGCATAAAGACAGACCTGGTCTCTGAGGTATGTGGCCACCAAAAGCAGCAGTCATAGGACAATTCCAGGAATAATAGTGGTAGCCATTTGAATAAGTGGAAAATTGTCCTCCATTTTAACAATTTCTGTCCCTCAGATGTCTGCATTTAATAATCACATTCTAGTATTCTCATTAGTACTCATGAAAATAGTACAGCTTTCTGGTCTACTGAGAATGCAAGTGGGGCAATTACCTAGGTAAAGACATCTTGACACATTTGCTGGGACAAACTGCCTTTTGATGGAATGAAAAGTGCAGGAAATCCTCACTTCTGAAAAACATAAGAAACACCAACCCCCCCCCCCAAAAAATTACTTATATATATTTAAAAAAAATATTTTTTTTAGTTCTTCAGCCCTGCTGTAATTGACACCAAATGTTTCTGGTGGCAACTGCCTTCCAATTGGTTCCTGCATTTTTACCATGCAAATTGAACACTACACTTCTCTCAAACTGTGTTTTTGTATGAGGGAAGCAGTTTTGAAAACAGCTTTACTTTTATTCTTAAAGGCTCTTGATGCATATCATTCTGACTTGCAGTCACTTTGTAAAGACATGATATAGTTACAAAACCGAATACATTTTCAAAGATGACTGAAGAAAAAATCCCCTATTTTAAATAATTTGTACATTGTTAGAGCTCTTAACAATTCTTATTACAAGAAGGAGTAATCTGTAATGGAAAACCTTATAGATACGTAATCCCACCTTAAAAATGCAATTGCTCCTGGGAATTAAAATCTTGACTTCTGCAATGAAACCACAGGGAATGTACCTCAGTGAGAATTTAAGGACCTTGACATTTGTCTAGTGTATAACCACAAAATCTCCCAGCAATACTGAGCAGGCATGCCAATGTCGGATCGCATAAATCATAGTAAGGCATTTTAGCATGGTTAGTCTAGACCTTGAAAAGAAATAAATAAATCGGTTAAAGAAGAAAAATTTCAGTTATGCCTTTTTTTGTTTTTTTGTTTTGTTCATTACAATTCTTTCTACAGGTTGGAGTAACAGAAAGGGAGAAAAGTACTTCTCAAAGCTGATTATCATCTTAGTCTAGTGTAAAAAAGCAAGTAATTCACTGAGAGAGAAGCTGGTGCCTTATCTGCTGAGTAAATCAGTGAAAGCTAAGTGTGCCACCTTGTCTGCCCTTACTGATCACTCACTGATGGCTGGCTTTGGATATTTTTGTTATTTTGTTTATCTTCATGTGAGAAAAACTGATACAATATTGGTAAACTGAAAAAAAAGTCTTTCTCTCTTTTGCTGTTGATTGCTATATACTTAGCTGGAATTTAAGGATATGGTACTTGATATTCTCATCAGATTCCTGTATCAGCTTCTTAGATTAGCCTATACCTGTCCATACCTTCTTTTCTGGTAAGTCATTGTGAGAGACTGGAAATATTGATGTCTTGAAACATTTGGAAATACTGATGTCTGGAACCATTTTGTGTGCATGTGTGATGGAAGGGGCAGGTCAGGCCTTGCCCTGGTGAGGCAGTGTCCTGCCCCGCACCCCCCCATCCCTACAGCCTGTATCCCAGACCACTGCCAATCCCTGGAACATGGGAGGCAATGCTCTACACCTGCCTCTGGAGCCCCTAGCCCAGCTCCTGTGTGGCCAAATGACCTTCCCACCTGGGGGAAGGGCCCAGGAAGGCCCAGGGGTATTTAAGGCCAAACATGAGGTGAGCACATGTGTTGACCCTACCTCCTCTTGGAATTTCTGTCAGCTGAACACCACTGAAAACCAGGAGTTGGTAGCTGTATGTGTGCTTTTCTATATCTTTTCTGCCTTTCTTTCTCCTTCTCCTAATTTCCTCTTAGATTTTTTGAGTAACTGAAAATCAAACAGGCTTAGAGTTTAAGTTGAATGGGTTAAATTAATGCTTTCAGAAGTGCTTTATGTTGATTGAATGCTGCTCTAAACCTTTTGCCAAAGTTCTCTGATTTTCTGAAGTTGCCAGTAAAGTCTTTTTCTTGTTGTTTTGATCTCTTGAGAATATCTCGTCAGTGTTTCTCCTGTGCGTCCAACTCAGAGTACATGAACAACCACAAACCCTTTTAAAAGCCTTGTCGAGCAAGTTTTTGGGGGCCTTACAGTCATTCTTAGCTCTACCTGAACTGTGGGAATGGGTACTTATCATAGAATCTTAGAATAGTTTAGGTTGGGAGGGACCTTAAAGACCATCTCGTTCCAACCCCCAGCCATGGGCAGAGACATATTACACTAGACCAGGTTGCTCCAAGCCCCATCCAACCTGCCCTTGAACACTTCCGGGGATGGGGCAAGCTGTGCCAGGATGTTATCACCCTCACAATAAAGAATTTCTTCCTAATATCCCATCAAAACCTTTCCAGTTTAAAACTATTGCCCCCATGTCCTTTTTTATGACATCACCTTGTCCACTTACAACCACAGAGGGGAGCAAAGAAATGTTAAATTTTTTCATACTTCTCATAGATTGCTTCCATGCAAAGCAGAACAGTCCTGAAAACAGTAATGTAGACTTGGAGCACATTGGAAATATGTGAGATCAAGAGTTTAATACCCTTTGTATGCAGATTAGAGAGATTAGGCATAGCCTTTGTGTCAGGCTTTCCTTAGGAGGTAAGAATATATCCTTTCTGAGAGTTTCTTGCTGTTCATCTGACAATATTTAATTAGCAAATGTTCTCAGCAACATGGTACTTTCAAGCATACAGAAGCACTGTGATTGACAGAAAACGGCTAGAAGACATTTGAAATAATAAGGAATCCTGCGATCTGGAGTTTCTTAAATTTGCTCTGGTCACATGCAGAATTCCTTGCGAGTGAGAGCTCCTCTGCTAATTGCCAAGACTCCCTGTACCAGGTTTAGGAACTCTGTTGGAGGATGTCCTGAACAAATGGGCACGAGGCACACACAGCAAATCCACTCTTACCTGAAGGATCATTAGAGCCAAGAGTCCCCTATACCTGTCCTGCCTACCTGATGCACCAAGTCCTGGTCAGGAGGTGAAAGCATCTGGTCTTTCACTTCTGAATGAAATTCTCTTTTCTTCAAATACGCTGTGAGACAACTCTGGACTTTTTCTCCCCACTGGTTTGATTGAAACAGATACCTGACATCCTGCAGGAATTTTGTTATGGGATTAGTGGTTAGACCATGTGTTGGTTAATTTTCTGCTTGGCTGAATCCATTATTGAACTAGATGCATCCCAGATTTTATTCATGTCCTGTGATGCTATAGGAGGTTGTTTTCCACAAGCAGCTCTATAGTCTCTTTAGTAATTGTGGATAACGTGACCTAGTTATTGGATATTAACGTCACTGCTGAATGAGGCTGGCTTTGGTTTCTTGACTAATTCATAGTTAAACTAATTAGGAGTAGTTCTTCATGTCACTATCTAGCTGCTGATGAGCAAAAATAGAGGAAAAATGCTAAAAGAAGTCCTCAACATAGACTTTTAAGGCACCATATTCCTTGATCTTCCCTTCATCGTTGCTCCCACTGGCAAAGCATTCAAGCACAACCCAGTCTTCTACTATGTCCCAAAAAGCTCCTGGCTATGGCTATGGCTGTTACGAATTCTTCTATTGTGGCATTAAATTCTAAAGTGACATTACAGCAAGAAGAATGAATGGATTACTTGTATCAAATCAGATATCTAGGTATATATTTTGCCTTTAATTTTTTTTTTTTTTAAACCTTGAAACTTCAATTAGTTTTTCAGCCAAATACATTACAAATGTATGCTATTTTGCACATACAACTTGCTTTAACTTCCTTTGGAAAATGTTAATCCTCCTTTTTCCCAGTACCTCTGGGCACGAACCACAGTAGTACTTTAAAATGGTTTTTTGAAACTACAAACTGTTTTTTCCAAGTCAGTATCTCAGTTATGGCAAGTAAAGGCAACACACCAAGCAGAAGCCTTGAAGTCGTTGGGCACTGTTTATATTTTGAAAGTTACATTTATAAATCTGATCTTCAGTTTTATAGTTTCTGTAATGCAGGATCAAACAAAATTGAAGGCTACCTTTCCATTATAAATGTTAAGATAAGCTTTCTACCCCAACCCAGTGAAGATATTTGCAACAAAGTTATTATCAGACATTAGCAATGACAGGTCTAAAGTGTTAAATACAAGTATTGAGTTCGGTTGTGTAACTTTCCCAGAGTTACTGATGTTTTTATTCATTCAAGAAGTTTCTCTCAATTCATCACTCCAAAAACATTACACCAACCTTTCCCCACCCCTCACACATATAATTGTCTTTATCAGGCTTCCTCAAAAACCAGAGATGTCCCATTGATCAAATTTCCTGAACCTTTTTGTTCTTTCATTCTTAACAGCTCTTTTGAGCACTGTGAGCTTCTGCAACAATTAAAGCTTCCAAAAATCATCTCATCAACATTTTCCCATTCCTTTTTCCACAACAGCTATTAAAAAAAGAGTGAGTAAATAGCAACAGTTTTATGGCTGCAATTACTACCTACCACGCTTTTTATAATAATTTTGTTGCTTTTATTGCTCCCTTCTTGGGCTTATTGAAGCCACCTTTTTTCCCTGCTGTAAGTTCACTTTCTGGCAGATGACAGGAGCTTTCCTGGCACACAACCAGAAGGCCAGAACTTTCTGTTTGTTTCTAATTTCTATGAAAAAATAAATATTTTTAGGGATTTTTGGGAGTAAAGATTTGGGATTAATTTCTTAGAAGCTTCGGGGTTTTTGGTTTGGTTTGGTTTTTTTTGTGGAGGGTTGGTCTTCTTGGGTTTTGGTGGGTTTGGGGGTTTTTCGAGGCATGGAGTAGATGCCCATCCCTAAAAACATTCAAGGTCAGGTTGGACAGGACTCTAAGCAACCTGATCTAGTTGAAGCTGTCCCTGCTCGTGGCTGGGGGTTGGACTAGATGGCCTTTAAAGGTCCTTTCCAACACAAACCGTTCTTTGCTCTATGATTTCTGGTTCTAACTACTTCTGCTGTATGGTATTTCAAAGCATCAACTTGGGTGCTTAAAATTCAGTAGGTATTTAAGTGTTTTGTTGGATTAGAAGCCTCAGTTAACTGTTAGAAAAATTAGCAGAACACATAAAATCATAAATTTATTAGGATGGAAATCATATAAGTGTATTAATAAGCACAGTTTGATTCTTTCCTTTCTGTTGGCATGTTGTTGTGGGCAGAAGAGAAGGAAAAATGGTCAAGTTTGCAATCTGGATAATAATGCATTTTAAATACAATAGCTGAATACTCCATACTCCAGGCTGATTTTATTAAAGGACTATAGCAGGATGTAAAAATCAACACATTAAACTGTTCTAGTTTCTGGTGGAAAAAAATATATTTTGTGGATATACAGCCAGAGTTTTATTCTGGTTTGCATTATCCTATTTTACTGAAAGCAAGAGCATATCATTAGATCCAGGTAATACTTTCTTATTTAATCTGTAGGCAGAGCTCTGCCTTGTTAAGTCCCTGCCATAAAAAAATTCAGAGCAGCCTTTCAGTACTGTGTATTTTGTGGTAAGTACACACTGTCATATTCTCCCAGCTGCAGGGAGATCCTCCTGAACAGGCTACGTATAAATAGCACAAAACACCTCTTATGCTGTTCAGAGTTGCACAGATCAGAAAAAGAGACTAAGAGAAGTTCAAGAATGTACAGATATTTCAGCATCTTTATTCCCATTGTATATTATTTTTTTTAGGTTGATTTTGTTGGGTTCTTTTAACTGTTACGGTGATCAAAGTCAATTAACCTACTAAACGGTTCAAGTACAAATTAAGTGTTGGCATATCTTGTCAGGGTTGGTATTTCCAAACATAAAACAGCAGTGGTCCTTCAAGGGCAACTTTCAGGGCCAATTACTGCAAGCATGCCAGTTCTCTAGTCAGAGCATGGTGTTAGGCAGATATAAAATTGCAGTGAGTGGGACGAAGGAAGCAGGGATTCTAGCAAGAAGAAAAACCTGAGGTTCACATCCTGAGCACTGAAAGAGTTGATCATACACAAACTGGATGGAAGAAACTGCAAGGAGAAGTCAGAAGAGTGAACTAGTAAGGCAGGAGAAGAAATGTGTGGGTTGGATTGTCACACAGTCAGACAAGTCCTTGCTCAGTGAGAGCTGCTGGTCCCTGGAGCCAGCAGGGCGTTTCCTCTGCAACAGAAAGCCCAGGGATGATGCTGGACGTCACTTACTTTGGGGTTTTTTTTGTTATACTGGAGGTAAATTGATGTTGCTGCATTACAAGATAGGGTGATCCAAAAGCTTTTCTTAAAAAATGAGTTTTGTCTGAAACTAGTGCCATCCATCTAAAACCAGCCATTACAGTTCCTCTTGTTCATCGTATGTTTATGACAGTCTGTTTAAAAAGCAGCACCCTTTTGCACTGTGGTTTTGCAGGGTTGGGGTCACTGAAAATTTTCAAGACAGGTTTTGGGAGCTCGAGGGAAAGGGAAGCAGAACAGTGGTTTTCCTGGTTACTTGTTCTGCAAACTGAACTCAGAATGAGTGTGAACTTTCATGTTTCATGGCTTCTGCAGTAGTACAAGTTACAAGGATTCAGTAAAAGGAGCTCAGTTAATAAGTGTGCAATCCTGACATTGGTTCTGTCTGACAAATGACACTGCTAAAGTGAAATTAAAGGTAGGTAAGTGAAATTCACCCTTCCCTACTTTTTGACTGCTTTTACAATAGCAAGAAAAAGGAATTATTTTCAGTTTTGCTTCATAAGAACCGTAAATTCAAAGTCTTCTTTTCATAAAAGTCATTTTTCTTGAATGAAAAATTTGAGCTGTTTTCACTTTGCACCTTAAAAATCTGATCTGACTTGTCCCATGCTTCCTTTAGAATAGATGTAATATGTTATTTTTAGAGAAAATTGAAAACTCACGTCTCAAAGCATTTTAAAATATTGCAGAGATGGATCCAAACTTGATGTGCTTAATCAAAATGTTTATTAGTCTATGAGAATAACTGTATTCAGATGCCATTTTCTTTAATTATGTTTGCTCTAAGGGAAAACGTGTGCAGAAGTATGAAGATCTGTTCATGACTAATATTAAAAGTCAATTTTAATAGAAGCTTATCTGAATACACACTCAGAGGAGCCTGTTCAGCTGATAATGTTACAGAAAACTACAGGGAAAACCCCCAGGCCTGTAGAGCTGACTGTCTCTGACCCGCACATGAGATCATCCAAGGATGTTTCTTTGGGGAAATCTGTTATTGGGGCAAAGAAAATGAAATCCTGCAAAGTGTGTGGACTGGCCACAAGCATTTCTTGAGCAGGAAAATCCAGGGATGATGTCTATTTACAGATGTTACGTGAAGGAAGCTGAGAATTCAGTGACAGGTTTTAAGGTTCCAGGGGGATTGGGAATGTTTTGTGCTGGAAAATTTGGCTAGGGCTGGTAACTGGGAGTTTGGCACCACCATGTTAAACCTATGTGAGCAAACCACAGGTCTAGGTGTTCAAGTGAATCAGTTCTCCCCTAAAATAGGAACTCATTTGAGCTTCCAACAGCATGGACCTTTTTCTGACCTTAATCCTTTATAAAACTGTTTCTTTTTTTTTTTTCAGGAGTCTGTTATTTCTGTTTCTTAAAAAAAAAGATCAGAAATCTAAATGCTACTGTAGCATCAGAAAGGAAAAATTTTGGACATACTTCTAATGCATAGACACACAGATAAAAGGCCTAGAGGAAAGCTTACAAAGAAGGTCACTCCTGAGATTCAGTCCAGTTCTGCATTCTCAGGATGATTACTGTCTTTGGACAAGGTTAACATAAACATCCAGTCACTTGAGTTGTTATTAAAGCCGAAACTCTGAACGTTTGTGTTTTTTAAATCAGCAGATTGTTCTTCTTGAAGTTTCCAACCCCATTAATTACAGCCAGACATGTTTTTTGCATAGCACTTGATATAATGAGATATAATCCCCATCTGGGCACTTGCAAAGAGTAATTGCACATTTGTAAGATACTGCAAGATTTATAGTAGCATCTCCTAATATCTCGTAATATGAACAACTCTGTCTTACTGTGAGAGGTAAATTGGCACAACCACACAATACAGCAAAGTTTTGCAAAATATCATATGTTATCTCACATGAAAACGATGAAATTATTGCCTGTCACTTTTGTATGTTTATTACTGATTATTCTGCAAGGCTGTATTTCAAATCTATTGCTTGTGAACATGAACAAATCCAGACTGAACAGAGTACAGTTAGAAATGAAATACTGTGTTTGCTGAGATATCAGCATAGAGACCACAGCAATTTTTAAATGGGAAAACTGAATTACAGATGCCAAGGGCTGAGCAGTCAGAAGTAAGTAATACTTTGTTTCATTTGAAACAGCAGTCAGAAGTGTAGTAATATAACCTGCAGCTCAAGAGGGAAAATGGTTTTGCTGAAGATAATGATCCCTCAGAATCGGAAAATTATGCACCTTTCTGCAAATATGAGAAGAGTTTTCCTGTCCATTCTCATTTATGTCTTGGCCAGAATTGAGGCTTCACGTAGCTTCCAGGAATCCAAAATGTCCATAAATGTATTTCAGTTGGTTACAGCAGACTGCTACCATCTGTGTCCAGTGTGAGAATCATGTTCATAGACCCTCAAACTCTATGAGGTAGCTGGTGAGCCCAGAAAACCAATGCAACAGCATCTGGGGACATGTATGTGAACTATATATAGACTGCTCTGGTTTACAGGGACAAGAGGACCTGTCTGGTTATCCATAATACTCCACATCTAGTCCATGGAGAAGAGGGTTATATGATTTTATCTGCAATTAGTCTGGATGTCTGTTGTTTTTTCCTGTTGCTCTTCCGTGACAAGGTAATACTCCATTTTCATGTTCAGCAGCTGGGCACCAGTCTCACGTCTTTATTAAAGACTACATTTGTCCTGGTTTCTTCAGAAAATTCGGAGCTAGAAGGAGAGGTTGGTCTCACTTCATGTCTCATTCCCTTCCATGTGTGGGCCACAGCTCTTCTGCCAGCACCTCCTGCCTCCTGGCTGGCTGCAGGCATCAAGGATGCAGCCTGCACACTGCAGCCCTGGCTCTAGCAGGATCTGCTGCCCTTTTCCCACCACTTCCCCCCAGAGATGCCACTGTACTTGAGAGGATTTTGAAGCACTCACAGGTTGCTTATTAGGGAAAAGAAGTCATCTGGTAGAATGAGAAAAGTCATGCTCCCAGTGATATGACTGTAAATAACCACACTTAAAATGAAATCCAAGCCTGTATCTTGGGACAAGTATGCCAGCTTCCAGGAGAAGATGGAATTTTTTCATGGCAGACTTATCACTGGCTTCCTAAAAGAACCAAGATAAACAGAATGAGCTCTTTCATGTGGCTGCTGTGATTAAAGCAAGGTCCTCAAGTTGGCGGCCTATCACGGGTGGGTTCAAAGTGGAAATGGGAGCTGGCTTTTTTCTTTCTTTCAGAGGATCCCGCTGCTGTTTGTACATAGTCTGTCTTGGTGACTGGCATGGGCTGGAATACGCGCCGTCTGTGGGCTTGGAAATCTCATGGCAGTAATCAGGAGCGCTCTGGTCCTTATGGCAGGCATCAAATGGGCTACTGCCAGGTCTTTGAACTACAAAAATAAATAGAGAATAGAACTGCATTGTTTTGGCGAGGCCCAGTCGTCTGTCTTGGAGCATGCTCTGGTGAGAGTGTTTGACTTGGATTTTGTCCATCACATGTGGTAGCTGCAAGACTGGAAGGCTAAAACAATGTTAGACCATACATTTAATGGTGTGTTGGCTTAGAGGTCCTCAGGAAACTGTTACTCCCATTTTCTCTCCTAGGACCCAGAGCTCTTCCCTCTCTCCTGAGCTTCTGTGTAAGTGGATGTACAGTGAAGCAATATTGTAACTTTTATGCATGACTGTCTTATTTCTTCAGTTTGGATTTTTTTTTTTTTTTTATGGATTAGTTATTTGATATATAGATAGGAGACTAGTACTTAGGATGAATTCCCTGGTACAACCCATTTGTTTTATGTCACTCTGGGAATGCAAGGCAGTCATGAACTCAGTTCCTGACTATTTCAAGTTATCACAATGGAATATCTGATATCACAAATCACTGGAAAGGCTGCTTTGTGTTCTGGATCTTTGGAAAGTAATTCAAAGTAAGTATGTTCAAATCACGTACGTTTCACGCATTTTTTCAAATGATCAGGCCGTGTTCTGAAATGGAAAGATTGGAGTGAAAATTGAGTTCTCAAGCAAACACATGACCAAATTAAAGCTATTTTATTTAGCTTTAAAACAGTGAAATTTCATTTATAATAAAAATTCCTTTGTTGAGAGCTTGCTGGCTCTGTTACAGCCCAGAAGCAATGTGGGAAATGCATTGTGTCGAATGTGCATATGAGACAAAGCTCTTCTTTTTGCCCCGTCTGCAGTGGTGGCCAAGCCAGTTGCCAGCCATGGAATAAAGGCTGAGGCAGAGATTACTGCTGCCAGTGTCTTCCCCATCTTCCTCCCAAGGAGGGACACAGCAGCATGCACATCCTTTCAGGATGTTAATTAAAAAGTGAAAAGGAGGGTGCTGGAGGCTTTGTTGAAACAAATTAGGGTGGAGAGGGTTAGCTCATGATACTGCTTGCCTGGCATAGTGTCTGACCTCTCTGAACAATAAGTGATCCATACTGTGGTAAAAACCATTTAATTAACTTAGCAAAATGCAGGTCCAGTGAATGCCAGACATGGTGCCATTTAGTTATTTGTATCAGAGGGCTTTAAGTAGGAGTTGTTACTCTGTCTTTACTCAATGTATGACATTAGAAAGAGCTGATGCTATTTCACATTTGCAGTAACAGTTCATTGGGCTGGGTTTTTGCATTTAGTGTAAAAAAGAAGCATGTTGATCACATCTGATTGAAGTTACATTTACATAAATACTCATTGGAATGGAAGAAGTAACTCACCCTTCTTTATGGCCCAGATGCTTATTATCCTGCTGTGCTCTGTTTCTCTGCTATGGTTTACTCCTAAGGTACAATGGCAAGAGAAATACATGGGAAAAATACATTTTAAAAGCTATGCTTTTGCGATTTCTCTCCTAACTGAAACCAGGAAATACTAAAAATATCATATATGTGAGGTGGTGTTGGACAGCCTGATTCCTAGAAGAAATTGCTGCAGATGTATGTGACTGAATAGAGTAACTTTTGGGATTTAATCTTCCATAACTCACCCTTTACACACTGAGAAAAATTACAGGCATATAGAAAAACTGCACAAAAACTGTGGGCTGGCAGGCAGAATGCTTGTCCTCTGAACTTCTGTTACTTTTTTCTTGTTATCTTTGTATGTAATCGTTACAAATGGCATCTTCCTATTGGAGTACATGAGGTGAATGAGCAGAATACTTGACAGCTCTTTAAATCCTTCCTTAAAGAGGCTGTTATGATGCATAGCTTTGTTTCTGGTTGTTTTCTATGATATTTAAATGATAAAAATCAGTCTGTTGGCATCAGACTGGAGGCTTGCTGCTGAAATGCTCTGACACGCTTCCTTCTTTTTCTTCTCAAACTCCCTCAAATAAGTTGGTGTCTTCTAAAATCCAGAATGTGAACTGAATTTTTTTAACTCTTTTTAGAGTTTATACTCTGCAGATGCAATGTCCATCTCCATTGTTTTGACTTGCCCATTATGTTTTTAAAAAACTCTTTACCCTCAAAACCTGGTTTTTCTTGGTTGTATTCATACCCAAAGTATCTTCCATGTACCTGAGTGCATAAAGTAGGTTAAACATTGTTTTGTTTTGGCTTGTAGCTGTTTCAAGTGCTCCATAAACAATATATTTTTTTACCACCTGTATATTTGTTTTTCTGGTGATTCCACTGTGTCAGCTAGTCCAGAGATTTCCTCAGATCTTTTGAGTTTCCAAGCAAGCACTTGAATAGTTAATATTACTCAGCCTGCACAGAAGGAGTAATTCTGGAGTTATCACTTTGCCTAACTGGGAGAAAATCGTATGACACATGATTTACCTTTGCTCATGAGGTCACTGTGTAGCATCTTTGGTAAATACAAATAGGCTGCATAAGTTTAAAAGTCTTTATTCCACGTAAGAAAGGTTGAGGCGCCATGATTTCATTTGAAACAGCAGGCTATTGTGTGTTATCATGAGATGATCTGACTTGCCTGATGTTTTGTATTTAATTCCCCTCAATGCAATGGGCAGTAGTGAAGAAAACATGCTGAACTGGAAGGATAGTATCTACCCTGTTCTTACTTCAGCAAAAAAATTTCGTGAGTAAATTTGAAGTGAAAATGTAATTAAAATCTTCAACACTAACCTGTTTTTTCATAAACCCTTAAATATAGACATAAACATTTGCTACAAATCATAAATCCACCCCTCATAGACTCTGCCTATATTTTCTTAGGAATACATCTACTATATTATTAAAAAACCAAAAATATGCTTCCTAGAACTCATTGGAGACTTGTTAGTTCAAAGACCACTACAGAGCCAACATGCACACTTTGTTGTTTCGTGTTTTTCAGTCTTAGGCAGTGAAAATTAATAACTGAGAATAAATTAAGTTACTAATAAATCTTCAAAGCATCATCACTCTTCTGATTTTAACTGTGTAATTGATAATTGCGCAGATCAAAGATACCCCTGGTACTGATCTAGTTTCTACAAAATTAGTGCTAGAAAGAGATGTTGTGTATAGAAGAACTAAAGATTTGTTTAAGAGATGCAAAAAAGATTTACATTTTTAATCTATTTCCTAAATCATGTTATTAACAGTGGAGTGCAAATATTTATAATTAAGCATAATTTATTCTGCCAGCTACCTGCGGGTTTTTTAATTCTTGAAGTGAGTGATTTGTCATTTTCTAATACTCTGTAATTAGACAATTTGAGTGAGGAATTATATTTCATTACCTCAGTTTGGGATTAAGAAATGTCCTTTACGTAAGAAATGTTTATGAATCTTTACCAGGTTATTAAAACTCAGAGCTAACTCAAAAAGAAGGAGGTACAGGTAGTGAGGTTGAAATAATTGTTTGTTAGTGTTAGGAAGATCAAAGAGATGAAGCATTTAAAATCCTGTTTGTCTTCAGATTAGCAGATGTTGAGACTGAAAGAGTTGTGCCACATACAAACCTTTTAAATAGCACATGCAAGACATAAAGCATGTTGCAGTTTGAACGTTTAACTTAATGTGCTGTAAAACAGAACACTTAGACATGCCAGATAAGTCCTGTATCTTAGGTCTTACTTGTCTCAGTTTTCATTGTTGTTTAAACTATTTAATAGTTCTAGATGTTCATCTCCCCAAATTAAAACTTATTCATTGAGATTCATAGCTCTTACTGTTTTTGGGGTACTTTGACATTGACATGGGGGTCTGGGAGAGCCCATTAAAAGTGTAATGTCTTGCAGCCAAAAATATAAGTACTGTTGGTTGGAAACTGGGAGCAGGTATTATGTAACACTGAGCATAATAAACCCCTGAAGATCAGTTTACTTAGGATTGTTAATGGTGTATCTAAAGGGAGGGGAAAGAAAATTTAAGAGATAGGAAGGAGAATGATGTGAATTGCTAGAGCACAAGGCAGACTTGGAACATGAAAGAGTGAAGCACTCTGCCAAAGTAATTAGATGATATAAGCATAAGGCAGGAAAGTTAGCCAGACCTTATCTTCGTTTATAAATAACGCTTCTGGACACTTCTTCCCTTTTAGAGATGAATATTCTGCTGTAAACCAGACCTGCTCCAAACATCAGAGTCTCACTTAGCCTGGATTAACCTGGTGGTTCCCAGCAGGATATGACGAGGTCAGAGCAGCACAGTATGTCTCCCTGTTTTGAATACATCAGGTGTCAGTACCCTGGGGTTACACTTTTTGATAAAGCTTGAACAGCGAACAATAGGAAGACATGAATCCTGGTTAGTTCCCTCTCATGAAGGAGACTAATCCTGCTGAAGCGAACACAAAATCTGTTTTTGCTCAACTGTAGCAGAATAGACTCTCCAAGCATGAAACAGGAATTTGAACAAATACCCCTCATCAACTCTGAAATTTTCAAAGCTAACATGGGATCTGGATGCCTTAAAGCCCGTTAATGGGAAGGGGTTATCTGTGGTCCTTATGAGGCTTTGGAAATGTCTCCTGCAGTGTCTAACTTGACAGAAATCACTTGTATTTGATGCAACGTTTCACCCTGGCACAATACTTTACTTTGCAGACAAAGTAGATATTTTTCCCTAAAGAATTAATAACACAGACATGATTCTTTACTTTGCAGACAAAGTAGGGTGGTTGGGTTGTTTTTTTTCCCAAATACTACCACAGAGGTGATTTGGTTCAGAGATTCCCACATTGTGGTGAGATGACTGCTTGCTGAGGACTTAGCCTGCTAACCTATGGAGAAATTGCCCAGAGCAACAGAATTTTCTAGAATTCTTTTTTGATTGCAATGGTACACACTGTTGAAGTAACTCTACCTGGTTTTTATCAGCTACTTCAGCTGATATCTTCCCCTTACATTTACCTTTGATTGGCATTTCCATGGCAGACATAAGTAATCTTCTGCTTGAGAAAGTAGCATGAAGTATTATTTAATGTTATAAATTTAATATGCCTTTTTGTCACTTTAAAACTGGCAATAAGAAGGAATCCCATGATCTAGAATTTTTTTTTCTAATGGGATGTGGCAATGGAAGTGTGAGGCTTCCTTAGCTTTTATTTAATAAGGAAATTAATGGATAAATCAGAAAAATCACAGGGTCCTTAAATTTGACATCCATTTTGTAGGCACAAAAATGTGCACATAATATTCTTTTATTTGACTTGTAGTAATGTTTCTAGCTTTCCTCAGAGTTATAAAGAGACATTCTAAAAACAGTGTTCTTTAAGTTTTTCACTGTCACCAAATCAGATATATTTGCTTATATTTGATTATGTTAGGAAACATACTTCTGTGTCTGGACCTTTTGGTTTTTGGTTTATTATTTTTTTCTTCTTCCAATCTAGGAAGATGTCTTTACTCAGAATACATACAAAATACAGTAGCAGGGCAAAGTGTTATAATGAAATAAGAAATTCACAGAAATTCATTGCTACTTGTGTCTTGGTTTTGATTTTCAAACTTGCTCCAAATCCTGCGAAGTGCTCAAACTTCAAACAGGGCATTTTTCCCAACAAACTGAATTTCACAGAAAATGCAAGCTGATGACTGGTAATATATTCCTGCCTACCTGCTTGTTTACTGAAAGACATGATTTTAAACCACTAAAGAAATTATCCCAATAATTCATTGTGCTAGCTAGAGAAGAATTTTCCTCTCAATTGAGAAGGAAGATGAGAGAGATATAGAATCTTAATATTAGGCTACTTCTGAATTAAATGCAAGACTTTTTTTGGTATCCAGCTCTAGTCTGCCCTCTGGGCTGTTTCATTTCACCTGATTTTAGCCAGAGGATTCACCTGGGCTGTGGCAGCTTGAAGTCTGTGAAGTAGAAAGATGCAGGAGTCTCTAAAAGGCTGTGAAATACAAGTTGTCTGAACCACCACAAGAAGGTGCTTGGAGTGGCTTGTCTTCCAAAGTAGGTGCCTAATCTGAGGTGGGAAGAGGGAGGGATAAAGTCTATGCAAACCTTGTCTGATATTATATAGAATTGCAGCCATGAGTCCTCACATTTATTGTCATGGGATTACCAAAGTGTGCTATCCTCTAGATGTAAAAAAAAAAAAAAAAAAAAAGGTTGAAACAATCACTCAATCACTGAGTAGTACATGACAAAATATCAGTCCTTGCAACAGCCCTATTCTTTAGTTCCTTCATTCAGTCATTAAGGACTGCCCTGAGAATCTGACGGAATTTTAATTTAAACTAATGTTAATCTTTAAACCACAATGAACTCTGCTCGTAACCATATAATTAGAAGATCAAGCTGAGAATCTCAGCAGCATTTCATTAAGAAAGGCCTAATGCAAAGAATTGGGTTTTTAGAATGGCCATGATAAAACTCTATTGTATGCTTAAAAACTTGGCTGATTTCAAGAGTGAAAAGAACCCAACAGTGTTTCATTATTGAAAAATAATAACATTTATTTAGAATGCAACTTTTTAGGCAGATTCTACTAAAAGTCTTAGTTGCAAATATTATCCTTTTTTTTTTTTTCTTTCTGGAGAGAACAACCCAGAAGCTGTTGCTGTTTTACTTTGATCTGTGGATGTTTCCGTAATTGTCATAATGTTATTTAAAAGGAAGAGTAATCTATAATGGCAAAGAAGTTGGGTTTAATCTGTATCTCTTTTTAAAGGAAACATACAACATGAATGGTGTACCTCAGGCTTTTTTTCCCTAACTTTTCTTCTCTGCCAACGTTCTTTTTGATTGCTTGAATGCCATATGGTATTATAGTCCTTTTATCTTTTATATGACTATCACCTGCAGGCAGTTGCATCTGAGCTCCTGATCCCTGACCACAGCTTCTCCTAAACCTCTGTGAAGCATCAAAAAGATTTAACAAAAGGCCAGAGATATGAGTGATTTTTTTTTGTTGTTGTTAAAGGATCTTAGTTGACTGTCCAGGTTACCACCACGCTCATAAATGAAAAATGGATTTATTGGGTTTTGTCTAGTCTCTTGGGCTAGTGCTCCTTATACAGTAATAAATGTCCTCTGGATCAGACCACCGTGGTAGGCTTTCAGTTGGAGATCATTGATTCCAGCGACTCTCTCAGGTTCGATAATCTCAGTTTAGCTGTAGTCATTTTCTTTATTTTGTTATATCCAGCAGCACACACTGTACCGTGGTGCTTTTCGAGTTGAACTTGATGTGAACTCAGGGGTGATATCCTACTTCTTTGGGGTGGAACTCTACTTGAAATAGTGAAATTCTGGCAAATGTGTGTTGCCAGCTGTGCTGGGACTTCCAAAACTAATGTTCAGCAGTTTTCCTGCATTCTTCAGTCATTAATGAAAGAAGATGCAGGGGCTATCAATGAGATGATTTGTTATGACTCTATAACATTGACCATTTTTGGTTGACCACCCGACAACTTTGTGCCACCGAGCAAGTTTGGGTTGAAGTGGTATCTTAACAATGCTTGTTTTACTAAAAATGTCTGAGAACAGTGTAACAAACACAGTGTTTAATGGTCTCAGGTGAGTTGTACCCAGTTCCAAGCTCAGAACTCTTGCTCCATGGCTGAGCTTCAAGGGCAGTTCAGCAGTGGCTCGCTGTGATCAAAGTTGTCTCTCACCTCCCTGGGGCTGTTCCCTGACATCCCTCCTGTGCTGGCTGAGTGGTCAAAGGGTCAAAGTCCATACAACTGCAATTCTTTGTAAACCTGGGATATGGACCGGGATATATATGTCCATCTTTTTTTCATGAAAGAGATTTTGAAATGTAATGACTAACAACTACTGGCAATTTGGGATGACTGATGAAAGTATTAGCTAGGCCTGCCTGTCCTGCTCATGAGTTATTCCTGTTTGAGCTGCTCGTCTATTCCAGTCATAAGGTACTGTGTGAAACATCATCCAGTTGGTATTGCCCCCAAATATTGGTCCTAAATTGCACTATGAACTGCAACAATTTAGGAATCTGCATGTCTGGCAGCTTAGACCAGTGTAATGGGGTCAGGACTGAGCTGATGTTAGTTGGGTCACCACTTGGGTGCTTGGGCCCACTGTTGCTGGTTTGCATCCTCACCACCTCAAGGCTACTTGGAGAATTACCATTTTAAGTCTGGATGCCCTGGAGATGGTTTCACTGAGGGGAAAATTTTATGCTAACAAAAAATATGCTTTTAAAATACTTTCCCATTGTGTTTCATGTTGGAACATTCAGCACTGGAGGAAAAATGAAAATAGATATATTATTCTTACCCTAATCCTTCCATATATTACAAGGAATCTGTTGCTTTTTTCCACTTGTTCTTGGATTATATTTATAAAACTATCATAGCAAGGTACCACAATAAAACACTCTCCAGCTGACAACAATCTCTTTCTCAGTATTATTGGAGATTTTCTCTGATATGTTGAACTTTGACAAGACTATAACTGAATAATACTGGTGACATTTCATTCTTCATTTACTGAGAGAAACAGAAGAGAAAGGGGGCCAAGTAATTATTTTATCTTGTGTATTGAAACAATACATGTTTTTATATGAGAGGCTCTCTCGTGTGACTTTCTGCTTTGTATTATCAGAAGCATTGAATCATTTCCCTGGCTTTTCCTTCACAAAACATTCTTGTTTTCTTGTTTAGACCCTTCTCAGAATGGCTGATCAGAGATTCATCTTGGCTGGTATTGGTCCAGTTTTAATGCTATGTGTCAAGGGAAGTGTCCTGACTTGTATGATATAAACCCTTGAGCATGTCCTTGGCTAAACAGGTATTTCAAGAAAACAAAACACTTTCATGTTGCAAAGTTCTGTTAGTTAATGGCAATTCTCTTTTTATTTCCTCTTCTGAACCTTCACCAGACACCAAATATAAATAAAGCTCTTAACTGAAGTTTATAATGTGGCGGCCAAAGATAAGAGAGGCAGCTTTGAGTCCATCCCACATGTGCCTGGTTATTTGAATCCACTGTGGAGTGTGTGCTGAAATGGAAGAGACTTCACAAAACTTGTTACTTGTTCACAAAATGGTGGGAAACAATCCCTGAGTTTTTTCCTCATCTGATTAAATGGGATAGTATAACAATTATTTCTTTGATATTTCTAATACTGTACCTTTCCCTGAGAAGTGCATGCCTAGTCATTTCCACTGGTATTTTCTTTTTTCAAAGCACACCTACTCTAATGGATAAAAACTTGCTCCCTATTGCAGTTGCTGTCATAACTTTAAGTAGTTTGATTCCAAATATAATGGGGAAAAACCTCTTTTCCGACCTAAAATTGGACTTTGTAAAATGGCTGAAGTCTTCATTTTAATGTCAGGAATAAACAGTCTTCACATCATTCAGGCCACTGTAATTGTTCCAGAAAAGAAAAGTAAATGTACAAGAAGACATATTATACTATAATTGTCTATACTCACTTAGGAAAATAAAATAAAAAATGACCTACCTTTTGTAGTAGGCTCACTGAACTACAGCTAATGCTGGAGAGTATTCACGTAGACAGGGCAGTGTTAATGTGTCTGTGTAGGCAATACTGTACATCTATCTGTCTGGATATATGATCATGAGCTGGAGATTGTTTATTGTCAAAGGCTGAGTGGCTAATAAATGCTGGCAATGGCTTGGATTCACTGGAATGCTGCACAGCTGCAGCATTAGTCAGACTTTCCCTTTTCTGAATTCTGTAATCCCTTCAATATTGCATTAAATATGTTTTCAATATTTATCTGGATAAAAATGTGCTGAATATTGCAACTGTTTAATTCTGATGTTTGTCACGTAGAAAATCTATGTAAGGCAGAAGGTAACAAGGTTTTTATTCCTAAAACCTAACACAGCTGCTTCTTGGGGCATTTGCTCACTCGAAGCCTTGTGCTTGGGCTATTTACAGCCCCTGGTAAACCTTTGCAATCGCTTGGAGGTGGAGGCATGTCAGAATCCCTGAAGCCAAATTCAGGCCTCAGTGCTTGGCTGAACTCACTGAACTGACCTGTCACCCTGCACAAGAATCAAGAGTTTCTATAGATTTCAGTGGCAGTAGAATTTAGCAGATGGGTTTTGGATTTGTTATACTTTCATAGACCAAATACTTGATGAGCCAGGAATCGGAATCGTTTATTAATATGTCACTATTACTTTATTAGTTTTCCTAAATGATTAGCCAGTCTATTGTTAGCTGATCTATTGTCTTTCTCCCAACATTTTTTTTTAAACAATTTTTATCTATGAACCAGATTATTTGGATAACAGTGATTGCAATTAATGATGTGGGAGTAGGGAAATGTGCTCCCCTTATGTTGTGGGTTCAGAATTAAGACAGGGAATCCAAACGCATGCAGTTCAAGTTAACCACATGGCCTAATGCAGTCCTGGCGATGCTGAAACTCACTGTGTCCATGTGTTTCCACCAGCAATTACTTTCCCAGCTGCTGTTGAAAAAAAAGGGAAGCCCACCGAGTGGAATTGTTTGTAGGCACCAAAGATAACCCACTGCTGCTTGGGGTGATTGCTTTAGACGTCAGTCTGACCTGGAAACAAGTGGGCTGAAGGCATTAGGAATAGAGCAGGTCATTAAAAGATCATATTCATATTCAAAGTATTTTTTGTAGTTTTTTTGCCCAGCTGTATTAGTAATAGCTTGATCAGACTTAAGCAGAAAGCCTATTGAATCCATTAGCTGTAGGTCAGTGATTCAGGCAGATTAACAGGAGCAGAAATGTGCATTAAGTGCAGCATGAATTGCTGGTGTCTGTCTGAGTCCTTCTGGTCTCTGCCTGGCAGTTAAAGCTGATGTCAGTCACGTCTTGGCAGGCACAGTGGCACCACTGAGAGAGCGGGTCATGGACACTAAACCATCCATTCATCCTGAAGTGCTCCCTTAAGTAAAAGTTGGGAGTATGTTGGGGAAGCTTGAAAGAAAGTTGCTCCCGCTCCATGGAAATGTGGAAAGCTTCAGGGATCAGAACTGCTAACCCCATTTGGGGCACGAAGAAGCCCATGTTTGACTGAATTATTGCAAGCATACATTGAAAACAAGAAGCCTAGCATGTTGAAATGCCTACATAATAATCCCCAACATAGGCTTGCATTACTTTGTTACATTCCCTCTTGATGATAAAGCCTTTTCATCTAGTCTCTTGACAGTGACTCATTGGCAAAATATTTTATGTGATTCAAATAAACAGAAAAATTGAATACTAGGTTCTTTGTTCAAGAAGAAACCCACAAAAAAGATGAAAAGGACATAGACCTTGTTATCTGTGTTTGAATTTTGGCCTTCCAGTATTTTCAACTACAGAAAACAGTTTCTCAGCCCATGCCATTTTACGAAACATTGATATACAGTATATCTTGCACACCCAGTCTTCAATTATTGTGTTGATATCTGGTCTCTTTAGACAAACCAGAGATTTTTTTTCTTTCAGTAATGCCTCAAAAAGCAGTGAAACCCATCCCATTACAGGCACTGCATATTCCTTCCAAGCAGAAGAATGGCAGGTGTAGAAGGTCTGCTCTTGATAGTAAAAATGTAAAGATATTTTATTATATCCTTGCAGAGTTGAAAATCACAGCACAGTCAATCTAACACTTTTCTAGTATGGCAGAATAAATTGCATATCAGTGGGCTGGTGGTTTTTTTGGTTATGTGGTTTGATTGACTGTTTCTTTGGGTGTTTTTCAAGACTGGTGTAAAGAAGAACTCCATGGAATGGAGACTATTAGGTAAATGTCAGGTGAGTATGGCTACACGTGTTAACTTACCCTCACCATAGCACGAGATGTGTCTGATCAACTGGAAAACTGAGAGATATAATGAATAGTTATAATAATTATAGAAGTAAAACACAGAGAAATTGAGTAATACGCATATTTCCCCCCACCCTTGCCAGGTCCCTTGTGCTGTCGTCACAGTCACAGCTTAGTGAGCAACTTCCACATCACTGTCCCCTCTGGTAGCGTCACAGACCCTGATCCACACGGACTATTTTGCTGCCATGTCACATTTAGTTAATTGGTTTCCGACTGTCACACCACAGCTGCTTTTGATATTGCCCAACCAACATTTTTCTCACTCAGCAAACATGTTTCACATTATGTTTGCTCCAGATCAACAGGCATTCATTTTTCTATCAGATGAAACTTTCAGCCCCTGGTCTCAAGTGCTGTAGGCTCCTTTCTCTCAGCTCTGGCTTTCTGGCTGCGTAATATTTTTCCAATCAAATGTTGCTTCCGGCCTTTATTCAGAAGCTAAGTGCAAATCACTGTGAGATATGTGAAATGAAGTTTAGGTTATTACTAAGCATTGTAGCTTTCCTTAAGGCATCTCTTCCCTTCCCCATATGAATTTATGTGCTAATGTTAATCATTATCATTTGTTTATGGTCAAGGAGACACTGACCTCCACTGGGATTTGCAGTCCTCGTCTCAAACAGCCTGTTTTGTTTGGCATGATTTGCTGTTTTCCCATCCCTGCTGCTATTGTATGGCTCTGTCAGGACACACTGACTGTGTGTGAGCGTGGCAGGGCATGGGAGGGGGCTCGCTTAACCCCAGGATGGTCCATGGACCTGGGAAGGAGCGGTCTGCACCCTCTGCCTCCTCTGTGTGGCCATGAGGGTGCCCTTTGGAGGCTGTGCTTGGGCAGATATTGCGTGGCTTCGACCTCAGCTGAGGAGCCCACCGATTATTTAGTTGTGGAAAAATGTTGCTCAGGAATAACATGGAGGAATTGTATGACACAGAATGCTATTATTCAAAGATAGGTATCTGCAATGTTTTTGTTCAGTTTGAGGCCACTTTCACAGATACACAAAGCAGCTGGTCTGCACCTGGTTTGTATCTAAAAAACCCTTTGCTCATGAATAACTACATGACTAAAAATAACATTGCAGGTCTAATCTACTTACACTCATAAAACCTCAGCTTTGCTATAGGTGCCCTGGAATAAGGAATGAAGCAATTTTGTCAAGTTTTAATGCAGAATGATTTTATATTTACATTATTAAAAGCAGAGAATAAGGCCAAGAATGTGTACAGCCAGACACAGTTTGAGGGGTTTGAAAACACAATTTCATGTTTATTTTTCTGTCTGGAAGGTGATTGATAATCCTGACAATCACCACATAGTCTGGCTGTTGGGTTTGCAATGGTAGCTGTTTTTATTGCCAATGTAGCTCTTCAATAACTAGATTAAAGTTGCAATTAAGAAAAAAGCAGAAGATGTCTAATAGCAAAAAGCAGGTTCCATAAAAATAAAACCCATTAGGGTTAGATACCTCCTCATAGAGTTGTTTTTGTAGTGTTTTATTTTTGGGTTTGGGTGTCTTCTGCCCTTCCTGAAAGACAGAAGCAACAAGATTACAGTCACTCTACTCAGTAATGTAGTCCTTCAACTAGTCTATTTTCTGTGACCACAGTCAGAAATTAAATGCCTTTCTATCAGAGCCCACCTGCTTTATTTAAAATACTGATTGCAGCTTTGTTCTCTCTGTTTTTTTGCACACCGCTCAAAAACATCTCTTCCATCCTGGGTACGAGAAGGAAATCGTGGCTAGTTGCCACTGGACTTAGGCAGAGCTCTTTTTTTAGGAAAACTGCATTTTACTAAGGAGAATAACATCATGTGGCAGGACTGTGGCAACAATAACACCTCTAGTGCCAGAAAACACTTAACCTGGGTGGCTCAGATGGCCCCAAATATTTAAGAGCATTTTCCTTATACTGTAAATTCCCTGTGGTACTTTATTTTCTACTGAGAGCTAATAACTACCCTGTCTGTAAAGCAACTGGTCTTAAGTTTATGAGCTTGCAAGACAGAAAAATAACAGACACATATCACTGACATTTAACAAAGATATCTTTCATGGGTTTCTGTATTTTTTCATACGCACCACACGTTTCTCTTTAGTTAGAAAAACACATTTTGAACCACATTCTGAGTAACTTCTTACGAAGCAAAGCCCATTTTCCAAAAAGTCCTTAATGCTTCACCAAATACTGAGTCCCTTTTCAGAAAGTTCTGAAGGTTTTTGCAAAAGAAATAACATGTCAGCTTCCCCTGTGAAAGCTGTTTCACCCTTGCCACAGCAGCCATACTCTTTTCCTTGGCATCATGGGAGAACATCATCCTGTTCCTGCACTGAAGTGGAAATGGTTGCACAAATGACTTTCATCAGAAAGTGACTTCTTCAGCCAACATGAATGCCCACCCACACTTCTTTAAATGCATCCTCTTGTGATAACAGCAAGTCACACGTGAACTTGCAGAGCTCAGTAAAGTGCAGGCACCATGGGGAAAATGGAGGAAAAAGCATGGCACGTTTGGAAAAATTATTTCTGTTTTAAACTGGCCTCTGCAATTTCTGGAATGTGAATTTCAGTGTGCAAAGAATTAAAAAAATTGCTCCTCCCGAGTGGCTCAACTTTTGAGTTGAACCATGTGGAACTTCAAAAGCTGAAGCTGAATGTTGTGAAAGTCCTCCTTGAGGGCCTGGCACTCTTCTGAAGTCATGGCAAATGTTTTGTTAGCTTAAATGAGAATGGGAACGAGCCTGGGATTATTCTTTTTTGAAGTCCACAGAGAAGTCCCAAGTTGCCCTAGTGAGTAATAAGAAAAATTCAGAGAAGAACAATAGTTGTACATCCTGGAATGTCAATGTTCACAGCATGGACTGCAGTCCCAAGCTCTCAATAAGATGAAAAGCAGAGGGTCTAATTTTCTTTTTATGTGACCCAAACACACGCAAGGTTGCCTAAAATCCTGCCTGGCTGGCACCTTAGAAGACAAGGAACTGGGATAAAAGAAGGTGGAAATGACCCAAGCTTTGCACTAAAGAGAGGCTATTATATATGGAGAAAAAGGGGGACTTCTGGTGTCTTGCACTGGAACAGTTTTACATGACTTACAGGAAAAGTGTATAATTCTCTTTTTAATTTCTCACCCACTTAGAGGTGCACAAAGGCACAGTGTTTTTTTGTCACAGTGGCAGTGAATGTTCAGCTGTGAGCCAACGGAATTGGTGTGCCTGCATCATCCACAAGAAGAGTAGACATTTGACAGAGCTCTCCCTCTTCCTCACCCTCTTCTCCAAAACTTTGACAAGTCAAAAGGTTAACTTTATTTTTCTGGATGAGTGGCTGTTGCTAATTTGGAGAGGAATTATTTGGCTGCCATACTTGTGGAAAAAAAGCATAGAACATTGGGAAACATTTGCAAAATGTGGATAGTACAGCCCTGGGTTTTATTTGGTGAGTTTCCCGGCCATTGCAGAAATGAAAGCATGCTTTTAAATCTTGAATTTGAAATAAGATGGCTTTTAATGAGCTATTTCAAAGTGCCACATCTAGAATTTAGCATTTAGGGTGCTTAGAAAAATTTGCTTGTCCTGTACAATCTGCCACTAGAGCAAAGTTTCCAAACAGCAAGAAGATTTCCTAAGATTATGTGAATATTTACGTGAGAAATGCAAAGTAGGATTCTACATAGGATTAACACACTGAAGGTGTTCCAGGCAGCCTTACAGGATATATCTGCTATTTCACATTCTTTAATTGCTGTCAGATAACACAGTAGAAAAAGTGTTTCCCTTGATTTGTGTTATTTTATGACTACAATAATTTCAGGCTTCAGAGTACCTTGTGTCACTGATTCTGTTTTATCTTAAAATCAGCAAGGACTGTGGTGATGTAAACTGTTGTAATGAATAAACACTGTTGCTATTTACAGTATTTTATCTCTGAATGTGACCCTTAAATTTAGAATTACTGCCTGAGAGAGCCCAAGGACAAACACATATTTATAAATTTCATGTAAGGGCATGTTGGGCAGTGAAAGCCTTTGCATTCTTTTTCCACAGAGAACAATAACAATGGTGCCTGCAAACCAGGGTGGAGATTGCTCCCAGGTTCATGTGTGTCTTGTCCCCATTCACTTTGCAGCAGTTACTTCAGTCAGCGGAGGGTTCCTCTCTCTAGCGCTGTAGACTCACTTCCATCCAGCTCCTGACTCTGTGGCAGATGATGACAGGAGGAGAAAAAGGATATTTGGGTGTAGAATGTACAATGCTTCTGCCCACCTTTTTTTCCAGTTTCCTAAGATTTTCTCTTTTTGTGGTATTTCCTATTCTTTCAACAATAATTTGGAAGGTCTATTGATTTAGAATTAAATGTTACGGGTACTATTTCCAGAGTGCTTTGAGATAATGGTGCCAACTTTCTTCTGCTTTATGTAGTCACTAAATGAACACAGAAAAGTTTGCGTCCTTTGGCCCATTCAGGCACCAGTAAGATCAACACAGCTGGGGAGGAGGAGGAGGTGTCAAAAATAGATTAAAATCTGGGGAGCTGGTTCTTCAGCTTTCAGAGTTGATCTCTCCTTCCATCTCTTTGTGCTTGGAGGACACATTTGTGTGGTTGGCTGGAGGAAATTTACAGATCGTGGAGGTAAACTTGGGGCTTGCAGTCAGCCCCGTATCTGTCTGCACGTCCTGCTCACACGTGATTAATATATGCTGTATTAATTGTGGGTAAACAGCCCTGTATGTGTGGTTGACCAAATAGTTCTGCTTTAACTAGTACACATCCTAGGCCAATAAAAAATTAATTTAGTACTGCCACCAAACACAGTGGTTTCCTGTAAAAGCTAGGGAATGCAGTCTGTAATTTGAAACTGTTGTACAAATGCAGACATGTATTTGTTGAAAGGTTTCCCCATACCATCTGAAGGAGAAGAAAAAAACATATTTTCAGATGTTTCCCTGTTTGTTTTTAAAAATTGTATCATAGTCTTACAGTCAAAACTCTGAACTTTGAAAAAAATACAATTCAGAATTCATAAATATATTTTTCCTTTCAATTTTTTAATTGGCTTCATTTATCCCTTTTAAAATGTAGATTGATCTTTGATAAAATGTAACTTATGCTTCATGCAGTGAATAAACATAAGGACTATGGGCTTGAGATTCAAAATTCTGAAGTTTTAAATAGTCAGATGAGTTTCTTTAGCAGAATATATTTTTAATTAATGTCTTGGAATACTGACATATGGCAAAATCCACCCGTTGAAGTTCAGTAATCTACTTCTATTCCTTTTTCACTCTCTGAGAAAACAGAGTGCCTGTAGTTGTTGCACAGTGGTCACTTGCAGGTATTGCTTTTTACTAAAATAATGCAATCTGGACAAAAGGCAATTAAAAGCAAACTTAGTTACACATATTTATACCACCCTCCTTCTACTAGTAAGGAATCTATTTTCACTTTTTAGCAGGACAAGGAAAATGATGTGTGCTACAGTAACGTAACATTTACTTTACAGGCAGTATTTTGTGGCATTTAAAACATATTTGACCGGTTCTAAAGGAGCACTCTGGGTCCCCCCAAATTTATCACTACGGGAGAATAGTTATATTTTAAAATTGGAAAAACTTCAATATCTGAAGACTCCTGCCTTGACTGTTAAGGATGTGTGGGCTTAGCAATATCAAGCTGCACTAGAAAGGTTTAAAAAAATATAGTTATAACACAGAATTGTCCCATAAATGACATAATCACTGTACCTGGAACTGCAATTTGCACATTCTGTCAGCCTAAAATAATTTGGGACATTCATCTTCCCTCACTATAGTCTGTAAATGGAGTGACACCATGAATGGGAGAGTCTATAAATGCCAGCTAATTATGTGACCAGATTGAGTCAAATGGGATGAATTCGCATTTTAACTTAATTGATAATTTCAGTTCTTATGTGACAGGACCAAATAATTCATGGTGACAGCAACAATTAATAATTGGGAAAGACACATTTTAAATTATATCCCAGGATTTATACATGTGATACAAACGCAAATTATCTAGGGGAAATTGTGTCTTTAAGCTTTTGTTCTATTTTTAGTTCACAGATTTCAGGAGCAGTAAAAATAAGTGCATTATAGGGCAAATGCTTCAGACAATGGGATAAATAACTTATGAATAAACTCTTTAGCCTCTAGATAAATTGAACTGGGTTTGAATTTAATTATAATAGGATAATAATATATATTTATTTTAAACTAAAAATGGAATAAACACTTCATAACCTGTGCTTAAGCTGAAGAGTCATGTATAAATATTACTCAGTACAGTTCAGTTTGTTACCGATGTAAAAGCCAAGTTGTTCATTTGAAAAGAAGAAGAAAAATTGCACATCTTGGAATTTAATATGACTTCAGGAACTTCCGGCTTCTTTATGATTTGTTTTTGTCTGATGTGAAACTAAGAATAAGTATGAAATATGATAAAACTTTTCCTATAATAAAGTTCATTTAGAGGTCTTGTGCAGGCTGTACCAAGATGAACTTATAACAGCTTTTTCCAACAATCAATAAGATGAAATATTTGAAAGGTTTAAAACAAAAGCAGAAGATGAGCAAAACAAACCTAATAAACCCCTTAACTTCTAGGTTCCTTGTCTCCTGCTTCATCAGATCTGTCTGCTCTCGTTTAGGTGGGCTCCATCCTAGGAAAAGAGTCTGTCTCACCAGGGATTTTAAGACTAAGATTTTAATGAGTGCTAGCATTAGAAGTACATGCAGGCAACACAAAATAACTGAGATAAGAGGAATAACTTTCAAAAACTGATAGTCATTTTTATGCCAGTAATAAAGTCAGTTATTTTTAGGAACCATTTAATACAGATATTTGCACTGTAAAGATATTATAAATTGCAATGAATTATTGGTTAAAGCTGTTTATATTTTTTCTCATGGAAATTGTTCTCACTGTAAATAAATATAAATATGTGTGTGCAAAGACAATTCAGAGGAATTGTAAACTGGATAAAGTCTGTACTAAAACAATTAGACTCTTCTTCCTGTCTAGTACTAATAGAGCAAATCCCTTGAGGCTTTGTTTGAACAAATTCATCTAGTGTAATGACTCTGGGAGTTAAATCTCCTGAAATATAGGAAAAACACTGTAGACACCACTGAGTCCTTTAGTCCCTTCACTGTTAGGCCTTTCCTGATTTACTGCTGGACTAAACTCATTAACTACTGGCTCTGTAGTAGTCCCCAGACCAAATTTTACAACTTCCATTTCAACTTCTGTTCTTCAGCTCAGTGTTTGACCCATTGTCCTTGTTAAATCCTTACATGAGTGCCGGCTTAATTTCAGGGGGAATACTGGGGCTTTTGATCTGGGGGAGATGAGCTGAGTTTTGCATTATTTTATGAGCCTTACATCACCTACAAGCATTAATGCAAAACCTTAGAAACAACAGATTCCTGGGAAAATAACAGCAGTACTCTTCTGTCAAAAATCTAATTCATACCCTCCATTTAAATAACCTGGTTTCTGACATAAGAATTCTCTTGTTAAAACAATGTAGCCCCAGATTCCTTGGCAATCAGTCTTTCTTCCACAAACTAATTTATTTCCCACTTGCCTCCACATATGCTGCCACACCAGTAAAAATTATCGGGATGATATTCTGTAAATTACATCTCAGAATGGCATTTGTACCTTAGGAAATGGAAACCTATTGGGAAAATATTTACGGCATATTTATATGAAAATGGTCTGCAAAAATAACTATAGGCAAAACCTTTGAATGTGGGTGACAGAATGATTTAGACTCAATTTAATACCTTTTTTTTTTTTTGGGTAAACGTATACATTGATATTTCCAGCTAACTGAAAATATGTTATATTGAAAGTTATATGAAAGTTAGGAGCAGGTTTTCCTAACAAGTCCAGCTTTAGGACTAAAATATAGAAATGCTTTGTTATTTGTACTTAAAATTTCATTGTTAGTACTGCATAGCAGGACTTTGATAATGGATTTGGCTTGTAGAAAATGGTTGTAACTTTTTCTACAGAAACCATGAAACAAGATTACTTTGACCTGAATTGTTGTTCGACACATCATCCCTACCCAATGTTAGGAAATAAAGATGTGGTGTTTTATATCGAGTTGGCTACATACTACAACTCCAAGGTAAAAACTTACATCTCAAAAATACCTTCACAGATTGTGACTGCACTTTCTGCTTTATCTGTGGAAGCACTGTACAGGAAGGATGGAAGTAAGGGGTAAGTAAAACACTGTTACACATTAACATATGTCAGTATTAGCTGCTGATAGGTAGATCTGAGGAATAGAATTGAAAAATTGCCAGAAAGAGTGAGAGCAAAAAGCAATAACTGTATTTGTAACCTGTGTGTCTACCTGCATGAAGATAATTTGGAGTAGTTTAGAGAAAAACATTAAACTTCGTAGTTCTGTGCAGTAACGGCACAGGGCTGACTCCCTGCCCCCACTGCACATGTACAAGGGCACTTTGTATTAGAAAAGTCTTTCCTCCCCTTGGGAACAGTCAGGGTCTAATCACATTTTCATTACAAGATTGCAGGTTTTATGTCCTTTCAGTTCAAGTCCTAAGCATTTTGTATGGCTGGTACCGAGAGAACAATTTGCCTGGGAATTGTTACTGCTTTATGGATTTTTTTTCCCCACAAATTGATAAAACTGATTCCACATAATTTATTAAATATTAAATAAGTGTTAAATAAGCCAGTAATTTGCAATGATAGTTATACAATACTTAATGATACATAAATTTCTTGTATCTAAGTTATTACAATTACTGAGAAAAAACCAAGAACACAAAAATATTTTTACCAACTTCACCTTAACTATTCAGAAAGAACTTTGAAGCAGAGTTTGGTTCATTAACTTAAGCTTTTTAAGGACCTTTGTCACAGGTTGGTGATAATAATCCTCAGCAATATATTTATTGGTTGTCAACAATTAGTGAGGCCTCTGGGGATCTATTACAGAAATTAGAGTATTACATTGTATTTCAGGGCATCTCTGTATCTGTTTGTGTCATTTATCTTGTTGTACTTTGATTGGTTTGTGGATCAACAGATTTAAACTTCTGACAGCTTGAGTTAGGGTGTTCTCTGTAAAAAGTTCTCACCAAAACACACAACTCGGCTGATTTAGACCTCTGGTTGCTTTGGTAGTGATACAAATACAAGAAGAAAAGAAATTCAGATGAAAAATTGCTTTGAGTTCTCTCAGAGCTCCTTCTTTTGAGAAGTAGGAAAAAGTTCTCAAAGTGGAAGATACATCAAATTGTTATGTTTTTAAGTGTGTCTGCTCACTGGCAGTAGCTTGGGCAACAGAAAGTCCTGTGATACTTTCCAAACATCACTCTGCATGTAATCCACCCCACTCTTTCTCAAACAGTTGGTGGGGAAGTTGGTTATACAGTCAATTGAAATGATGATCATTAAGAAAGATGTCTGTTAAGTTGTCATATTTTCAAGGAACCAAAGCAAGTCTGTCCAAAAACGTATGGAGACTATTTCATACAAAACCTGATCAAGAAAAAATTATTCCGAAGTTATGAATTGTAAAATGGAACAATGAACATTATGTATGGAATAAGATCTTGTCCAAGGTAGAAAATTTTTGTGGAGCTGGATATACATATAATTTTTTACACCAGTTTCATATGTGCTGTCTCTATACCTACCACATCTCTCCTACCTATCATTTAGTGGAATGCATCTATTTTATGTCCTAGACGGGTGGTGGTTGTTTAAAAAACCCCCATGATTCCTCAAGAAATTTACACTGCAAATGAAGCCACCACAGGACATGAAAATAACAAACAAATGGGAGGGTAGGAAATTAAGTACAGGAGGTAAATAAAAATATATAGCCAGAACTCCAGCTGCTGGAAATTAGCGTATGCAATTACACTAACTGAGCAATTGCTTCATTATTTTTATTTATTTTACCCTTTGTTCCTTCCTTCAGTTTGAGCTTTGAGTCAACTGAGCTGAATTAACATCAGCTGAAGGGCAGTTCCTAATGTGCACCCTGTTATGTGTCTGTGGGGAGATGGAAGGGGCAGAGTGGGAAGCTTCTGAGGAAGCCTTCGGGAGAGAAGAATCAGTGTGTCCCCAGACCATAGCTGTGCATACTCTCATATTTGGTCTGTGTTTGTCTTCTTTTCACCTTTTTTCCCCTACACAAGCGCCCCCAGTAGGGAGGCTCATTGTTGGTGTGGGCACAATGTGAACCATCAAAGGTATCAGCAGGGATGGTGGGGTCATATCCACACTCCTCAAAATCCCATAAATCAAGTGGTTTTCCCTTCCCCTTGGGGTTTTCCAGCCTGGCCTCAGCTCTGTCTGGAGTGAGCCTGAGAGCAGGACTCGAATCTGCATTACTGTGCAGGGTGGGTAGTGGGTGGACCAGGTCTGAACTGTGCCATCAGGAGATCAGCAAGAGGGCAGGGGAGGTGAACCCAGAGGGAATGCATGGTGTGGCGTGGCAGCTGTGTAAATTATCACAGTAGCTGGGAGAGAACCATGACTGCAAAATTACAGTTTGTAATAAGTGGAGGTTTTGACTGAGGTGGTTAAAATGGGTTTAAAGTAATTATGTGGGGCTTTTTTTAATAATGACTTTTATAATTTTAACTTGGAAAGAAAAATTTATCCCTTTTATTAGAACTTAATGAATAAATTGATGGCTGTTTTGAAATTAATTTTCAGTACAAATTACATTTCTTATCCAGATTTTATTTCCTGCAGTTGTTACACAATAAATCTCTTCTGAGTCAGACTTGATCCATTGCTCCTTCAATGCTTAAATATATATAGGTTTGTACATCATTGCTCATAAATACATTAAAAGAACATTAATCTGTGAAGTTCTGTGAAGCAAGGAGTGTTAACACTAAGTGGATTTGCAGTTCTAATTCATCTGCCTTTTGCATCAAGGTACAGTCTTTAATTCCATGTTCACACATACTCCAGGCAGTTTCCTATTTTCGTCTTTCTTTTCATTATTCACTGCAGAGTCCTTTCTGTCTTTAAGGCTGGAATTAAATGTGGAATTGTACATTTACTTTTAGCCTCATTTAGGATATTCATCAATGTACCAGCAAAGTACCTGGAGAATATGAAAGCATTTATCTCCTTTTGACATAGAGGGCTGCTATTTGCATCTTACAGAGAGAGAAGTTTGAGAGAGGGAGAGAGTTGTTCAGTGATATCAAGGTAGATTTAACTTGGCTAAAAACAAAAAAAAAAAAAGAAGAGGCTTAGAGGGCAGAGTATCTTAAATTCAGGACTGATCTTCGTTTCCTGGGATGAGACAGCATCTATTTAGATGTATGTGTTTTTTATTAGAAAAAAAAGCAACTCACTCTGAACAAAATGCCATTATCTGCAAATGTAACAATCTCACTATACAGTACCATAAGGGATTTGGCTATGAAGAATTTTTACGTAGATGTTAACCAACTGAGCTGTAAAGCTGCCCTTCCTAAAGCTCAGTCTCAAGCGATGTGGCTGCTGCCGAGGTTGGTCGTGAGACTGAATTGCTGGTTACCCTCCTGCTGATGCACACTAGAAATTGTGGACTTCCTGACTGAGGTCACAGCCCCATGAGCTCAGGGCTTTTTTTCAAATCCAATTGAAATTTCACAGTAGAAGGGAAAGACACTTTTGTGACCTGTTGACCCTCTCCATGCCAAAAATTGGAAGGATTATTGCAAACAATGAAGGTGTTGAACTTGAAATAATTTTGTGTGACATAAAGTACAAGGCAACACAGATAAAAAGGTGTATTTTAACTACTAAAACACGTTTTCACCAAATATGTCTTCAGCTATGTGTATTGTAATAGCCTTTATTTGATATAGATGCCTAATTCAAAATGCATTTCACTATCAGGACAGAAACCAGCAAAATTATTTATAATGTAGAATTCTAGAAAGTAAAGCAAGATAATTTTCATTACTAGTTTTTCTGTATGATCTAATGATCTTTTTTGTCTCTTCAGATATTTAAATAAGTAGGTAATAATCAGGTATTTATTTTAAGCATCAAACTTCTAAATTTGAAGAGAAAACCTGGATACCCAGTTATAGTAAAGAGTGCTACTTGATGAACTTTCTACTCATGTTGAAATAAGAATAGTAAACATCCCTCTTTAAATATATTCTCTCAAGATTTTCTATTTCTGATGGTCTTCTTTTGTTACTCAATGTACTATTTCTGTCAATAGATTAGTATTGAAAATTATATCACTGGTAGAGGGTTCAGTTTTCCATTATTCATTCCCAGTTCATTAGTATAACATGTAGAATTATGGTCAGTTATTTTTGATGCCTCTATGAAAAAGGGGAGATATTCAATAAATATTCTTGTCCTGTGTTCTACTTCCCTTGCATAGAAAACCACCAACTTGATTGCACATGTGATAATTTAATAGAATATATAAAAAAAGTAGCTACCATGCATGATGATTATCAACATAACCTGCCAGCAGCTAAGGGAAGAAACGAGTGCCTTAATTCATGAAATACGTAAACAAAACATTAAGCTTTATTTTACATATGGATCCCATTCACATTATTTTCCCATTCTATTGAAAACTGTAATTATATCTGATGTGTACTAATGAGAAAGAAATGCATAATCTTACTGTAAAGCAGGTGGAGCCATGGGTTTTTCACACATGTGGCATAAAACAGAGAGGAGAGCAGTGCAGTGGTCGAAACCACAGAATCCTTAAGGTTGGAAAAGACCTCTAAGGTCATCAAGTCCAACCGTAAGTCTGAGGTTTTGGTGAGGAATGGAGTGAGCGAAAGAGAAAAAAGGTGAGGGGAAGGGCCCAGGAGAGAACTCAGGAAGGGAGAGTGAAAGCTGTTACCTGGCTGTGATTGGTATATGTGCCCGTTTACTTCAAAGCCCTTTTTGAAGCCAGTGGTGATTTTTCATGGACCTGGTGGCTGCGATCAGTGAGCCTCGTGCTTCTGTAGAGGATTTTCTTTCGTAGCAGTGCAGTATGACAAAGTGGGAAAATGGTACTGGAGAGCCAGGTGTCAGCTCCAATGGTGATCTGTTTCCATCTGGTGGGGAGATCTGCAGCTCCCACTCCTTGCAGCCAGCCCATGGAATTCCCTAATTGCTAACATGCTCTGGTAGCTGTGCGGAGCGTGCCAGCAGTGAAACCCTACCTGCAATCTCGGAGAGATAAAGGGTAAGGGAGCAAATGCATGAAGTAAAGCTTCAAGAATTCTCATAAAACCAGGTGAAAACTAAGAAAAGATGAAATAAGAACTAATGTGAAATTGTGCCTAAACCTCAAACGGCACCTGAAAATGTACTTCTTCTCTCTCAAAAGCAGAGGTATGCGGAGGAACCCTCTGCGCCCCTGCTCTTATTAGCTCTGTAATTTTCCAATCAGAATTACAAGTAAGTGGTAGTCTTCCTGATTCAGCCTGGGAATTGGGAGAGTTAGACTTTGGTTCTTTGTGCAGAGTTATTTTAAAATCCCAGGAGGCTCTGGGTAAGGAATATGCAGCAAATCTGATGAGCAGGATTCATGGAGCAGCTGCAGAAAAGCACACTGCAGCCATGGTGAGCCTAGTATCCCCAGCACACATAAAATGCAGACCTCATTTCATACTTGGATCAACTGTGGGTACCTGGTGCATTGATCTGGCCAGGATCAAATCCTGCCCATTGACTTGTATCAGTGGGAAAAGAAATATTCTGTGAAAGTCAATATTAGTTCTCATATGAGACTAAGATTTCCCAAATTCCCTGATGTGGTACAGGTTGGATCATGTTTTGAGACTTACAGTTTCTTTTATAAGCCTAGCCAAATTTGTTTTTCTCATTCATTATGAAGGTGACTATTGCTGTCTTTTAACTGTCTAGTCTTTTCTGGAATGCTAGTAAATTCTTAGTTTTGTTGCTATCTAGCTGCAAAGAAAAACTAGTTGTGCACTGCTTTAAGAAGTGTTTACTTTTGTCTGTAAAGCTACATAATATCAGCAGTCTAATAAAGTTCTGTCTCCAAAACAGTTTGATTTTAAAAAAAAAAAAGTAGTTATTGGGTTTTTGGTTGATTTTCCTCTTTTACAGTCTCTAGGAAAATAACTAAGAAAAATGTTATGGAAGCACATAGGGGAATTGCTTTGGAAATTCTATACTATCGATCATATTTTTAATGTACCAACCTCAAAACACACAAAAACACAGATTCATTGGTAGGTATGGATATTTGAATCTCTAATTCCAGTTTGTTTCTCTGCTTGTCTGCTCCTCATGGTGGCCCAGAACACCATCTGTGAACCTTGTATCTTCCCTGGGCAGGAATTAGAAGAGCAGAAGTTTGATCACCTCACTCCAACTTATTGGGAACAATTTAGTTAAACTTTTTGTTATTTCATCTCAGAGTAGATCAGTACAAAAGATCAGCTCTTGGCCCCTTCCTCACCTTTGCTGCCAGCGTAGTGAAACATTGCAGTTATGTGGCACTAACATATTTATTATCTAGGAAAGGGACATGTCCTTTGTACATAAAATAAAGTTCAAATTGTTGAAATTATGTTTTTTCTTGCAAAAAAGTGAATGCGTTATTGAATAGCTCTACCATATTTTAAAGAATGAAACCTCCCATAATTGTTTTCAATAACGTTAAACTGGAGCATTACTTTTATAATGAAGTGGCAAAACCCACTTTCAATATAATTATTATTAATATTTGTTTTTAACTTAGAGTTTGGATAGTCGTAAGGGTGCTTGCCTAGCTAACAGGTTAATTAAAATAATAAATGTATATTACTTTTAAAATATAAAATTGATATTATTTTTCATTTAATAATGAAAATTTAATGGCTTTTTCCAACTGATACAGCTACAGAGAGAAATTCCTGAGAATAAAAGATAGAAGAGCACACTTCCTAATATCTACCTGTATTGTGCTTAAATTGCATTAAATTCTCAGTTGCCAGACATAGCTTTGTAATACAGGGAGATTTCTTATTTACTAATATGACTGTAATCATCATCACTTTCATGAGAGAACTGCAGAATGAGTTGAGTCCTGAGGGAAATTGTCTATGTGACAGATGTCAGAGTTGTTTCCATGCTGCAGAGGTAGTTGTGTGCTAAAATACAGCCTGTCTCTCGAGAAAGGCTTCTACTTGTGTAGCTGGTTGCAAGAAACAACAAAAAGTTTTGATAAGTTCAGAGCTGTATCTTTGTTTTAATGACATTTGACAACAACATGTGCTCCAGAAAATTTTGTATAAGGTAAAGTTTGGCTGGTGAGCTCTGCCTTTCTGCCTGATGCAAGCATATTTATCCAACGGATTAATTATTTATGGTCTGGCCTTTCTATAAAACTACTGTTGTATTCCTATTTACTGGTTTTAAAACACTGTCTATGTGGGTGGGCAAAGTGATACTGCAGTGCTTACCTCCCGTGCCAGCTGGCCACCTAAATGTCTGACTGTGTGTGTTCAACTGTGCTCAGTTGTCACATGACATGAAGCAGGGCTGTGACCCCGCTGATACTCCTGCTTGTAAATGTAAGCTCAGCCATAAAAATTGCTGTGATTCCGTCAACAGTAGGTTCCTCTGTGGTGTTTTCTGAACTCCTCTGCTGCAACTAGTAGAAAAAAAGTTTTTCGCCTCTAGAAAAGTAAAATGCATTTGGAATGGGACCAAGAATTGTCATGGTTAGACCTGAATGTGGAGATTTTTATGTCTTGCCTACAGCCTACCTAAAGAGATAACAACTATTGCAAAGTCATGTTCTTTTTCAAAACCCCATGTCTCCTTTCACATTTCAAATACTTGGGTTAGAGGTACAGAGAAATGCAGAGTTTTGGGGGTTCTTCTTCTTTGATGTGATAACCTGCATTAGGCTTCTGCTGAACTTTTGCCAGCTGGGGAGAATGAACACTACAATGTGTCTAAGCACGTTATGGCATTGTGCTGTGTTCCAAAGAATTGCTTTTTCTGGTGTTATCTCCTTGTCTCTATGAATGTTTGGAGGTCACCATCAAGAATTATGACTTGTCTTCAGCAGAAGCATTGCTCTCTGCAGAATACAACAGGTAAAGAAGCAGAGGACAGGAAATGGAATGGGCTTTCTGAGGAGCTGCCACTGCACACTTGAGTCGTATAGATGCTCTTTCTTAAGCATTTGGTTTTGGGCACTACCAAGGACTAGCTGGACTTTTCTGCTGCAGGCTGCTCCTGATAAACTCACTACACACCAGGAGCTGGCCTCTCGTGTGGGCAGTGGGATCTCAGGATGGCTGGTTTGAAAACATTGGAGTTGTTGACAAAACTTCCTGCTTATCTCTGCTAGCCTTGTGAGTCAATTATACTTAAATGTGTCTGACTGGTTACACCAGCACCACACTATTTCTGACTGTTTGAGTCCAAATAAAATACACAGTAGGCATAAGGCACTTTTTCTCTGAAAATAATACACAATTAAAAAGGAAAAAAAAGCTGAATAATTTAGAAATGACATCTCAATTTTGAAGTGTGATGAAGATTGACAAAATAATCTGGAAAGAATTCAGCAAAGATATGCTCAAGTTAAAATAAAATATCATACAATATTTTAAGATTAACCTCAGGGTTCCTTCAGTAAAAAGTAATGGTATTTATCAAAGAGTGATTTCAGTTTGTTTTTGATGTGCATGTGATTCTCTGGCTTTGCTGTAACACATAAAAGTCAACTTTCTGTTTTGATCACAAAGGCCACGAGGTGTGACTGGAGACAACAGCTTGTTCCACTGATTTCAGGGGATTGGGTCAAGGGATTTAATCCACTCCTTAAAGCTGTTCAGGAATAGTTTATGCCACCTGAGGTTGTGCTTGTTCCCAGCTGGTGCAACAAGGAATGTACCTTTTCTTACCATTTTCCTCGCTTAAATGCAAGTCACACAGTATTTATAAATAGAACTATTGATCCTTCTCATTAAACGTAATTTTTACTTACATCACTACAGAATTCCTGTTCTTGTTATCAATGTCTTTTTGTTCCTAGAATCAGCAGAGAAGTTTTCCTTCTGTATTGGGGTTTAAGAAGTCAGGGATGTACAGTGCACTGCATAACAGGTATTCTTATTTATATTTATATACTTTTACATATATATATATGTTTCTTTGCATGCTTGCATATGGATTCTACCAATATGAAAATGTGTTCAATATTTGAAAAGAAACTCAATTCCCATCCCATGGAAGAAGTCCGTTACTGTTTCCTTTTCGCAGGAGTAATAGCAGAGAAAGCTCCACGTCTTTAAGTAGTAATCAGTGTCTCAGGGTCAAGTAGGAAACATTTTGAAGTTTACTCAATGAGATTTTCCTCTCTTTTCTGTATCCTGTGGTATTTGCTTTATTTTACTTGCGTTTTCTGTTTCTCTTTTTGGGGAAGAAGACCAGACCTGTCTGGACTAGGCAAGATGACTCCTGATCTTTACTTTATACCCCCCATTTCCCTGCCCTGCCTTTCCCAGCTCGCCTTCCACCACAGGGCAGGCCGCCACCCTTTTGTCCCGTGGGGAATTTGGTTTCTGTCAGTTCAGTGTCAGATCTGGGCAATCAGTGCGTGACACTCGGGTGGCATTTGTGGATCGATGGCGACCGGCAATGCCATCCTAATGTGTTTCTCATCTGTTGGTCCTCTCAGACCCCCCCCTCAGAGTTCAGGTCCCAATCGCAATTAGTCGCAGCAATTCCAAGCATTCGGAGCTGGCTGGTGATGGCTGCAGTACCGGAGGTAGGGGCCGCTCCTGGGTGAGTGCCGGGGTCTCGTGGTGCTGCTGTGCGTGTCTTTAAACTCCTGTCGGACATTAGACATGGAACAGTGGGTGAGTGCAACACAGCCAAAAAAAACCCTAAAGCTCTATACACCTTCAGTGGGTTTAGAGTCTCCTCCATGACTTTTAAATGCTGCTTCACATTAGGAGACACATCCTATACCCTTTTGGAGCCACAGCTTCTTTCCCTGCTTGAAGTCTGCCTGTATTTCGTCACTCAGATTTTGATGTGAATTAATCACTATTATCTAACTGTTGAGAAATTTAAATGCAGACAATAGATCCATTTAGCTGCATTGTTTCCCAGTGTTGTCATTGAGCTGTTATTCCATTTTTGGTTTCTGGTACACAAAGATGTGACTGCCTGATCAGACTGCTGAGGGAGCAAAGATGTACTAATTGAACATAGATTTCAGGAAAGCTTCTACTTGTATTTCTTGACATGAACTCTTCCTCAGTATTTAGCTTTACTGCATTCTGCTGCTGAGCAATGATCAATTTTTTTGTGGTTGGTGAAGCGAATCCTTCATATGTGAGATTTGAAAACACCTTTGAAATCTTTTGAAAGAAGAAAGAAGTAAGTATGAATATATTCAAGCATTGGAAATGTGACATGGAGTTTCACCATGTGTTCACAAGAATAAAATTTTAAGTATTAAAGATGAATATAGCAGAAATGGTAATGAAAGGATCTTTAGGGTCTTCTTAGATTATAAATGTGGCACTTGGTGTGAGCTGAAGGAGGTATGTTCTTAAAGAGATTAAGGAAATATATGTCCCAGCAGAGATTGCAGAGAATCAGGCATTTCATTCTGGACCTCACAAGTTTCGTAAAATTACAGATTTAATAAACAAACCATTTTATGTCTCTGTAAGGAACTTAGAGGGGATTTCAAAAGTCAAACACTGAAGACCCTTGCTTTGACTGTGGTGGTAAAAGTAACATCTGCCTCAAACATTTTAACAACAGGCTGTTCAGATCATTCTTTTCAGCTACGGTAGGAGACTTGACAGACGTAAGCCATCCTACCTCTCTTTTCTACACTTCTATCTCTCAGCTATGCTAAACATTACATCAAAGCACTCCTATCAAGGACATTCAGACTTAATTTTACCTTTCTCTCTCAGATCTTCAGGTCATTATAATAACTTTTGTGGTTTTCTAATTAAAACGGTTGCACGGAAATAAAAGAAAAACAATCATTTTTTTTGAAATGCCACAAAATCTTTTTTGTTCTCCAAATCTGAGACAAAAGACCTGGCTGAAATTTCTGCCACAGTTATACACCAGTACAGACCCAGGACCCCATGAGATGTGGCTCTGAGTGCTAACCACAAGTAAGTTATCCCAGCCATTCTGGTGTATGTGCCACCTCTTCTTGTGAAGAGTCTCCAAATCATCAAGTAAAAAGCATTTACCCCCAGCATAGGGAGTCAATCTGAGGTCATGGACCAGTCTTTTTCTTTTAAAAAAAATGGGATTATATGTTCATGATAACATGAGCCTGGGCTAAATGCAAGTACAGAGAAAGAACCAAGAATCTTCATTGCTTCAATCAGCAAGTCTCCTTCCTCTCCCATTGTTCTGTTTCTTTTTCTCCTCTTGGGCATACAGCTCTGCCCAGAGTTAACCCAACACCAGAGACCTGCCAGTTCTTTCAGGTTTGCTGACCTCCTTGGTGCCAAGGCATGTTGAATTGTAGGATTCTTATGATTCATGAAATATTACAGAAGCATTAGCTTCTTTTCATGCTTTCAGTTTAAAATTTCGATAAAGATTTCAAGTTCACCTTTGCAAGAGTTTTACGAAAGCTGTAGTCTACAAGATTTCCTGAGGAAAGTTAAGAGGCAAGCACCCAAAACACAAAGCCAAACAAGGAAAAGACAGAAAAGGCTTGAGGAGCATTGAAACTATGTTTTAGTATGAAGAGATAATAAACAATAGCTTTCAGGGTCTTATCATGATGTATGGTCTCTCTTTCAACACATGGTCTATGTAAAGCGGACAAAACTGGTTTTATTAAAACATCAGTGACAACAAATAGTCCATTTCCTCAAATCATCTCTTCTCCTTGTCAGAATTCGTTTTGCCTGGCAGGTGTAGCCCATTTACTGCAGCAAAAGGTGAAAGGTTTCATGTTGTGATTGCAGAATCTTGGGGAGACAGCGCTCAGCTGAGCACTCAGTCCTCCTCTGTGAAAGTCTGAGAAAGTTTTCCTTGCAATCTTCTTCCCAGATTTCCTACTTCATCCACAGCTTTATTTAGCATTATGGTGGCTCATGACCCTTTTTCATGTGGAAAATATCAACTACATCACAAAGAGGTGAAGTAAAGGGTTTTTTTTGGTGACTGTGAAGTCCCTTGAAGTTTCTGCAATGGGAGTATTTGTTTACTAACTTTTAAACCTCGTGTTTGATCCAGAGACGCAGATGCCTGTGCTGTGTCCATTTTGATTTATTAGAGAGACAGGCAAATACTCTGAAAAGGTCTCTAATCTTTGATGTGGTTGATAAAATATTTATCTCAGTCCCCAAAGTTGTTAGTGATACTGTTTCCAAGTTCCAGGGCATACATTTAGTGAAGCATCAAGAATTCAGTCCAAGAAAATGATTAATTATTGCCCTAAAGTAGTGCATAAAAGCCACTATAGGAGTTAATTTAAACTGGAAGTACAAAAAAACCTTAATGGCCAGCAAGATATTGCCTACAGATAAAGAGAATATTAAGCCAAGGAGGGTGATACTCTTTTAATATGCTTCTGCTCTGGAACTTAGGCTCCCTAAACTGGATCCCAAAATCCTTTTCTGATCTTAAACTCCTCTTTAAAAACCTCATGGTTAGTGCATCCACCAGTCCTGTGCTCCTGAATTGATGTTTCTCACAGAAGGCCTCCACAGTTCCCTTCTTCCCTGACTCAGTAGCTGGCACTATGACAGCTGTGCCTTCTGTGTCCTTCTCCTCTTCCTCTTCCCACCTCTTAATCTAAATTTGAAGTACAGGTAGCTGAAGTATTTTTTTTTCCATTCCTCCATGCTCCTTCAGCTGACGTAATTCTTGTCATTTGTATTGTCTCCCCAGTTTCTTGGAATGACATCTTTTGCAGCCATCCGTACTCAGGACATTGGAACTGATCCCCTTGTTTTCTCATCAGGCTCCCATCCAGCCCTCATAATAAAAGGCAGGTGATCTGTGTGACAATATTTTACCTTACTCAGGCTCCTGACTCCTCCTCAGGTTCAGAGAGGAGTGAAATGCATTCATACAGTGATTCGTAGAATTTACTTTTTCTCACTTACTGGAGAAAACTAGGTATTATTTCACATATCTACCAGGTTATTCTACACAAGTGCTGGAGAGCCACAAAAAAAAAAATTTAATGGTTCAAGAAGGTTTGATGGTGACATAAGCCTGCTGAGGGTTTTACTCTGGCCGTTCTGACAGTGGTTTCTCTTGATACCACAGTTCCTGATGTGTATTCTTAGTGCTGGAGGGGGAGTCAGAACCAAATGACTCATGCAGCAGAGAGGGGAGTTCAACATGGCAAAGCTGTCTCTGAAAAATGCTGATTTGGCATTTTGAGCTACATCCCATACTTTTAGTTCTTTATTTCATGATTTCACACTCTTTTATTTCTGGCATATCCACTGATCTTGGGACAATATTTTCTTTATGCAAATGTCCTTCTGTACAGAATATTAATCTCTGCCATTGCCATTGATGGACAAGAGTTAAAGTTTCATTTTAAATATGAAGCTCTGGCACAGCACACTTAGTGCTCTGCAGTGTTTATAAGATAGTTTTACTTAATGACATTTAACTGTAAAAGTTGCAAACTCCAGGCATGCTAGTCCTTTCCATGGTGTTGTCTTAGGAACAGCTGTATAGGAACAGTTACCATTCTTCCCAAGATAATTGTAGTAACAGGTATTTTGGTGCAAGGTTGTTTTACCTTACTAGATTTCTACTTGAAACTAGAGTTTGTTATTATCTTGAAAGAAAACAGTTGTCACAATAACCAAAATGAATCCCCTAAAAACAGTAACTTCCAGTTGGTACTGGGCTTTAAAACTCTTAGAAATTGAGATTTCTGAGTATTTTGGGAAAAGCCCAGGAGAGTCTTATTTTTGTTATATGCTACTCTGCCTGTAGGAAATCATAGGGACGCATTCCACCTCTGGTAGAAAGTTACATTACGTCACAGGTGTGCAGCAGACACAACCAGTAACAAAAAAAATCAAAGCCTCACAAGTTTCAGGCATTGTCCATTTTTCCTAGCTCTCAGTGTTGGCGGGGAGGGTATGTTTTAAAACAGCATCAGGCAAGGTGTCCTGTTCACTTGCAGAGGAAGTAGTGACCAGTTTTAGCTGATAAGCACAGATTATCTCTTCTCCAGTTGCCCGGGAGGGAGGTGCTGCATCGCTGCACAGGTTCAAAAGGGCAGTGGGAGTCAGCCCAACAGGCTCATCTCCAGCACCATCCAGCCAAGTCCCACGGAGAAATAAATCTCTGCACGAGAAGCAGATACCGCCTTGGCATTTCCTAAGAGGCTGAGGCTGTGATTCCAGCTCGCCTCTCCCTGGGAAAGGTCTGAGCAAAATTTCTGCTAAAGGTTATGTCTATCTGAATACTTCCTGGTTTCAGAATTAAGATAGTGAAAAGGGCTCTCCACTCCCACTTTGTTGTCTTGAGAGGAAGGGTGTTACGTTAGCGAATTTTTATTTTCTGTACTCATTTCACCACTCCTTCCTCCTCTCAGTTTCCACACTGAGTACCAAAAGAGGGGCAGGCATTAGCTTTCGACAACTTTATAAAAACAAGTCAGCATATATTATTTATAAAATGTTCGGTGAGAACCTGTAAATTAGTCAGAATTTTAAAAGGTAGATTGACAGGGTACCTAGATTTAGTGTTTGACTAAGTGCACAAAATTGGAATTAAAATTGCCTGTGAGTAGAAAAGAATCAACATTCGCTTGACTGCCAGCTAATTCCTATTCAATATTTGCTTTTTCCAAATTTCTTGTTTTCTTTAAGTTTCCATTAATTGCTTCGTTAACATGATCCACTTCCAGTGAAATAATTTTGGTCAAGAATGCCCCAACAAGGGCTTTTCAGGTATTTGCAGGGGTTTGGGTTTTAGTGTAATTCATACTGTTTAGCAAATCATGTGAGATAGAAGCATGGCTGCTTTCTCCCAGGAAGTGTCCCACAAGTAAATTAAGCAGGGCTCTAAAAGGAGCTGTAAAAGAATATAAATAGAATAGAATAGAATATTTTTTCTCCTTTCACGGAGACCCCAGCCCTGAGCACCAAGGAGGCACAGCCTGTGAGTCATGGGGACCTGCAAGGAGATTTTCACGTTGAAAATGCTCTCTAAGAAAAATGTCTCTCCATCTCAGCAGGGTGGAGCCTGGGAACTGATAAGAGCAGCAAGGGAAAAACAGCCTCTGGAGTCTGGGGAGGAAAAGGGAAAGGAGTGGCAGGATTGGTGACTTTCACGTTTTAAAAAACAGCCTGTTGAGATTGCATTGGACCAGGAAAAGAGAAAAGCAAAAATCTCTTTTGCTAGGCTTGTCAGTGGGGTCCATAGGGGATAGTGCCTCTCTCTCTCTCTCCATGCTGGATAGAGGCCTTTGATACCCCCTGTGCCCATCACATAAAATTACTGCCTGTCCTTCCCAGAGCCCTGCAGCAGCATCCTTGACTCCTGTCATTCCTGACACCACGTGCATGGATACTGTCCCAGCAGGGGCCAGCTTTTTCCTTTTGCTGAGGGTGTTCAAAAGGTTTTTCCATACTACTCACAGCGTATTCCTCCATTTTTCAGATGACTGAGTATTAAGAGTATTGTTTCAAAGCAGGTTTGGAGGGAAGAGGCTTATCAAACATGGGAAGTACTTACAGCAGTAGGGGACTCATTGGTTAAAGGGTATGAGACACACCATTTTGTTTCCCAGCTCTTTAAAGTTTTGAGATCTGTAATGGAGAACAGCTAAAGTAGTGAACATTTGAACTGAAGAACTTGAGCAGTATTGTGTATACTATTTTAAATGACTTGATTTGAAAATGCAGGGGCATAAAGCAACATACCTACAATAAAAGAGGCATGGCTGCATATATAAGGAAACAGAAAAGGGACTACCTCTTTGTTGATAAAAACAAGTATAACCCCAGTCTGGCCAAACCTAGGTGTGTTAAAATGAAAATCCTGTTGTAATTTCTCTCTTTCTTTTTCCTCCTGTTGTAAATCCACACACGAGAGCTTTTTTCCCTATTCCAAAGTTTGCCCTCCTTCATTAGCATGGCAATGTGATCTTTGACAAGGGACACAGAGCCCAATCTGATCTAAAACCTTTGATAGTGGTCTTGTAAAATACGTGATTTACCAACAGCTGCAGTGGTTCTACAACAAACACGCTCGTGTATCAGAGGACTGGGACATAAGTTTGTTTAAACAAATCCAATAAAGTTATCATGGGAAACTGAAGGAACGGGGTCACCATTCTCCTGATAATATTTACAACAGTCCATAGATAAGAGGACGGGAAAGAAGGCCCCTCTTTCATCCATAGTTTATCACATGGTTAATGCAGAAAGATGAATTGTTGTAGGATAAACTCTGATGTGAAATGCTAGCTTTGTCACCCAGACCGTGTGTGCAAAACCATACATAATGGTGTGGAATTTGAGGCAAACATGTGATGTTTAAGATTCTGAAGGAAAGGAGTGAGAAGAATTATAAATTTATGTAGCACGTATTCTGAAGGCAGAAGGGCACAAAGAGCTCTGTACTCTTAGACATAAGAACTATTTGAAGTAGTTCCTCTGGCTGAAATGTGCAGAAGTATTAGGCAATTAATTCCAGGTCTGAAGCAAAGACTGCCCTGGTGGCTCTGGACTTTGAAATGCTGCGCTTTACTGTGCACACAAGGAGTGTAGATGCCTTCAGCAGGCAAATGTTAACTTTACGGAGAAGTAGTTCTAGTGCCAAATGTTAACTATAAAGTGAAGTAGTTCTGGTGCCAATAGCAATAGAGACTGACATTAACAGGGGTGATTTTCTCCTTCTTTTCACATGTGGAGCTGCGTCCAGAAGCATCAGGCCGTGTGCCGGAGTGAACGGCGTGGACATCCAATTATACACCACAGAGCATCTGCAAAGTCTAGGAACAATTTTAATGAAATGGCAACAGTGTCTAAGCTCCTAAAAACACTCCTGGCAACAAATTCTTGCTTCCCTAGTGGAAATGAGCTATGGGTTGGTAAGTGGATGGCTCCACTTCTTCCTGGCTTCTGCCTCTTTCCATGTTTCCATGGAAGGATGACACAAACTGTGCACATACCTTATTTTTGATTAGCAAAGTTTACTGCTCAACTTCAGTGGGTTTGTCTTATAAAGACAATCTCAGAAGCTTCTAATTTAATGATAGCAAAGGTTAATTAGAGGATAGGAAGTCCTGGCTGCAACTTAATCTACCTATTATTCTATGTTAGCCAACGCTAATTTAGTCAACTGGAGTCAGAGAGATGCTATAATGGGCAGTGCCTCATGGTGAGGGTAGAGAGTTTTGAACAGCAAACACAATTTTCTTGGCTCCTCTAGATGGTGGTCTCCATAGCACATCCAGCTGAACAATGCTGAGCAGCTCTTCTGGTAGTTCTTCCCTTCCCACTCAGAAAATGCACCAGATTAAGCAAGTTGGCAGCAATGTTCTTTCTCTGGGTTTTGAGGGGTTTTAAGGTAGGCACCTTTAAGGACTCCACCTGAACTGCATACCTCTTGTATTTCTTTGAAAATTGGGACTACGGTTAGCAGTGAAGGGCCCCTCACTGGCTCTTTAGATTTTTCAGCTGATCCCTCTAATTTGTGCAAATTCCAGATTTATGGAGACTAGTGGTGGCCTTTCTGTGGGGAAGGCCACTGGTTCATTTGTAAGGAATACACAGTGAAAAAGTATGACACAAACCTCATGTAGATTTCCTCTTTGTTAACCCTTGTCTGCTGGATGTTTTCATGAGTCTCCACATGGTTTTGATTTCAGATCTTCAAAATACTCTTTTTGTTCCTTCCTTGGCCTCCTTTGCAAGACTTTGTTATGCAAAACAGAAAACACTTCCTCAGTTTATTCCTTTGTCAGTAGCTTGAAGTGAGGAAAAAGGCTTTCCAAAAAAAACCCAGCTTGTTTCTGATTGTTTTCCATAACAGGGCATCTCTTCTCTGTTTGCAGCCAAGTCTTACACTTTTGTCAGTGTTGTTTTCCTTCATTGCTCTATTTCTTTGTTTAAACCTTTAATCTATGTGGAAGTTGCATCTCATTAACAGTGTCCTTATGTACCCCATGCCAAAAGACTTTATGTAGATGTGGTTAGTGGTGTCACACACTTCAGGGATGAGCAAGACCTACTCCCAAGCCTTCTTCTGGTCCCTAGAAACCTCCCAACCACAGAGCCGAGCAGCCCCTGCTAGTCTAGAAGAAAATTTTCCTGATGAAGGAAAATTGCGTCATAAAACTGAGTTTATTTCTCTCGGCCTCCTCAGCCCTTGCGTGGCGGAGCAGGGAATGTAGTGGGAAACCAGAAACCTCCTAGGGCTGCTCCATACGAGCCATTCTTGGCTGTCAGAGATGTCCCTGCGGCTGCCCTTGGTCAAGCTGAGGCGTAAAGCAGTTCTTGAGTCATCCGGGGTTTGAGAAACAGCAAAGTTTGTGTAAAGCCCACCATTTCCCCTCTGTTCCACACTGACAGCAGCTGGAGTGGACCAGGAATAACAGTGCCCGGTGGGTTTTTGGTGTTTCTCTGTTAGATCTCCAGGAGAGCCATTGCTAAGTCAGAGACCCAAAATGTATTGCTTTAGCACTCGTGCATGTCAATACGTTTGGGGGATTTTTGCAGCTCCATTTCAGTGTCAAGGAAAATCTGAAGGAGTCTACAGTAACCTGAAAACTGCCCACGGATGTGCTGCAGGGAGGAGAGGGGAAGCTAAGGTTTGGAAGAGGAAAAAAAAATGATGAAAGCAAACATGAGCCAAGACATAAAGTCTCATTTTGCTCCCATGTGCTAGTGCTTGAGCAGACTATTGTTCTGGACTCAGAGATTGGTTCTTAATTATGTTGAGCAGTGAATGGTTTAAATTACAGGCGCATAGTTTGGTGCGCACAGAGCTGTTAAGAATTTTGGCTGGAGAGCAGCTGCAGGGCTGCTCTGAGATCTCAGGAGGTGGCTGTAGCTGGAGGTGTTCTCCAGAGTTAGGAGCCCTGCACGCTGCCACCTGAAGTCCCATGCTTGAATGCTTTATCTAAATCTGCCCTTGCCTTTATTCTGCTATTTCAATCTAAAATAAAACATCTTGTATTTATTGTATCATCACATTTAGACACTACCATTTTGGAATCTCCTGTGGACATCATCAGATCCAGATGTTTGCAAATGTCATCATCCATACACTAAAATGATTACAAATGGAGATATATTTCTCTAAGCTGTTGCTACTCAGTGAACATTGCCAGTTTCCACTGGCTTGGAGGAAACTTTTTAATGGGTTAGGGATGGCCCCAAGTTCAATATTGCAGATTTTTAAATTGCACATATTGTTGCATGAAGCACAAGCGGTTGCAGTCTCTATTCACTCATAAATTTGGACTGATTTCCTAAGAGGTTGCTAATTTTAACATGTGTGGGATGATTTTAATATTGGGATTACAAAATCTGATTACCTGTCTTTATCTGTAAAAATTGTTATGTGAGTTCATTATGCTTTGTGATCAAAGTATTAGAAATGCAATTCATTTCCAGGGAAGAACTGTTTTTCCTTCAACACACTCCTTTTGCCTAAACTGTCTGACAACTGCACTGGTGTTTATATGTACTGTACACAGCTCTGTCTAGACTGTGCATGAATACTGCTGCCCTCTACTGCAACAAATACACTCTCCAGACTAAATGCACACAAAGTATGGGGAAGTGATTTGTGTGGATGCCCAGGCACAAACAGAGACACACCCAGCAGCTCAGAAGGGGCAAGCTTTTATGCTGATCTCTTTGGTGTTGCTCTGGATGCCAGGGCAAGATTGAAGGTTCTATAGTAGGGAAAAGAAAATGTGCCGTAACTTGCTCTTATTGTGCCCTAATTAGTAAAGTCAGGCTGCATTTTAGATTTTCCCATCTGTTTACTGATTTGGAAGCAATAATAACAAGTCAGAGAGTCTAAATTCGTAGCTTTGGCCATCAGAATGATATCACAGAGCTGAATTTTTAGGTACTCTCTTCTGAAAATGGCAACTCTGTGTTAGGACATAATTAACAAAGTTAGTTATGCACTCAAGAGTGAGACCCTTGATCCAGGATTCTGGGTGAAAGATTACCTGGTGTGACCCTTGGGAATACAAAGGAGATGGTAGGAGATCTCTGTCTTTCCTAACACTTTTTTCTATGTGCACATTGTGTTGTGGGAAAACCCTTATTTTTGCTAGGAAACTGTAGTCCTGTAGTTTCAATGGGATGAATGAACATGCCTTGCTCTTTCTCCATTAAAAAAAACCCAAAAAGTAATTTTTTCAGGAAATAGAATGAGAAATGGTAACGTACATTAGACTTTATTTTGGAATTTGAGGAAGTGGTGCTTCGATTTTATTGTGTAGAATGGAAGTTTGATTTAGTAGCCTGGCTAATGTTAATAATTTCAATACCTCAACATATGAGATTTTTTTAATGGCTGAAAATTGAAAGTCAGCATAGATCCAGATAAAGTTAGTATGCAGTAAGATTTTATTTTATTATTATTATATACTATTTCCAGTGTATTTTCTTATGGATCTGGTGATGAATCTATGGCAAACTTGTGCAACTTTGATAAGTAAGAAACTCAGCAATATTAGGAGCTGCCAGGTTCCTAAAGGAACTGATCCTTCTAAATTGGAAGAAATTGGAAATGGGGTGTAATTGTTATCACAATTATATGTGCCATAAAGATATTTTCATGAGTACTTACCGCCAGGTTGGCTAAACTACACTCAATAAACTCTTAGCCCAGGGGACTCATGAAACTATTCTTCATGAGTGGTCTTCATGTTGTTATTGGACAAGGTATTAAAGCTCCTGGGGAGAAAAGGCTGTTGATACTGAGAAAAATATTTCTTTCAGCATCATACGTGTGTATCCCGCAGCGCTGTGAGAAAAGAGTTTCTGTCAATATATTATTGAAGTAATACTATGAATACACTGAAAATCATATTCAAGGATAATTGAAACTGGAAGGATAAGAAACATCCCTTGCTGAATTAGAGCTGAAGTAAGAAAAACCAGAGATTTCGTGTCTCTAGTATAATTGATTAAATAATCTTTTGGGGAGTATTCATCATGTGACAAAAGGAAATTACCCATCATGTCTTTGCTGGAGACTTGATTTCTCTCAGTTGGTCTTGGGCAGCAATATAAAAAAAGAAAAGAAAAAAAAAGTTTGCTGAATCTCTTTGTAAACTCTCGAGCTTAAAGACTCAAGCTAAAACCTGACTTGGGTTTTCAGTTAATCCAGCACGTGATTTATTTACTATAAACAATCCTGAAGAATGGGAAATGATTTCCAGAGAACTGAACATGAGTTTTCAGGACAACTTGAAAAATATTTTTGTAATGAAACCTGTGGATTGAAATTGTTAAAAGATATTTTGTTTCCAATTTAGGTATCTGACTTGACAGGAGCAGTTGGCCTTCTCAATCCAGTCCAAAAACATGAACCACTGAGAATATGTACATTAATCAAGGCTTATGGGTTTAGTAGCTCATAAGGCTGTAAAAGGAACATTTCTTTCCTTTTTGGACACTGAAGCACAAAAAGCAGGCAAAGGGTGGTTTCCTCTCGCCAGCCAAAAGCTTCCTGTGTTCAAGTAACAGTGATGGTGAATTGGGTACCACAAAACTTCGTAGCATCCTTCAATATATACAGGTCAGGAAAGCTGTAGAATTTGGCAGGTGATTAAGGAAAAGAAAATTTAAATACCTTTGATCCCCCTGCTTTCTTTGAAGAATGTCATCTGAAAAAAGGACATTAAGAGTGCTCTAAAAAGACAGGTATAACTTTCTTTTGTAATTACACATCCAAGTTTTAACTAGAGAAGTAATTAATTCAATCAGTAGGCTCCATGACTGTATCAAAGAAATGGACATGGACATTTTGAAAATGATCTGGTCAGTGACAACTAGATTAAGAATGAGACATCACTTCCTGTGGTATTGAAAGTTGTATCAAAAACCTTTTACTGCCAGACACACTAGGATTGCACTCAAGGAGATGGTACAGCAAATTGTAAACATTGCTTTTAAGAATAAAACATTCATTCTTAGTCTACGCTGATCAAAGTAAAATAAACTGATGTTTAATAATTTAAAGTGAAGAGATCTTAATTGAGCAAGACATTTTTTGAGTAAGAGCTACAGAATTCTGCTGGTCAGCCTAAATAACCATTGTAAGAAAGCAGCCTTGGTGATTTCTGAAACAGTTGATAAAGTTTTTTAACATCTTTTCTGTTGATGTAATGGCATTGTTTCCTTGCTATAGTATTATAACTGAAATGTTGCTGGATGTATTTTAAGATGAATCAATTGTTTATTGTCATTATTAGGCAAGGTAGAATTTTTAATCTTCCCCTCTTTCTTTCTCTCTCCTTCAAATGCTGCCCTCCCAATGATTTTGGACTATTTCTTGCACATAAATGCATCAATAGTAAAAGCATCCAAAGTTGTGTACTAGTGCATAATCTGTTCAGTGGAATCATAATTCTCTTCCTGCCATTTCTTATCCTGCATTGCTTCATTTCTTCATGGAAGTCTGCCTAGCTCTAAAGAGAATGGTTAGGAATGTAGATATAAAGTGAGTTTGATGCTTGGATTTTTATTCTTTCCGTTTAAGTAACTACTGCCTTAGAATTTTGAAAAGGTTGCATCTTAGTCTTATCTAGCCAATGAATGTGTGAGACCGAGCTGGGAACAAAGCACCAAAATTTGTCAGTGATGTACTCACCTGTATGGTTCAGTAAATGTGACACGGAACACAACATTGTGTGCCACGTGCAAGGCGTTTGGGAGCTCAGGCGGCCCTTGGACTGCTCTAGGGAAAACGTGGGAAGTGTGCACTGGCAGATGAATGTGATTCTGAGTAGGTACCCAGATACTCTGAATAAGTACCTAAATCAGGTATAGGAATTTGAGGTGTTCTGACACTGGTATGGAGCAGAGAGAGCACGTAAGTCCCACCATTTTAAACTTGCCCAAGGCATGCAGATGCTCACGGAGGATCACCTCTGACTTCAGCTCCTTTTGTGATGCCAACTCTTGCACAGATTCTAAAACCCCGTGTAAACATAGGGCATAAAAGTGATAGATTCAGTTTTGAATTAAGGCTATAGGGTGGTTTTAGCTTAATAATTTAAGATGAAGTCAAGTATTTGTACAGGAAGCTGGCCATTTACCTTCCTGTGTTTATCCTTCGTTACTGCCTGGTTGTGTGCAGCAGACATCGAGTTGGCAAACTGCAGTTTTTCAGAATTTTTAAGTGAACTTACTTTGGCACTAAAATACCATATTGCTTCATTTTGCATGCTTGAGTTGTATGATTCCTGGCGGTAAAAATTGCACTTTGGGGTTTTTTTTCTAAATTCATTCTACTTAAGAAACCGAAATCATAAGTGGTTATGTCTCTCCTGGAAAACTGTAAGCCAAATGCCTGATTTCCTCTTTTTCATACACCATCAGAAGGTCTCCACTGACCTCCAATTAACAGGATTCTGTTGATGTAAAAGTGGTGCAAGAATGGATTGGTTCTCAAATGTATTTGCAAGTTTCACTGAGATTCATCAGACTTGAGTCTAATGAACTAAAATAATTTTGTGTATGTTTGGCAACATTTGTCTCCTGATTAATATTTTTATGTTCAGAATGTTAGATTACTTACAGATGCTTACTTTTTGCTTATGTAGCAGATTTACAGTTTTAAGTGATTTTGTGTAATTTCGCAAATATTTACTAAACATTACAATACTGCAATATTACAAGTGGGGCAGAACTAAAATGGCTCACTTAAGTTAAAATCTTACTGCACTGTGAAGTCCATTCTTTCTTGTTGTTTTTAATTAACATAATGTTCTTCAATTTAATGCAATTATGTATTTTCTTGCAGATAATTTACACAGAAAAAGCATTGCTTAGTTCTTTGCTTACATTACAGTTTACAAGATTATTCCTACTGCCATAGGGTAAATATTTTAACTTTGTGTTCAGAAAAATGAAATAATAATCAGTAAATCTTATACAAATATTTGGATTTGTCCATTGTAATACCCCACAAAGTTTTACTAATGTCAGTGTATAAATGCAGGTTGTTAATTTATTAAGAACTGTGACAGCCTGGTTGTTTAGCTGGTGCTTTCTGTTAAGACATATTCTGTGTATTTGAGTGATTAGCACTAAAATCACATCTTTCTCTATCAAGCCTTTCAGGTTGAAAGCATTTGGGATTCATTCCCAACTCCACCATGTTTTTTCACTAGAACATTAAAACGTCAGATAGGAAGAAAAGAATTCACAGCTGTCTTGGGGCTTGATTCACCCACCTCTGACATCAATTTTATGACAGTGTAACTCCATTGAAAACCATGATATTACTCTGGTGCTACACTGGTTTAATAGAGTCACGAATCGGACCTTAGGGGGCTTGCTTGGTTACTTCTAATTTTCTGATTAAAGCAGAGTTATTGAAACTCATAAAATCCATGGAACATTGTTGCTCCACTGTGGGCTATCTGCATCAGAAACCTCACCTCATTCCGGGCCTTAAGCTAATTCCCAGCTGGCCTCATCTCAGTGAAGGTACATTCAGTCAAACGTTTCAGCAGGAATTTCATTTTTTAATTTGCATATTACTTTAACCACATTCCAGAGCCTTGCAACCACAGAGGTTCCAAATATTCCATAGATTTTGGATTCTTAGGCAGATGTGAGGCACCGTCTCCAAATCCATGCTTCTCTTCCCCACCTCATTGTTCCTCTTCATGCAGCCAACAAAACAGCAGGTTGCTACCCAAAATATTTTCAGGATCAGCCCTTTGAGCAGGATAATTCATTATTCACTGTCTATGGCCTGTCACAGTCTCCAAGTTTCCACGGAGGAGTATGGGCATTCTTTGGGCCAAACTGATATATATATAGAAGACGAGATAAAGGATTTTTTAAATTACTTTTTTATATATGGCACAGTTTCTATTCATATTCTGTCCCAAAAATAAAATATAATTAAAAATTAAATTAAATTACAATTAAAAATTAACTTAAAAATAAATTGCAATATGCAAATTAAAGTACAAAAATTAGAATAAAATTTAGAAATCCCAGGCCCTAGCTCCCTAAGCAGGACTTCCCTCTGTTGATGCATCATCTGCAGGGGTAGGTCAGTCAGCCATGTGGCAGGAGCAGTGTCAGCCAGCTGTGATTCCCTCCCCAGCATGGGATGGAGGCAAGGTGCATGTAGGACACTTGCTTTATCTGGGGAAATCGCTGTAGCATGGACATTGCCAGCACTCTGCAGTCAAAGATTGTGGGCCAGAAACTCCTTCATAAGTTGCACTGTTCAAAAGTCATGCCACTGTTAGAGAATTTGGGGGTAGGGGGAAATTTTGTTTGCTCCTTTACTGTGCTATTCTAGTCCTTGTTTAATTTTTTTTCTCTGTGAGCTAGAGTTACAAGTGAATTATTTATAAGTAAATAAAACAGGAGTTTCCCATGTCATATAGGATTCTAAGAGTTGGTCTATAACACCTCCACCAAAATACTGGGAGGCTCTAGGTTGGATCAGAAGAATCAGCAGCTCTCTGACATCTGTATCTGGATTTTTATGTTTTCTCCTCTGGGAGCAAGAGCTTTCTTTGAAAGCCTTGCCTCACTTCTCTCTGAGAGGAAGATTTTGTGATGGGCAGCTTCTTGCAAAACTAGCCAGAGTTTTCCAGGATACCTAGTAGGGCTGAGCTTTCCAGCACAGCATCCAAACCTCCAGTGCAGCAAGGAGACAAAGGGATGGATGTAAACAGAAGTGGAGATACAATGAGGGGAACGATTGCACGGGCTCATTTCATGTCTCGAGGAAGGTCCGGTCAGGTCTGGTCTGACTCACTGCTGTGGTTTGTAGTCACTTCTGTGCCATTTGGCACAGGGAAGGTGTCTGAGGGCTCAGCTCTGTGTGCAGGCAGTCTGAGAGATGCTAATGGCCTCAGGTTCTGTGGTTTAGTCTTGTGACAGGACCCAAGGACACGAAGCTGTGTCAGGGGAGGTTTAGGTTGGATATCGGGAAATGGTTTTTCCCCCAGAGGGTGTTTGGGCACTGAACAGGCTTCCCAGGGAAGTGGTCACAGCACCAAGACTGACTGAGCTCAGGAAGTGTTTGGACAATGCTGTCAGGCATATGGAGGGATTCCTGGGGTGTCTGTGCAGGGCCAGGAGTTGGACTCAATGATCCTGGTGGGTCCCTTCTGTCTCAGGATATCCTATGAGAACAGAAATTGTCATGCTACCTTTACTCCAGGGACATAGAGGTTGTCTGCTCCAGGAAAGTCTGTCTAAAGGAACTCTTGAAGGGTGCGGTGTTTTTAGGAACAATGTCATGTGTAACTAAAACAGGTTTTTATTTGATTCTGCTTTACTCAATACATGCAATCCAAACAGCAATCAGAGATGTCTTTTACCTCCTGAGAGGTTAAAATTTAACAGTGCACAGACTTAGGAAATACAGAAAAAAAACCCCAAACAAAACTTTTAGGAGGGAGAGAAAAAGAAGAAAAAAAAAAGCTTATTTAATTTCAGAATAGTTCCTGGTATTCTTGAAACCCTGAATGAAGATTTATGTTGGTCCTCCTTGATCCAAACGGGTTACCTCTCTTTAATAACAAAGCTTTCTTTGAGAATGTTTAATGCTTATTGCTGCTGCCAGATACAACCTCCTACTTTTTCAAGGTTTTGAAATATACTGGGCAATTCCTAAGCTTTCTTTGGCATCTGAAGATAATTCATGTGTTGGACTACAAACCAAGTGCTCACCCAAAAGCGCAGGAGGCCCAGATGATGTAGATTAGGAGTAAACAAAAGAAACTGGAAAATTCTGTAGAAGTAACATTTTAATAACTTTGCTTCCACATTATATGATGGAAAATACCTTGTGAAAAGTGAATAGCCTGCAGAGGATTCTCTGCCTTTTGCTATAAAAAGGTTTGTTCTCGTGTCCCCTTACATGTGTACGCACCAGATAACACAGAAAATGCTAATCCCAGTCGTAGCCTGTTAGGATGGAAAGAAATGGAGTAATAAAGTAATAAATCCAGAAAACATACTTAAGGAACATTGGCACAGCCATGGCAGCAGACACACAGGAGAGAGGGTGTTCAAGACGTGTTGCGTCACATCTCCAGAAAACAGCACACTTGGTGGGTTTGTTCCCAAACTCAGCATTCCTGATGGAGTGTCAGGGGCTGCAGTGCCCCAGAAATACCCTTTAAAAGCCCCAGGCGTAATTGCTGGCCCTTGAAACCTTGTGCCAGCGCTAACATGAATGGAGGAGATTCCAGCAATATGCCCGTTTCCATGGAGCACGGCAAGGAACAATGGAGCAGAAGACAAAACTTGGATGAAGCTACCCCCAGGAAAGCTTTGGTTTTGCTTGAAAACTGAGACAAAATGTACATAAATGAATAAACTGAAACGGCTGTAAATAGCCTATGGAAACATGCTACAATAAAATTGTTTAGAATTCTTCTTCATTATCCCACTTCACATTCGAGGGGATGACTGGAAAAGAAGATCCTCTATTTTTTTAAGAAATCCACAGGCATTACAGCAAATGAGCGTGTTTTCCAGTTCAAATATTTTGAGTATTTTTTAATGTTTGCACAGGCTCAGGATTTCTGAGCCCATGTAATAATCTGCAAAAAGATCCCACCATTTCTTGCTTAGCTGAGACTCCCACATGGCACACAGTGGAAAACGCTTTGCTGTGGCATGTTTAATAGGTTGCAGAGTAGGCAGTATGTGGTTCTTTAGAGCAACTGGGATGAGAGATGATAAAATATGTCCTGCTTTCCCAAAGCAGATTGTATGGCTCTGTGGCTACCTGAAAGGAAAGACCACTTCCAGTTTAGCCGCACAGACGTAATCCGTGTGTATTCTTAGATTTATGAGTGGGTGCATTACCGCGCAATTAGTCTGGATTACCGAAATGTGGGATAAGAAGGGGAAAAAAGGGTTTGTTTCTCATTATTTTTTCCTCTGAGCATTCATCTGCTGTACTCAGAATTTCCTATACCTGATTCTTCTGTGTCTGTGGCCACCAACAGAGTTTCCCCCAGCCTTAGCAGTCTGGTATAAATGTGTGCGCTGTACATTCTCCTTGTCCAGAGGCTTCTGGTAAAGGCATTTATCTGTCGAATGACGTGCAGACTGCCAGATTCAACAAATGACAGCTTAAGCACAGCACTAGTGACCACCAATGGTGGGGTTTTTTCATTTTGGGATCCTGCTTTTTCTTTAAAAAAAAAAAAAAGGTTGTCATTATTGACTTTTTTTAACTCCTTTTTGAAGCTGTTTCTTGTGATTTGGTGTATTCTTCTGCCCTGTCCCTTATTAAGGACTGATCTTGATTTCACGTGCCTTAATTTCGTGCTGCCCCTCCTCTAGCCTTCAGCAGTTGCTTGTGGTTTGTGCTCATATGAAATCCAAAGCAGGAGTTTAGGAACAGATGAGACCAAACAGGCACAGACACAAATAGATGATGCTGCCTCTCTCCGTCCCTGTCTCTCACCTGTTGGCCATTTGCTACCCTCTGATAGATTTAAGACATAAGGCAGTTTGGAAAACACACAGATCACAACTCTCTCTTTGTTTTTCTTGCCCTTTTTTCAGGTGGAGATTTGTGGCAAGGGAAGACAGAGGCAACACGGGGACATAAAAGAGGCAGATGGAAAGGACAGTCCTGAGTCCTCCAGCTTTGGTTAACTTTTCTGTCAGCATCGACCACCTAGTGTGGGTCCTGCTGATGGGTGCGTTCATCTGGGAACTGCTTGGCAGCATTATTCTTGGTGAATACTGTCCCATACTGAGGAAGGGGAATGCAGTTCGAGGTAATCTCTTTAGGGGTGTCACATAGCAGGGGTTTAGAGACCCAGGAAAATAAAAAGTCAGGTGGATGCCGATGGGTATAGGGCAAATGCATCCCTGCACAATTCTGCATATCACCACCATGGTCTTTAACAGGGATTTTCTTAGGAAACAACATATGCAAAGATAATAACCTCCCTGCTGGTACTGGCAGAGATCTGCCTTTCTGACAGACTCAGATTCATTCATATGCACAACAGGGGGGAAAGGATTATTTTAGCGTACTTATTTTCTTTCCTAGTTCACATCATTCACTGAGTATGTACAAATAGGAAGGATGCCAAGTTGTTTACAAGAAGATCAGCGTTGATATGAGCCAAAACTATCAGTCCAAGTGCCCTCAAACTGTAGGGATTTTCTGATGTGGCTATGACTCCAAAAGCTGTGACTCAGCTCCCTCTCTGTGCTGGAGTGAATGTCAAAATGAATATTTAAGCAAAAGCCCCTTTCTGAGTTGTACTGTGAGCTCCCACTGAGTGCCAGACGTGAGAAATCACCCTGACTCTGTCAGCATAAAACTTTCAAGACACAGGTAATGTACATCATAAATTTGAGCTGAGAAATTCTCTTTTAAGTGCTTTTCCTTTGAAAATCTTACTGAGCTCCTATCTCCTTCCCCTTCCAGACCACCCACAGATACCACCCACAGGCCAGTCACCCCATGGTCTTTAGGGGTCATCTGTCATTCTCACTGTCTTAATCCTAAGGCGATAGGTGCTGAGTCAGAAAAATAACTTTAAACAGGTGCTTAATGTCAAAGATACAATTCATATCATTAGAACATTATTAGACTGAATATTGACCCCTAAGTGTTTACTTCCTACTAAGTGATTGGATTTTGAATAAATGTGTAATAACAAAGGGATGACTCCATAGAGGTATGGAGATTGGACATTTGAGAGGAGGAGTTCTTGCTGTAAAGAAATCAACGGGAGGTACAACACTCAACGGGAGTACAACACAAACACCAGAAGACCAGCATGGTACCAGGGATGTTTAGATAAAACACTCAGGCCAGTATGATCATCCAAAATGAAGCTGTGAATCAGGGTATATTGTAATATCATTTTCAATTCTTCTTGTTTTCTTTTTTTTAATTTATTTTTCCTTCAGATTATATATTATATGTTGGTTGAAACTGCAAAGTAGATGTGTGGCAAGGAAGAATTTTCAAATCAATCAAAGTGAAAGAAGAGGTTTAGGTGATTTCTTTTTATATTCATCCTTGGTCATACACTGCTGTATTTTTTTTAAAATGCTCTTAAGTCTGATGCTTCCATGCTCAGAGAGCTGAGATGCTCACCTATGCCTTTATCAGCTCTGGCTTTGACAATGGTCACCTTCTCTTCTGTGTCCTGTCTGATGCTCATTCAGATACAGCTGCCACAGATGAACTTCCTTCCTCCCTCACCACTGTAGCTGAGGTCACCTCTCCCCTGATCCTCGCTCTTGTTCATTATTTACAGCACTAGAGGAGCTTGCTGCTCCTATTTCAAAAGACAAAGACAAATTCAAATTCACCTCTTCTTGATTGTTTGGTCATCTCTCAAATGGTTGCTCTTTACTTTGCTAACACCCTTGCTATGGAGCTGCAGGTCTCTAACATTTTGAGGGGTGTTTTTCTATACTGCATAGTGAGCATGGCATTTCAAAGGTTATCTTTCAACAGCCTAAAAACCTGCTTTCTCCTCATTTGACTCCATCCTTATGACTTAGCTCCTGTGCCTCTAGGTATCTCCTTCTAAGAAGAGAAAATGATTTTTGATTTGGAATTTGTTTTTACTCTTATTTTTTAAATTTGAAATACAGTGTGATGATGGTCATGATATACATGTGTCTTAGGTTGACTCCACAGTATTATTACTGTTTATTGCTTCTGTCACGTTTGATTTCCCCTTCTGTTGTAGCTTTCAATTCTTGAAGCTTGTCTTAATTTCAGACCCGGATCCCCCAACTTACACATCTGCTTACCTTTAGTCATCTGTGTATTCCCATTGATTCCTCTGTGAATACACACATACTTTAAATTAAGCACATCTGCAAGATTTTTGGGATTAAATCATGGGAAGTAGAGTCTACTTGTTGTTATTTTTCCCAACTTCAACAGCTAGTGCCTTCTGCAGGTGGTCAGACCTGCAGAGATTTAAAACTTGTTGTTGGTGAAGAAAAGACAGTTGGCCTGAAATCGGTAAGATTTGAGAAAAGGTCTTGACAAGATTAAGAAGAGAAATTTTTTTTTGCAGTGAGTGGTGTGAGCTTTCATAGCGAGGGTTGTTCCAAGACAGTAGAGCTGGCAAAGACCCAACATTTTCTTGTCTTTTCTTGAGGCAATGCTCAGATGAGATACAGTTTTCCTCAGATACAGTTTTCCTCCCTTATGTTAAATCAGTGTCATCAGAAGTGTGGGGCAGGAGGGATAGGGGAAGTAGTAAGTTGTAATTTTTATTGGTGAAACACCCCCAGTAGAGCTGATGCTGCGTTGTTTGGTAATTGGGAATGACAGCAAAAAAAAAAACAAACACCAGAAGGAATACAGAAGTTTCTGTGAAAAAATAAGGAGGAAAACCAGACTGAAGGGCAATCTGTACTGTGAAGATTGACTACATTGTTATAATTTGGTTTTCTTATTTTGTTTACTTTCTTCATCTTTAAGCTATTACAACAAGGACTGGAAATAAGTCATATTTCAGTTTGCATTAAGCAGTACTGCAACTTCAGTTCAATTAAAAATAAACAAGAGAGAGAATTTATAGGTTATGGTATTCTAAATCACATGCCACATGATATTTGAAATTATTTGAATGAATTTAAACCATTAAAATCATTACAATTATTTGAAAAACATATCTTTTTAATTTTATTCCCATTGATGATACTTTGGCAGAGTAAAATATGAGAGAAAATGAAAACTCTAGGAAGACATTATAATGATAGCTTAATTTTTATTTAACATTTCATTCCTCTAGAAATGCAACTTTCAAAACATTATCCAAGATGCATGGAAGTTAAAGACAATGTTTAATTCCAGCACACCTTAGACACACGTCTGAAAATATAATCATTCCCAAAAGACAGAAATTCTGAGCTACCACCATCTCTGCAGCTTTGTGGCCAATATTTGCATTATTTATTTATCCGGGGAAACCTCTGTGAAGGAGCAGGATCTCAGGGCAGCTCAGATGAGGCCAGATGGGAGGAGGTGGGAGGTCGAGCCTTGCCTTCAGCTCATCCCTCCTGGCTTTCCCCAGGGGGCTGCTCTTGTGCCCCGCAGCTGATGAAAAAGCAGCTCTGGGCTTTTGGGAATAGGAGCCCGAAAGACAGAGAAAAAGTGAGATAGGGAGAAAGAAAAGCTGATGGAGCAAAGAATGTAACCTAGTGCTTCCTGGCATTGCCTACTGGAAAGAGCCCTTCAGTCTCAATCTTGTGCTGTACAGAAAGTCATGAGGTGATCTCAGCTTTGAAAATTGGTAAATTAGATAAGCTAATTCATTTTTCTGCTAATTTAGAATAATTTTTTGCTTCTGTTTGATCTGCTGTTTTTATTCCTATAATCTGTTGGTAACTTAATACCTTTATGTTTTAGAAAAAATTATCTCCTCCTTTTCTACATTGGAGCTGTTAAATAAAAAAGTAGCATTTACCTAAGGAGCACAAAATCCCACAGGGATGGATGCACTGGAGACCTGGAGCTGAATTTTTTCGCAGTCAAATTTTTGCCCTCTCCTTTGCTACCTTGCAGGCAGGGCAATAGTGATTAGTATGCTCTGTTCTTTCTTCAGAGTATATTTATGTTTCCTCTGCAACAACACTGATCTTTTCATTATTCTATGGATATGACACTATCTGCAAACCATCATTGTTCTCTCTGATGTGTGCTAAATATTGACAAAGAAACAAAGAAAATAAGCTTGTTGAAACAAGCTGACCTCTGATACAAGAAGAGCAAATAAGTGAATGTCCTGGGATATGTCTTTTATTATTGCTAATTGTTTTTTAAACACCACAAGTCTTCTCTCGGTGTGGAAGACAAAGACCCCCTCAGTGTTACATTAGACTGGGGGCAGGACCTAGAGCCATATGCTTGTCCTGAGTGGTAGATCCATGAAAAAGTGGAGCAGGCTGGCTGTGTTGATAGCAGCTCTGGTTTTACTGGAGCTGGTGGTTTTTGGAGTGTTTTCTACCCCACTCATCTATATCATGTATCAATTGACTGTGTACTCAGATATTAGGCAGTACCTGAAAGTATTCACCTGGTTGGATGGTGTCTGCAGCCTGCCTCTTCAAATACTCATCTTTATCAAGGCCAAAGGGCCTTCCTGTGTAGTGCATCCAGAAACTGTTCATGAGCCAAGAAGTTCAGAACAACCAACAGCATGAAAATGCAGCTAAGTGATACACATGGGTGATGTACAAGAAGAGGTCTTAGGAATTGTGAGGCTTGACAGAAGAAAAGCATCTTGCCCCAGGGGTATTCCAGAGGTTTGTTTAACCTTCATTCTAGCTATTTGCACACAATGTCATGTTATAATTTACAATATGATTGAATCAAAACGTGAATTTGCCATAGCAACCCAGGCTTCAAATGGGGCCTATGCTGCTTCCCAAAGTTGCAACACCTCCTTAAAAAGGAGTAAGGAAGAGCGCGCTGTGTAATCTGAACTCTTGCAATATGCTATGAGCTAAACATGGCTTTAATAAGCAACACATTTTCTCCAATTCTTAGAGTATGTTTATAAGAAAAGACTGCAATTGCATTAAAAAAATTTAGAAATATGTTTATATAAAATGAGCTATTTCATTTTAATCCATTTTTCAGAAAATGCTAACATTGGGGACATGCTAGCAACTTGGGACATTGACATGATGTGGGTGAAGATTTCTGTGTCACTGCCTTCTTATTTCACCATAAGAAAAACAGAACAGTGACGGGTCATACATTCATTCATGCATTTTACCCTTTCCATTTAATCGGTCCTTTTGCCAGAAAAATAATGGAGCATCCAGCAGATGACATAGTTGTACATAAATAAATATTTATTCAAATCCCCTACTTGCAGTCACTTCCCACTAACAAAATACCAGAGTCAGCTGGATTTCTGGAGAGCAGAATGCATCTAAAGATTTTGCTTAGGTTATGCAGAATTATGCCTGTTTAACTGAGACTTTCAATTCTCATGTGGTTGTAAATGTTTGTGTGTGTGTTTGTACCTGTGTATCTGCTGGTATTATGAGGTATAAGGCACTTAGACTTGCACATCCATTTCACTTTTCTTCCTGGTATTCTCAAGCAGACATTGCTAACAAGATTTGTTCTAAGCACACATGAGGTTTTCTGTTGTGGGTATCAGTTTTATATAACTGATGCATGTCCTTTTTTTTCTTAAGCAGAGTTTGAAGAGGCTCAACCACATGTGTTTGACATGAGAAAAAAGCTGTACGAAGAGAAACAATCTTCTCACCTTCTTTACAGATTATTTCCTGGGATTGAAGTGACACTGAAAATAAGGAAAACCACAGCTCTTTGTTACCATTTTTAAAAGCAAGTCAAGAACACAAGCATCGTAGCGAACAAGTACTACAAGAGGTGAGATAATCCATGTCTCTCCAAACTTTTCTACAGATGTTTAGGAATTTGTTTTCCATGGGAGATAAATGGGACCTCCTTCTGCACCTAAAAGAAGAAGAAAAAGCCCCAAATCTCTGAGTTTTTTAACTGCTATACTATTTTTCCAATGTGGCCCAGTGTAAAGGATAGAGGAATCTTGGGGCACAGTGGCTACAAGATTCACTTCTGTGCATTTCTAGTATTCAAGTATAGACTCAGGGGAAATTCAGAGCTGGAAAGGTCAGTGGTGGGACCTGTGTTGGACCTGCTTTTTTATGTGACCCAAGTTGCAACAGGAGCCTTTACTGGCAGTGGGGGATGCCTGGATGCCAGGGCTCAAAGGAGCTGACTCATATTCCTTGTACACACAGGCACAGTTAACCTGTGGTGAACACACCAGCCCTGCTGGATATCCACAGATAACCAGGCTGGTCCAACTCTTTTACTCCTGGAAATCTGGACACAGTATTTTTGCAGATAATTCTTTTCCACTTGATTGCAGGTTGTCTCTTTCAGGATGTTTCAGCCTCAAATATCAGCTTTCCATTTGCAATTCATGATTGTAGCTGGAAAATTCACAGGACAAAAGCAGATCCTATGGATTGGCTTAATTCCACTATCCTTATTTTAGGTTCTTGTGAGTTAAGGAAAACCACAGCAGGTTTGAATTTTGTTTTCTTTTTTAATCTAGAGATACTATTTGTTTTGGCTTAAAGAGAATTGTGAGAAATACCAATATACTTAAAAGGAACACATTTAAGTGCTTTCTGAGGACAGCAAGTGAACCTTAGCAGTGAAATCCTGCTCTATGTGAGGTTCTAAAATTGCAATGTACAAGTGTTTTAACTGGGATGTTAAGAATAAGGGTGTAAAATTAGTTAAAACTGCAATGTACAAGTGTTTTAACTGGGATGTTAAGAATAAGGGTGTAAAATTAGTTACATGTCCAATGTGTGTAGTCCAAGATGATATTCAGTCAAAAATGACTAATGCATAAGGAAAAAGTTATTCTCAAAATTTAAAAGGAATCACTTTATACTCACATCCAGAATTTCTAGTGACATCACACACCATGAAACAATGAAATCTAATAAAGTTGTTCACTTCAACAGAAGTTTTAAGATATGTTCAGAAAGACCTTACCTCATATCTGCTGCCTGACTTCAGCCTTAAAATCTTAAATCTGACAGTCGGTCACTTCTCTTTTACTTCTCTTTCTACCACACAGAAAAGCATCTTGGCTTTGCCTTCCCAGCCTGCATCAGCCATACCAACACTCTGAAATGCTTTATGTAGAGCATCCCCCGTATTCAGTGGGAAATCCTAGAAGTCCTGAGGTAAGTTTTCAATAAAATAATGACATTAGATCCTAGTGAGCTAAGAACAGTGTACATTTGATTTCAGAACTCCATACTGCCATGGCTGCAGGGAGTATAATTTCATAGTTCTTGGAATATGTGTAACTCAGGAGGTACTCAGAAACATAAACTGCAATTCCTGGAGGTAAAGTGAAATATCCATTAGTTGCATATATCAAGATTTGTATTCTCTAAAAGAATATACAATACAGACAGATACTCCTGATACCTGACATATGGTTTTCTTTTGGGGAATCAGTACTGGGTAAGTATTAAAAAAAATTGTTCCATTCTCAACTTTATGTAAAGGCAGAGAGTTTTTTTGGCCTTGGTCTTCACAGAGTAAATTCATTAGTTTGAATTGTGCTTTTATTAATGCTAAATTCAGAAAAAAAAAATAGCTGGGACCAAACTCCATAATGCCTTGTTGTTCTACTCAGAAAAATTTGCTTGTCCATACTTTAAGCTCCCTGTGACAGTCTGTCTTTCCAGTGGTTTCAGACTGTGTACAAGGCAATAGAAACAATGTGGGAATATGAAAAACACTTAGCAATATGAACAGTGCCAGTGGACGCAGTTGTAGTCCATGTAATTGCAAAGTGTGTCCAGATGCTGCAATGATGCGTAGCTTGTAAATGCTTATAATGATAAACAGATAATAAAGGTTGAATTAAACAAGTTGATGGTTTTGGCCTTGCTGCTGGTGAGTTCAGGAGTGTACATGAAATAAACCATCACCACGATTAGCGTTGGTTGGCTCTCTACCATCTCCGAGGGGATTCAAGATGTTGACTGTCTCCCTTCTGGGAATGGTCCCTCTGGGGCTGCATTTCAAAGCACTGACAAGTTGGTGCAAGTTTCAATGTGTAATGCCCAAACTTTTTATGATTTGACAATTTCAGCTTTGGTGGGTGGCAGTTCAGCCTTTTCCAAAACATGGAGGAGAGAAGGGTTTTTTTGAATGGTTTAGTCAGAAAGTGGTTGCAGAAGGATGGCCAGTTCCAACACAACACCCAGGCAGAGCTCTAATAGGTACCTAAAAGGAGATATAGACCATCCTCCTGGTTTATCATCAATGTGTTTATTTATGTCATGATGTCCCACATCTCAGGCACTACGCTCACACAGCCTCTGAGATAAGCGGTATATCAACCCCAGAGAAAGCTTTTTAACTCTATTCAACTAAAATTCAATTATATAAAGCAGATTATTTTTAAGCAAAGAAATGCAAGGTAACTGCAGGGTAAGAATTATTTTGGCTGTGCCAGAGGATTTCCTTTCTGTTTCTTAACTCTCCGCATTTCAAGTTTCCTCTGTAAGAAAATTTGTCATTTGAAACTATAGAGGACAGGGTTTCCACAGAGGTGTATCAGTACCTATTTAATGTTAAAGATGGCCATAGGTGCTTCATGACCACTTGATGCACTTGAGCATCGTCTTCATTAACATTCCTAATGAGGTCCAAAGATCCTGTGATGGAAGGTGCAATGACATTCCAAGGTATTAGTGATAGTCACTTGGCAGTATTCCCCATTTTTCTGGTGTCTTTTGAATGACAGCAAGTGAAAGTCTATTTGAAATTAAATTCTGATATGGGAATGTGCCTTTCTACTAGGGCTGGGCATCGATGGGTAGGAATCTGTTACCATAAGGGGAGCTAGAAGGCAGCTGAATGAAACCTTAGACAGAAAGGAAGGGGTTTTTGTGCTAAATGACTAAAACTAAGGCACTTTGCCAAGGCATGCATGTATCATAACCACTACTTATTTGGGTGAAGAAATGCCCCAGTTCCACTTCCAGCATACTGGCACATCAGCCCTGAGCTATCGATTATCCACAGCAACGTGCCCAGGACTGGTGCTGTCACATGCACAGTAAAGCCTGCTGCCCACTGTGGCCCTTTTTTGGATCCGGATGCTGGTTTCTCCCAGAATTATGTTTTTGGATGTGTATAGCACAATAGACTGAATGGCAGTGACTGCACAGTTCAAAACTTGGCACCGGTGCCTGCTCTTTTTCCAAAGTCAAGTGTAAAGTCTTAGGGCCCTATTAATGAAAAACCCATCTGATGGCCAGATCACAGAAAAAGGAGGGCCCCAAATTATGAGCAGGATCTGCTCTAAAAGCCGTGTGCTCATGTAAAAATGTGATGGAATATGGGCATGCTCCGTGTGGAGTTCACTGGATGCATAGGGATTCCTGATATGCAAGTAAATTTAAATGTTGTACTTAGAGTGCAAAGGGTGCAAGGGGTCAGGAGCCTGTAAATATGTTTCCTTGCTGCATAAAGCAGGGTGATAAACAGTGGCATGACAAAATCCCTGAGAAACAAGGTTGGGGTCAAACATGATATCCAGCAAGTCTCTCTCTTCTTTGCCCAGCCTAAATGTTTTTATTTCTCAAGCGTGGAACCAATAACTCTTGTTTGACATAGCAGCCATGCTCCCTGAACAACCTGGGAAACTTTTGATGGCTGTACCTATCTGAGTATTTGACACAAGCTGCAGCAGTATTCAGCACCTGTTACTTTTAGAAAAGACAGTGAAACAGTCCTGAAATATAGGCCTGTAAATGCATACTAGGACTATGTTCTCAGGAAAAATAGTTGTTTTCAAATTATCTCAGTGAATTGACATAGTCACTTTTATTTCTTTGTACTGTTGTAACCACAGTGTTCAGGAAAAGATAAAACTGAAGAATTTTCCATCAGAAAATATCTCTGTATTATTATCTCCATCTTTAACCAACTTATGCAATGCAGGCTCTTTTCTTTTTTGCAATATGTTTAATTTCCCATAGCCCTGGATTACAATAACATTTTTTAAGTTTTGTAGGGTTTTATCTTTTTTTTTTTTTTTAATAAAGAGGCAGGCTGGGTTCATGCTGCTCACTTTCTGCCACTTGTAGCTTAACCAGCTCAGCTCCCTTTCTCACACAGCTGCCTGTGTGCAAAGTCTTTGCTTACCATTCACCCCCAGCATGGTGGGCTTTGTAAAAGTGGCAGTGCAGAAGCCATGAGAGATGGCTGGGAAGATGTTACTTTTGTTAGGCTGCCTTCAGAAGAGTTCTTCCTCCTTAGGATATTCATCGTCCTGTCAGGAAAGGCACGGAGAGGAGTGAGGCCAGGTCCTTTGGCAGTTCTGGATTAAAGCTTTACTCTTTGGACTGCTTGAATTTGCCATGATTTATGCCATACCAAAGCTTCTAAATTATGTCTAAAGCAGCTCTGTCCTCTTATGTTCTCTTTAGTTTTCATGTTTCTCATTTAAAAGGATGAAACCTGAACCATTGTTACTGAAAACTCATCTTTCTCACCAACATGGAAACCTCAACTGTTCTGTACATGAAATACTCCACACGATGGCAGATTTTGGCTTTTTCCAGTGTGAGCATGGCATGGCTGATTCAAGCAGGGACATCCAGGATCTAGACAGGACATCTAGATCTCCAGCACTGTTGATGTTGCTTAGGTTTTAGGTGTGATTATGAGGACAAATTCCAATTCCAGAAGCAGAGCTTAACATTAAGTCATGTCAACAACGCAGCCAAACGCTGCTGATAAGGATCACTTCAATGCTGTGGAATTAGTTGTGTCAAAGTATAAAGGGCCTCAACAAAGGAAAATGGAAAATAAAGCACCTTTCCTCAGATTTTATTTCCATACTCCCAGGGTCTTTAGACATCGTGTGTACAGGAAAATCTTGGGAGCTGAGAAATGGAGAATGGTAGAAACAGTTGTCATAATCATTGTTTTCCATATACATCGAGTTCATTAAGTGGTCTATTAGTTGCTGGTGCCAGTATAACAGAGGCAAGAGTGAAAAACTGACAGTCTGTCTGAAAAGGCAATCAAAGAGAAGGAAAATAAATACCTCCAAAGCTGTAAGTACATCACAAAATATTCAAAAAAGTATGTTTCCAGGGGTGAATAAAGTTTCAATAAAATTATGACTTTAGCTCTGGAAAATAATTCAGTTAGAGCACAAGTGGTTATCATAAAAATTGTGTATATTAGGAAAAGTCACTGTTGTCTGTTGCAAAATAGGAACAATTCTGTCCAATACCTTCTAAGCATCTCAAATGTCAGGTTTTATTTAATAAACTTGGATAATAAATACACTGCATAACCACAGGATGTATGTGGAATGTTACTGTACATGTAAAATATGCTGTAAACATAAGGGGCTTTGTGTATGGTATCCTCTGTGAGAAATCCATTCCATTCTCTGAGAAGGTTTATCATGGAAAAGATAAGATAGGTTACAACAGAATGACATAAAGTCCAGTTCTGCAAGATGCCACAGAGCTTTCTCTCTTGCTATCACTAGGACTGCAAATTCCCTGAAATAGTCACTGAAGCATTTTGCGGGAGATAAGTGTTCCTTACATGCTTAACATTTTTAGGAAGAGGAACAAGTGTGTATTTCCATGGACAAATGGCTCAGACAACATAGCTAATGATGTTTGAGGTTTATGCGGGACAGAAGCACAGATGAGTTCCCTTTATAGGAAGGCTAGGAAAAATGTAAAATTATGGAAGGGCTCGTCTTGCATAGGAGATGCATACGAGAGAAGAGTGAGGCGTTGGTGACATTTGAGTTTTCCACTAAATGCAGCTTCAGCAGGCTGGAAAACTATTGCTTTTGCACGTGCTTTAAGGAACACACATATGTACATTTTTGTCTCAGCTGCTAGGTAGGTGTTAACAAAACAGCTGAACCATGCATGGAATTGGTTTTTGTCTATTTTTAGTTCTCCCATCCACAAGATCTGCACATTCTGTTCCATACTCTGCCGATGTTTTGGCTGTGACTCTCAGTACAATTTCCACTTCTGTTCTGAAAGCCATCTGAATATTGCATTGGTGTTGCCAGGAGGTCCTCAATGGAAAACAAAACAAAACAAAAAAATCAACTGTGGTAAAAAACAACAACAACATTAAAACAAACAAGAGCACTCTTCCCTCTCCATCTTGTAAAACAAAATCCTTCAGGCATGATTTCTTAGTAAAACCAACTATGGACAGTTAATAATGTACATCTGGATCTAATGAACAAATGCACAGCCAAAATCTCTCTCTTTTTTTTTTTCCCAGGGTTTAAGTGAAGTAATTCATCTGTACTTTAACAAAAGAATTTATTTCCACATGAAGAGGTGGGCAGCCATTCAATCAAACATGATTGAGATTGTTTCAGTCAGATAAATTGTCCAATATTTTCACATTACCTTGGGAAAAAAAATAGAGGAGGAGATGTGTGTGCCATTTTGATCTAAGAAAATGTAAGTTTCTACCTACAAGATCTCTAATATATATAAATTTATATGCAAATATTTATGATTCTATTACACACAGAGAAAGTAATACACTTGCATTAACATGAAACATCACAACCAATTAGGATCATAAATAATAGAAAGTGTATGTGGAATGAAAAGTCTGGGATATTCTTTACTCATCTCTGTAGTCTTCTGGGAAGAAAAGCTCACTTTGAAAGCAAATGCTCTTGTCTGCTATAACAGAATTGAGGTTTTGGAGTGGGTGTTCACCGCTTTCAGCTAGAAGTGAGGATTTTTAGCAATGATTCCCATCCTTAATTGCCCAGATTTTGATCCGTGAGGGTCAGTAGAAATGGGTGGACATGTTCTTAAGGAAAAACTCGGTGAGAATTTTCTCTCAAGTACAATATTTCAGTACCTCTAAGTTATGCAAGGAGATTCACAGAAGTCAGTAGGACTACTGGTGTGTTTAAAGGAAAACACGTGTGGTTGCTTGTAGAACTGTAGTCTATGATTTTAATTCTATTTAACAGTGGCTTAATTCTTAGTGTCGTACAGCTATCAGGCTGCTTTTCTTTTACTCCTTTTTTAAAAAATATATATTGGAGAAAGGTCACAATCCTTTTACAGGAGCTTTTGAGTTAATTCAACCTCACTGTTAAGCAGCACAGCAGAATAACAAGCACCATTGCAGAGTTTTTCCAGTTACTTTGGGATTTGAAGTTAAATACAGGTGTCACAATTTAACATATGAATAATTCATAAACCATCAAACAGCAAAATTTCAGTGGCAGGGTTTCTTTAAAAAAAAAAATTTAAAACTTGTGTCAAACATATGCCAAACATTTACAGGATTTTTAGCAGCAGGTAGCTGAAGGAAAGCTGAACAACTACAAATAAAGCAACCTAGCTGATGGGTCATTTAAATCAAATAGTAGCTGATCACTTCTTCCCATTGAAGTGGCCTTTACTGACAAAGTTAGAGCCTCACATTCATTTTTGTCTGTGAAAACCTCTTGCAACAGGAGAGCAATGATCTCTGAAGGAGATGGACCTAATCAGTAATTTTTTTCTTGCTCTGGAACTTAAACTGACACAGTTTTTCATGCTGGAAATTCAGCTAGAGCTCACAACTGTACAGGAAAAATAAATCTTCTATAAGACGTATTTGTGTTGATAATTGGCATAAATCTTCTTTACACGTTATTCATTTTCTCTAAAGAATAAATCCTTAGGTTAAAAAAAGCTGACTAAAAGTACTCTTATCCTTTTAGTTTAGCTTCCACACATTGTGAAGTGACCAGATATGATGGCAATGGAAATTAAGAGAAGTGACATAATAATGAGATATTTATATCCAGATAGATAAAAAGCTAAATGGGTTAAATATTGACTTCACTGTCTTCATGCTGTCTTAATCTTCCCAAGAAGTGACACACAAGAGTAAGAATTACTCAGCAATCTGATAAGGGGAATCTACATGCCTCCAGCCAGCCTTTCTTTGTGAGCCAGTAACAAAAATGGATTGTATTTGGGCACTATATTTAGTTCTGCTCATAATTTAATGTCCAATCTTGGCTAACACCCCAAAACTTACTTTTTTTAATATGCAGTTTTTATGGTATATTGAAAAATCCTGCAATCTAGATTTCTCTGTCACTTAAAAAGGAAGCTAAACCTATGAGTAGTATTTAGGAGGAGCTACTGCCTTTCAGATGACTGTGGTTGGAGGAGCCTTCCTTGTTTCCAAATTGACATTCTACAGAATTTCCCCGGGTTATATTTTACTTCCTTTACCACATAGCTCAGTAACTGGGATATGAATATTTAGGTAAGGTTTACAAAATATCAGACCCACTTCCTTTTTGAAGTACCTGAAAGTACTGAAACGCTACAATAGGTGGGGTGTGTTAACTGCTTCCAGGCACTGCTTAGGCACCTGGTGATCATGAAATCATCTGATGCTCTCATGATAGGTCACTTATGATGACTCCCCGGAAATATTTAACATACAATTGCAATGCTTTACATTTCTCTTTATTTAATAACCAGAAAGAAACCATCAATGGTTTTATAGATGAACGGACTCTTTTTAATTTTTTTTCCCTTTTTTAAAAAAAAGAAACATTTGCATCATTTTCGGTTTTGATTGCTTCAAAGGACTAAATTAAGAATGGCAGGTATTTTGGTGGGGGTTCAGCTAATGGTATATCTGGAGATGTAATGAAGCTCTGAAGTACTCCTTCCCGTGGGAGGTGAGAGTGCTGGCTGTTACAATACCTTACTTCTTTCATGCTTGACAGTTGAAGGGCTTTTTTAAATAATGGCAGGAAGTCGAGAGCTTTTCTACATTCTCCTTTCCTTTCAGTATGCCGGATGCCCTGGCACCAGAGAGTGTTTGAAACCTTCTCCTGTTTCTTCAACACCTGATGGTGGTTGTTTGACTGGAGATTTATAGCTGACCCGAAACTCAAAGCTTCCGAAGAGCTGAAGTTACAGAAGCTTGCAATGATGCTGGATTCCCCAGAGTGGTGGTGCTGTCGTCATCTGATGGCTGCTGAACAGTGAAATGAGATGGTAATTTCTGCATTCCAGTGGTCCAAAGTTTCTACCACCAAAAACACCAACACAAGTCAAAGGAAAAGCTGTTTGGAGATGTTATCTACCGGACGTGTTTGTGTATGTTTGAGCTCTAACCATATCAGCAGCATGGCTGGCTTTAATGGAATATCTGCTCTGGTAGTTTATCACAGGCATAAGAACTTTCAGGATGGAGATTCAGTTACTTACCTCTTGGGAGATAAGCAGTCAAGTAACCGTGATCAGGGAAGAAAAGAGACTTCCACACCTGCTCCCATCCCTTCAGCACTGAGAAGAACTGATGAACCCAAAAGAGGCGTGGGGGCATCTCTGCAAAGTGTTTGTGGCCTTGGTAGTGTATTCTTTCACAGAATATCAGAATCACAGAGTAGCTGAGGCTTACAGGCACAGCTGGAGACTGTCTAGTCCAACCTCTTTCTCAAGCAGAGTCAGCTAGAGCAGGTTGCTGAGGACCATGTCCAGTTGGGTTTTGAATATCTCCAAGGATGGAGACCCTACTAACTGATTGGAACATCTGTGTCACTGTTTGATCACCCTCACAGTAAACCAGTTTTATCTTATGTTCAGAGGGAACCTTCTGTTTGTGCCCATTGCCTCTTGACCTATCACTGGGCTCCAGTGAGAAGAATCTGGATCTGTCTTCTTTGCTCCTTTAGGTATTGATAAGTTCCCCTGAGCCTTCTCTCCTCCGAGCTGATCACTTCTAGCTCTCAGTCTCTCATGGGAAAGATGCTCCAGTCCCTTCATCATTTCTGTGGCCCTGCATGGGACTTGCTTTCAGTCTGTCCCTCTTTTTCCTGCCCTGAGGAGCCCTGCAGTAGATCCAGAACTTGCAATGTGTCTCACTCGGACTGAGCAGGGAGGAAGGCTCAACAACACAGTAAAGGTGATGTAGGTCTGTCAAAATTTGGGGTCCTTTTGGAGGCTGTGGTTGCTCCAGCATTCTGAAAGTCTTAAGTTACACATAAAACTCTAAAACATCCCCTTTTCTGTCCCCTTGTTGCCTCTAGATCCACTGTTCCTAAGAAAAAAGCAGTATGGGAGATCCAGGGAAAAAAATGCAAGTTCTTTATATGAACAATGTCGTATCTAACACTCAGAAACTGAAGGCTTCATTCCTACTTCTCCTTTAAAGCCACAATACAACATTTAAAGTGACACTGCAAAATTACAAAACAAGTGTTCTTGCCAATGTAAATAAAAGGGGAGACAAAGCTGGAGATGATTTATGTCTCTGGGCAGGAGAAGTTACTACAGATACCTAAAAGGAGAGCCATGAAGCTTTATTAACTAAGACGTAAAAATATCTCATCAGGGATAAAGGTCCCTGATGTAATAACAGTGAAAAAGGAAAATTTATTCCAGAGATGAAACTAGTTCAGCATCTGAACAATATTTTCTAACTGTGAAATACCCTCTCAGTAGTGATTCTTTTTCTCATTAGTCTTGCACTCATTATTCTTGCTATTAATATCTCCATCAATGTCCCTCTTCAGATGTGAACCTGTACTGATAGTAATTCCCAGATGTTTAAGAAAAGGATTTATGTGGAAAAGGGAGGAATTAGAAAAATCCTTTGGCATGAAATGTCTTTTCTTTTCTTAAGGAAAAAAAAAAATAATGGTGGAATTACACTGTCAAACAACAACCCCAAATCTGAGCAAAGATGGAGTATAATTTATCTTGTGAAATGCTAATAAGTAATAAGCTAGGGAAAAAAGAGATTAAGAAAATCTTTGAGAATATTACATTATGTCATTATGTCTTGAATTATTTTCTTGAAATTATTAGCAACAGTACATATTTAGTGTTGCTTAGCCTTTGGGTGCCTTATATTCTGGAAATATAAAATGTTCTAGCATAGTCCTATACATAACAGTTTTCTGTGGTTTGGGTTTTTTTTCACTAAGACACCCAAACCTTAAAAATTACTTTAACTTTAAAACCTTTTACAGTTTAGCAAGTTATACTGAGAAGAATGTTTTCACTGCTTTTTTTATGAGTCCATAAAAAAGTTTTATAAGACAATTTTGAACTAAAGCATCTTCAATAAAGCCTAAAATAATGATATTGTAGGATCAAAACTCTATAAATAGCTGCTTCTGCAGTGCCTGTGAACAGTTTAATGTATCAGTCGTGTACATAGTGGCAATACAGACCAGTCAGTAAAACAGGGAGACTTTCATTCTTTCAGGCTCCAAAAATGTAAGTGTTGCTATTTCATAACTTTTGACTCCTGCTTTTTCTCTTCACTCCTGTTTAAGGGGGTAGGAAGCTTGATTATTAATAATTGTTCTTAGAAAAACAGAAATAAAATATTTTTAGTTTAAAACCAATACCATTTTCAGGCAGAACATGTTTACCCAAACACTTTATGTGATGAGTTTAACACAGAAGATGGTAGAATAGTTTTGAAGATAGGATTCTATGAAACTTATCCCTGTTTCTATCTCTGATGCAACACGTGTATTTAACGAAATAGCATCCTGAAGAATATCCTTTGCAATTTTCCAAACAGAAACAAAGCACAACGAGAGACGCCCCATCCCTGAAAGTGTTCAAGGCCAGGCTGGATGGGGCTCTGAGCAACCTGGTCTAGTGGAAGGTGTCCCTGCCCATGGCAGGGGGTTGGAACTGGGTGGCATTTAAGGCCGCTTCCAACCCAAACCATTCTGTGATTCTATAATTCTATGATTCTACTGTATTTTAAAGGGTATTCTTTAAAAAGTAGGTAAGTTTCACAGTGATGAAACATATACCAGGTGTTTTAAAACCTGTGTTAAGGACTAGCGGTCCTTTAGGCACCAGGAAAGCCGTACTGAAATCTGAAGCCACAGTTTGCTTGTGCTTGCAGAAATTGGTATGGCTCTTCTTTTAACACCATCTAAATTACCTCACAGCATTTAATGAAGATGCATTCATTTAATTAATAGCTGGCAGCAGTGCAATTGTGGTTTCTGAGGCCTTAAAAGTAGAGAACCAGCAACTCCAAAATGAATTATGAAAATTATATGAAATATGAAATTATGGAATTATTACCTGAACTGCAGTAGGAGTTTAGTTGAACCTGGAACAATCTGTATACATGAATGATTTGTCTGAAAAATAGTCACTTCCCTGGGTTCATGCAAACAAATGGAATTAGCATGGATTATTACAAGTAGGGCTGTCATAATGACTCATTCAAGGATCTATTGAAATAATAATTTGTGACTAATGTATCCAATTCTTTTCTTGGCTATAGTCATGACAGTTCCAACCTCTTAAGTTGCTTAAAATTTATGCCTTTAATAGTGCTACAGATTAAATTTAAATATTCATTTTAATATCAATTCTATTTATGCTAGCAAAAAATGTCATTATATCATAGCAGTGGAGAATTAAAAAGTAGATATATAGAAGTCCTAAATATTTATTTAAAATATTTCAAAAATTTTAAAAAGTAAAAAATACTTTCAAAATTAACCAGAGAATAAATTGCTTCTTTTCTCTTCTTTTGTTGACCCTCATAGAGCATGTAATAAGTTACTGAATGTCTATAGTAAGATTCTAAAGAATGATGTTTAAAAATCACAGAAAAGAAATATTCATCATTATTACTATTTGCACATTTTACAAGGATTTCTATGAAACTCTACAGACTTTCTCTCCATTATATTCCACAGAAACTTCTTGATAATGGATATTTGCTTTTAAATGTACTTATACATGTATTTATTTGTGTTTGTTTATATATATATATATATATTTGTGTGTTTGTATGTGTATTTATGCATTGCCTTGAGGATTTATGCTGGAACTTGCTTGTTTTAAGAGATTAAATGCTTATACAATAGTCATGAAAGCCTTATCGTGGGCTCATTCACCATCTGCTCACTGCAACTGACTTGCAAGAGAAAACAGAGGGTAAGACAGAAAAGGTTTACTGTAAAGAAATACTGCATTTCATTAATCATAATTGCAGTATTCCTTTGTTTGGAGCTTTGAAATAGTGCACACTTTTAAGATTAGTTGAGTGTAAACCTATTGCTATCAGTCGTGAGCTACAAGATAAAATAGCTGGTTTTCTCATACTGTCCTCTGAAGACAATTGCACTTTTTGATATTATTTACTCACAGAGGTACATTTTCCTCTGGCATCGACACGCTAGAATCTTCTTTCAAGCATGTGGAATCTTGCTTCTCCATTTCATCTCTGCTGCATGAAAAAAGGAGTAATAGTTGGAGAGTATTTCCTTGGAGAGGGAAGTTTTCTGCCTGCTCTCATCTGAGACAAGCAATCTCATGATGCAAGAGATGTGTGTGATAAACAGCATTTGGAATGAAAAATTTAATGAGCACAGATATTATCAGAGTTGTCCTTTAGCCCCAAGTGAAGATTAATGACATGTGTTTTGTATTTCATGATGCACTCTTTGAGAACTCTTAATTAATGGAAAATACTTCCATTCTCAGAAATATGCAGTGCTTGCTGTTGAGTAAGATTTTGTGTAAAACTAATGTGATTTGAATAACTATTTTTTGGCTGTCACTTTGAAGTTCTTTAGATGACCTCAACTAGTTTCTTTATGCATTCAGGACTTATTATTTCAAAGCCTTTGCTATCTTCAGGCAGCCTTCCAAATCTAAGGACACCTTAAAAACAAGGTGCAAAGCAAGAAGCATAAATAAATAACAATGTTTTGCTGTCAGTACTTAATAACTCTGCTTTTGTGCAGAGAGAGTAGCCATTGGATGTTGAGTTCCAAACAGCCTGTAACACTCGATTTCCTAAGTAAACCCAAGGTCATCAAATGCTCCTCTCAGTTATGCATTCCTTTAGGAACAGTTTGCTTTTGTTCACTGTTGGGGTGTTTTTCTCTTAAAACCAGAGTCACGTCTTTTTAGATCATATCTATTTTCTGAATAAGCACAACATTACCAAATGCTGCTCTTTATTGCGGGTTCTGAGATTGTGTGGATTGCAGTAACAAATAAGAGGTTTTTTTAAATACAACAACAGAAAGTGATGAAGTGATGGGATGAGTTAGAACAAATCTGTGCCACTGACAACACAAATAAGGATGTAGGAGCTCAATTCAGGCAGTCACTGTACAAGCATGAGAGAATAAAGCTATTAAAAAGGCCCTCTCCTAATTAATGGATCACTTTGCTTTTGAATAAAATCTATAAGAGAAATGGGAAACCCCCCCCAAACTACCACCTAGATATGTCAAAGCAACAGGGTTAGATTTAATATTTTTTTTCATATTTGAAGAACTTGATTTTCCTTAATTACTTTCAATAGAGCTCTGAAAATCTCTACTTACATTTTTGATAAGTTAGCTTCTGTTGCTTTAATGTGACAAATCTATCTAGGATTAATCAGAGTGGTGCTGTTCATGGCATTAAATCAGGGTGTATTCATTTCCCTGGTTAGGCAGTATGACACTGTGAAGATCCACAAGTTACTCCTTGCCTTGACTGGTGTCGTAGTGTATTCAACAAACTCCTCTAAAAAAGCTCATCTAACTCACTTTCTGAAGTCCCTCTTACTTGACATTGATAGTAAAGAAGTTCAGAAAATCAGTCTAAATCATCCACATTCTTGCTTATTTCTAGGCTCTTATTCTGCCATTTTCTTTATACTGAAATAATACTCAGATGGAAAAAAATAGCTAATTCCAGTGTAGAGTATGAACTCAAATAAACGAATTTGGCAAAACATAGTCAAAAAGTATTGTGGCCAAAATGACTCACATTAAACAGACCTTATTTCATGGTGCCTGACTCATTTTGAAAAGTTCTGGAGCCATGAGGAACTCCAAAGTAGGGGAAGTTCTTTGTCAGGAAATACGTCTACTTAAGAGAGCTGCAACCCTGACTTTTGATAACATGTGGGCACAGCATCCATCATTACATGGATAGCAGTTAATTGGAATTATCCACTAATCCAAACACAGAAAATAAAATTGGTGTGTGCATGCACACCTGAACACACACAAATAGGCAATATTTCACCATAAACAATTTACAAATAGTCAATAATTCCACTGGTTTATAAGTGTCAAGGCCATGAAGATCTACTCTCCTTTCAAAATACACTCACTTGCTAAAACCCCTCAGTTAAATCACTATCTGTGACTCCTGCACTTGGGAGGAATCATGCTCTGGAAGCTGCCCAAAGACAATTAGAAAATGCTAAACCTGCACAGTATATCCTTTTATTTATTTTGTACAATATTCCCTTACAGATGCACCAAACCCAGGCTTCAGGGAGAAAAGATGGTGCGAGTGAACACTACAGATGTGAGGCATACAAATTTTTCAGGCAGATTGTATGGTGACAGATTGTCGTATCCCATAGTGGCAATTCCCTGTAAATAAAGAATGATGTTGCCAGTGTATATCTGCAGGAGAACCATGTTAAATTTAATCTTCTCTCCTACTGCTTGTATTCTATTCCTAAGCCACTGCCTATAAAACAGCAACAGCAGCACAGAGAACCATTTAACTACAGCAGCGTAACTCGCTGGCAACAAGAATTTCTTTCATGAACATGAAAGGGTGATGCTATCCATATTCATCAATGAGAAAATAGTTTTCTGTAAATAATTGTAATAGATACTCCCAAACTATTAGAAGACACAGAGGGTTAGGGGGCAGGATAGGATTGGAAAGCCTTTATCCTTACATTTTCAGAAGGAAAATTTGGAGATCTCTTAATCCACAAATGGAATGAAAGTGGTGCTTAAAACCCTGTGTTTTCTTGTTATGGAAGAAGTTTTCAGTTTCCTAACAATATTCCTATTGGGAATTAAAAACTGAAAAAGACCTCCTATATGTCAACCTCCTCTTTGATACAGAAAGAGGGAAATGTGCACATCCTGCTGGTTGCCTTCTCAGTGGTACTTTGGGAAGAGAACAACTATTGGCTGGTCTCTGCCCTTGGGCCGTGTATGTGATGGTTGAATCCGAGTTAAACAGACTGTCTAGTGGGAGGTAGACCCCACCCGTGGAGCTGTCTTGGCCACCAGTCACTGCAGTGTGACAGCAGGAGCAGAGAAAGCTTGGAAAGCTGTGAACTGCTCCTCTGAGACTCAAAAACACCTTTATAATAACCCCAGTTTTCTATCACCCTCCTGCTGTGCAGGCTAATGGAGGCTGCTCAAACAAACAGAAATATTTTTATAGACTGTGAAGTTCGACTTGCTCTATGAGAAAGCAAAATAGGGAATATTCGAGAAATGGGACAGTTTTGTGAAGCTGCAGCTGATTATCTCTTCATTATCACGTTTTTCAGCGGTTTCTCTCGATAAGTGTGAAAACGTCTGAAGTGCTGTGGTTCTTCCAGCTCGTAGTCACTGCAGGTCATGATAAACTGCATAGCAAGTCCCTCACTTTCCCAAACTTTCTCTACACGTTTACACCAGCCAATTTGAGATCCATTCTTTGTTTGTAGCAAAGAGACTAAAGCTCCAGGTTATGTTTATGGAGTGCAGCCAGGAATACAGAGGAAGGAAAGACAGCATTCATGCCTGGGAGTTTCTGGCATTAAAAGTCATGCACACAAATTAAAGTACTGATAGATATTTAATTTTTTTTTAAGAAGCAGTAACCATACCAGTGGCATTTTATAATCACAAAGCAAAGATTCATATTTCTGCAGTGATAGAAAAATGCTGACAGATGTGAAAAAAAAAGTGAGAAGTCATTTACCGTTTGAACCAATCCAAAAGTCATAACTTTTTAAGTTTCTTTATGTTAATACTTAGAGTAGTTGAAATGCAACAGATCCAATCACACCAGTGAAAGTGCTGTGTGGCTTCTGTTATACTATTTAAGAACAGATTATTTGAATGTAACTGAGCTTCAAAGGACAGAATGTCTGAGCAGTTGGAGTACATAACACACAGGGTATATATATAATCTTTGGCTGTGGCTTTATGCAGTCTGAGATGACAGAAGGAAAAAACTCTGTAAAGCAACCATTGACGCAAAGTCTACATTAACATTACCTGAAGCACCAAAAAAACGGATTTTAAAAAGTGTTATGATGGTGAAGGTAATGCATATTTTTTTCCAAGTTAATGCACATTTTTTTCCCCTGAACACAACTCTGAGGGATGTCTTTTCTAATCAAATTTCCTTCTCTCTCCTCTCACCCACAAAATTCCACCCCTGTAACCCTTAATTTGGGCCAGATTGATATTAGATGAATGCAGAATTATCTCCTGAACTTACTGAGAGACAACAGGATTTGCTGGTGGATTGAATTCTCTTTGTGCAGTCTCACACTCCTGCCTGTCAGATGCTGCTGCAAACTAGGAAATACTTCTCGGGGCATCTCCTATGCAAGATACCGTGCTGAAGGAGCTGAGGAATTAACACAAACAACGTGTGTTAGAAGGTGGCATCGTTTGTGTAGCTCACATTTTTCAGACTTTCAGTACTTCTCCCTGTGAGCCTCATGCCACATAACTTACGTGCTCCTGCTGAGACAGACAGGCTGTGGGATTTTTCCCTCCTCCACCCCCTACCTGCCAAGATATTCTTTGTTGAGCTTTGTGTCATGTGGCATTAGGAAAGCTTTGTTCTCAGAGCTTAGTTCTCTTTTTCCAGGTCTGCAGCAGTGTGACATTTACAAACTACTGCACTTGCCCTTTATGTAGCCCCTAACAGAAATCCCGTGTCCGATAGGAATTACGCATCATTTTGCTTTGAGAAGGAGTTTCGGCTGCGCTCAAGGAAATCCAGAAATAAACATGTACCACAAGACTTAGTCCCTTTTTCAACAACAGCTTTCTTCATGTTGGCAACTGTTCACTTCTTCCTATTAATGGGTGTGTTCAACATTACATTTATGGTTTAACTGAGGACTAAAGGGTCTTTTTTTCATCCTATAATTAAAGATTATGTTAAATTTTTTTTAATAATAAAATTGATAATATATCTCTCTATGTCAAGACCAGCATCAGACTCATGCAACCAACAGCTTGTCCCTTTTTTCAAATGTATTGTAATTCATCTGGTAATTCACTTTCCCCATCTGAGTTCTCTTGTACTTCTCTGAACAACATGGTTAAAATATGCTACTGGGATTTTCTTTGTACTATTATTAGTTTTTATTTAAAACAAGAGCCCTTAAATAGCAGTAATTAATGGAAAAAATTCTCACACAAACTTTCAATTGGCTCTTCTGGCCATATTACTGATGGGTATGACATAATGCTTGGGGTCCACGTGTGTCATTAGAAATTAAGACATGAAAGGGTGAAGCACGTCCAGTACCATAATCAGAGATAAATTCTTAACACTCTTCCCTCTTACGTAATGTCATTCCCATAACTAGAAAAACAAAAAAAAAAAAAAAAAAAAGAAAGACAAAGTGTTTTATTTTAAAAATATACAGAAATAGGAGAGAGGAGTGAATGATTGTCCGAACAAATGGAAATGCTTCTTGGGAAATGAAACACTCTGGCTGTATTTGAAACCTGATTGTTTGAAAGAAGAAGCAAACTGTGTTTAAGAAATGTTTATCCACAAAGCCATGGTGAGTCTCCTCAAACATGATATTAAATAGCAAGACAGCTATTAAAGATTGATAAATTGCGGTAAGTACACTTCTTTTATTTGAGAGTTTGGATTTATTCCTCCTTGTAAATATCTTCTAGAATGAACACTGTAGGATAAGTAGTTTATATCTGATTCTTATAACCTACAATGCAGAATGAATTCTCGTGATTCCACTTTTAAGCAACCTCCCTATGGAAACCTTCCTTTGATGTTTTCCACTGATTTTTGCTGAGAAAGCAGTTGGCAATTTTTGTTACTCTTTTCTGCTGTAACAGTAGAAATTCTGCAGTAGGTAACTACTGAGATTTTTCTCCACTGTGGAAGATGCTCAGCTTCAAAAGAAAATAACAAAGGTCTTGTAAAAATGGGCTGTGCAAATAAACCACTAGGGCAACCCCCCCACCCCAGCATGTCGAGGTTGGTTGTGAATAGCAGTGTTAATCAAGCAATATTGAAAAAAAATAATCCTTCAACTTAAAGAGAGCTTCCCCAAAGGGGAAAGCTCAGCAAGGCTTGGAAATACTCTCTCAGGATGCTGTCCTGCCACAATTGACCTTCCCCATCCCATCCTGTGCAGCCACACCATCAGCAGAAAATAGCTGCTACTTCCAGAGTTGTTATGACATTAAAATCCCCTTCCATGATTTGTTGTAGCCACCTGTGAGTGGAGTTAAACTGCCGAGGCACAAAACTGAGCCCTCTCCAGTGACAGCTCATCAGTATAAAGAGGCTCTCTGGGCACACAGTGAGGAACAGCAGCTCACGGCCAGGCTCAGGTTTCGTGGAGCTGAGACGGACAGCTCGGACAGAAGCACAGCTACTGTGGGAGGAGGACAGGGTTCAGCTGAGGCGCTGGGTACAACGAGGGGGTTTAGGCACCCAGAAGTTAGTCCAGCACGTGTTTCATGGGCCACATCAGCCTGAGTCTCCTTGAGGCTGGAATTGCTGCCACCATGCCTGGGAATGCAGCTCTGCTTTCCTGAGAGCATGGCACTTTGGGACAGGGATAGTGGTGAACTCAGTGGTGCTGAGTAAATGATTGGAGTCAATGATCTTAGAGGTCTTTTCCAATCTTAGTGATTCATTTATTCTATATTTGTGCGTGCTTGGCTTTATAAAGGTACAATTTTCAATCAAGGTAAGAACTTCTAGAGATGAGGCAGAGAGTATTAAGTGTAGCATTAAAGATATGCTCAGTGTTTCCCTCCCAATTCTGTTGTTTTCATTAAACTCACACTCTTTTTTTTTTTTTTTTTACTACTGTGTCCAATTCTTTTTCCACTAAAAAGTCCTGGTGACTCCAATGGGAAAGAGAACAGGGACAATGTGAAGATACCTTGTTCCCTGACACAGTCACCCTGGTTTATGCTCTATGAAAATGAGTAAGGGATGCAGAACCCTCAAAGGGTGTCATGGTGCTTTTGGTGTGGCTTTTGGAGAAGGAGGAAACATAAGCCGCAGGAGTACTGATGAGGGTGTTATTTAGTGTTGCAAGTACGAGTTTATGGTCAGTTTGATTAATTTCAATAAAGACAAAAACCCCAATAACTTCTTGATAATTATCATTCACTAATTATTTCCTCTCTATAAATATACTGTCCTTCAGAAAGAATCTGCTCCCACGCTTCAGATGAAGACTCTTTTCCACTCTGATAACGTTGTTTCCACTCTCTCATCCATTCATATACACATGCCATTTGGTATCAGTTTTCCATCTGATGGCACAATAAAAGTCACCTAATTAGGTAACAACAACTTAAAGTATTAACTACATCCTTGTAAAACCACAAGAAATTTGTGGGACAGGTTTACTGCTGATGTTTTACTACCGTTCGCTTTCATTTCCTTCAGTTGTGTTTTGACCCTGAGCTGTATTAAAGGTGAAATTCTGATCCACTCTGGAGATCAGTAGCAAATCTGAAATGACTTTAAGAGCCTTGGGATTTCTCATCTAGATCTCCATAGGGCAATAACAGAAGTTGTTCTCACGAGAAAGCCCTGCTAAACCAGCCCTCCGTGGGTAGTAATATTTTATACACAGGACGTGTGCATACACTACTTTTTTAAACAAAGTTAGAAGAACAATAGCAACCTAAGTCAAGCACTCAGAATATGGGAAATGTCAGAAGGAAGATTCTCCATATAACTTCATTTCAGCCCCTTGTGTGCTTTGGTAGTCAAACCTATTGGTTACTGGGGTATTTTTGTTTTCCCTCAGACCTCCCTGAATCGCAGGAACTCTCACAAAACAGCAAGTTGTTCAGTATTTCACTATGTGGACGCTAACGTGCCCCTCCCATCTCTAATGCTATTTAAACACAGTTAAGAGAGTTATTTATTTCCTCAGAATTTATAGCATGGCACGAGTCATTTTTTCAGTGTATTTATTCTCACAGGACCCATTATTCTCAATTTGCTCTCAGGAGCTGGACGTGCAAAAGAAAGAATGTCAGGGGTGATAATTTAGGGCATAGGCTCTGAAATACCTATTCCAAAATATCAAGGCCCTGGTTATTATTAGAGTCCAACACCACATGGCAAAAAAAAATAACTCTCAGTTAAAAGGTTCAGTGACTTCAGATGTGAGTAAGGTCCCCAATAGTGTACATTATATGCTGTGATATATCTGAGCTCAGTTGAAATAATTAACATCATACTAGAAGCCAGTTAAAGTAGGATAGAGTTCAGCAGCTTCTGTATTATTCTTAGTTAATTTTACAACCTGTCCTCTGAGTGAAGTGGTAGAAATGTAAGTTTTGTGCAAACAGATCTATAGTACCAGACACCTTGTAAATATGTTGTTATAGAGACAGTAATTCTTTAAGAAGAATGAAGCACTGGTATTACAGAAAAACCCCCTCAAGAGTTCTCAGTAATTCTTGTGACTCATTCTTTCTTCTTGTGGAAGTGTTTTGACTCTTTAGAGTGCCTCTCTAACAATTAAAATGTGTTTCCCTTACCCATCCATTTGTCAAGATGTTCTGCGTGATAATTATCAAACATGGCATTATCCGGATATGTGACGGATATCTAAGTGTTGGCAGTTCCTCCTCAAGCAAACTGGGATATGGAGATGGCAACAAAACTGTTCCATTTGCCTTGGGAGAGGGCAGAGAGGTCAGCCAGGATGCTAATGGGGAAGGACAGTTCTGTGCAAGCTCAGTGTCCTGAGGATGTTCAAAGTCTTTAAATATGCCATTTGTGAGGATGCAGCATCCCAGACACCTGAAATGGGTACTCTCAGGTCCTAACGTAGGACCACAAATAAAAGATGGATTTGTTAAGGGGTATTACCTGTAAATATCTATGGTATTTCACATATAATGATACATTTAACATTTAAATACAAAGTGGTGGGATTTTTTTATTTTCTATAAACATTTCACTGACGTTTTTAATGAAAGATCTACAGCAAGAACTGAAAATAAAACAAAAAGAACTTTACTAAAGTACTTTCCTGAGTACTAAAGCCAAGTGAATTACAGAAAATAAACATGCCATAAGTAGCATGAAGTAAATTAGATTATAATAGGATTACTAATATAGTTTATGAACAAGAAAAAATTTTTTTATATTTACTGAAATACAAGGGAAAGGAATGCCAAAATGAAGACCAAAACCCCAGTCTCTATATAAATACAGTTTAACAGATATTTAACTCTCACACAACTGGATGGTCTGTTGGTTTGACATTTGGGTTTAGATCTTCAGGACATCTGAATGTTATTTGGTTGAGTGCCGTGTAAGAGTGGGAGGGGGGAGGATTTAAAGACATTTATAGTGAACATGATCTTCATGTTAAATGAGTTCACTTAAGGGTAGATTCAGTGGGAACCTGAGTCCATTCCCACAGAACTGTCAGCATATATCCCTTTGACATTAGTAGGAGCAGACAAGTGACCTGGCAGCCATCTTGCAGAATTTAAATAGGTATGTACAGCTTGGATCCTGTTTATCATAATCTCTTTTTCTTTTTTGGTTACTAGCTCTCTGTTTTCTCAGGCTTAGCATTCTCAGCATGAAAGATGGCATCATAAGGCCTGAGGAGGCTGAAAATAGAGAAGCCTCCCTAAACTGTAATGCAGCACAGATGCCTTCAATATGTCACTCCTTCAATTCACTGATACATTTCTAATGAAATTTTTCCTGAACCTTGAATGTAGTCTTGTCACTCATTTCAGGCATCTGGGTAAAATAAATCTTAAATTGAAAGTTGACCTCATCAGCAAATGTCATTTATTTACATTGGATTTCATCCGTTCGAGTGGCCTCTCTGTACGTATTAGAGGATGAACAATAAAAGCCTTTGGTTCAGAGAAAGGAAGGGCATTGGAGGTCGCCAGCACTATGTATGAGATTTTAGCCAAGAAAACTTCTTTAAGTATGTTATTAAATCACAGAAATTACAGATTAATGCTCCACTAAGAAGGCAGAAAAATGCTGAGCTTGCTTCTGGACTGTTCTCTGATGCACTGGAAGTAAGGCTGGAGACTGGAGACAATTAATCTTGGGACTGAAATTTAAGGGAAAATATTTATGTGAAGGACCCTTAAGACACATTTCTTTAGGTCTTTTTTAAACTTCTCCAGAAGTTCTTTTAATACTCATAAAAGTCTTTTAAATCATATTTCTTGTATCATACAGCTGTAAAATTATTTTGTTCCTCTTGGATTACATAGAGGAAAAGTGTCTTCAGCATCAATAAGAATTTGACTACAGGGCTAATATATAAAATAGCCCTTCCCAAACTTCTTTCCACTCAGTGAACTTTCTAATATTTGGGAAGAAAATAATGCAGATGATGTTACAATTTGCAGTTTCTGCCCAATGCATGAGCTGTAGGATAGGGTTGGGGAATGACTAATGCATGTCACAGTAGCACTGAACATTTTTTCAAACTGTCACAAGTGAAGTTCCAAAAATTTTAGATAAGCCTTGGAGCCATTAGGAACTGGCTCCCAACTAAGCCTCCGGGTACTGAAACCACTGGGTGGGAATAAATGTGTGCTTACAGCATTGGGATTTGCATACTGCCTTTGTCCTGGCCAACTGTGGAGCTTTTGGAGCACACTGTGGAGGGAAGAACACGTGAACTAATACTGAGTGTGATGGTGAGAATGGTTTTACAGTTCACTAGCATCCTGCATTGTGAAAATGAAAGAAATTAACACCACACCAGTTAGAAGTCAAACTTTGCTGAGAACAAGGTGTCATGCTGCCTCAGGACATGAGAGACTCTGCCATAAGACACATGTGATGTCTCTTCAGGACTGGAAAATGACCTTTTCACATCAATGAATTATGCAATGAGGACATATCCTAAGGGTAGGGCTTGTTAGCAGAACAAGGAATTGAACCCAAGTCTGATTTGTCTTGAGCTTTGATGACATGCTACCCTCAGAAAGCCAACAGATAAAGAAAAGCTGGAGAATTTAGCTGAGTTTCAACCATGTGTACTTGTTCTTCAGCACTGTAACCGTGGTAAATTTGGGCCCAGGTAAGTAGGTTAAACAACCAAGTTCTCGCCTCTGAGCTGCCAAAAGCTGTTTTGCTTGTGAGCCTCTTTCTCTTCCTTGTCATGTGTCAGTCAGAGAGATTGTGAGACTGCAGCACCTGGAGGCATACGGGTATAATAGACATGCTTAGATAATCCTGTCAAATAATATCCATAACAACACTTTCTCCTGAAGGTAATATCAGAAGGCCCTTCTGGTACTCGAATATTTTGAAAGCCAGTATATTAATTTATTGTCTAACTCTGTTAGCCATTTTAGGCACTGTGGCTATCACTGAACTCTGCTCCACGAACTTAACCTTAAAACGATAAAAAAATTAGGAGAAAAAAAGATTTAAACTTTATGTCAACTCAAAACAAACAAATCCTCGTAACTAACTTCTAGATGAACATGTAAGGGACTCCTGTACATGTCAACTAGGCACAAAATTTCAGCACTAGAAAATCTCCAGGACTTTATACATGATGATGTAGATGTTCATGAAAACCACTTGAAAATCAAAGGAGTTTGAGAACTGTACATATTGTCCATATAAACATAGCTGATGTGCAGCTAAAGCTGAGAATGCACTTTTGTATTGAATCTGTTCTCAAGATTTCGGAGAAAGCAGAAAAGCAGTGAAGAGCTTCAGAGAATTGCTGTAGTTGTTCGAGGCTTGAAGCCAACTCATCTTTAAAGTGGCCTGAAACCTACTCAGCATCTCATGAGATAAGAGTTTTCAGGACTCTTCTGTGGCTCTCAGATGACACAAAGTCAACTTTTTCAACAGTGAAAGGAATTACCAGGAAGGTGTGCACATGCATTGTGCTAATTACATCTCTAATTAGGACACAGCACATGCAGGTACGACATGGGATCTCTGTGTCCCAGCACAACAAATGTCATGCAATTCAACGAGTCCCAGTGTGTAACAAACCAAAAAGAACACAGACTTTAGTGGCTCCAGATTATCTGTCCACAACATTTATATAATAGCTAGAACTAAGCAGCAATTTACCATGGCATTATGTGCAGTAGAGATGCCACAGGCAGATCTTATTTCAGTTTAAGCACTGTTTTCACACCTCACATGAGCAGGTCTGAATGTTCTCTGGAAAACTGAAGGTGTGGAGTCCTGGCCCCACAGACGCACTGGGAAATTTGCCATTGGTTCAGTGGTGCCTTTATCTCGCCCCAGATCTTGAAAACATTTGCTAGACACAGTATTTCCCAGTGTGTTCTCTGGGGCCAGGCAGCACATTAAACATTCCACAGCTTTAGCAGGAATAGCTCTTGTGGAGTAGCTGCCCCTTCAGACACGCTGAAACAAACAGCCTGAAACTCCACCAAAAAGCAGCTACAAATAGCTGGTCTGGTGATGGGCATAAAGGTCCATTTTTCCAGGCAGAGGATAAGCCATACTTCTCATCTTTTTACTGTTCTGAGGAGGACATTCATAATGATGATTAAAGGAGGAACGATGAGGAATGCCACTTTCTCCTTCACAGAATCACAGAATGGTTTGGGTTAGAAGGAACCTCAAATTTCATCTAGTTCCAGCCCCCCGGCCATGGGCAGGAACACCTCGTACCTCTCCATCAGGATAAAGGAGGGAACTAATTTGGTTTTCCTCCTTTTACCCTAAAGGTAGAAATTTATAAATCACAACTCTTAGCTGATAACTTCCTGCACTCGTATAAATAACATATAAATATATATAAACAGATAAATAAACTAAAAGGAGAACACAATCCTTACTTCCTCCCTTGCAATTTAGATTTTAAAAGTATTTTTAGTTAGCTCTGTGGAGTTCTCTGTTTCAACACTGACTGGCATATCTCAATTAATCACCTTAGAATTTTATGACAAACTATTCCACCACACAGATGTCCCTTGATGCAAACTCGTGATCTATTTGCTACTTCAGTTCCCCAGCATGAGGGTAAATATGCCAAACTCTTCAAATGCTCATGGTAGTGAGTCTTGGAGCAGCTGCTAAACAGCACTTAATAAAAATAAAATACTAACTTTACTCATCCCCGTGTTCTCCATGTCCCTCTTTTCCCTCTTAGGAAACTTCAGTGAACAGGACAATCAGACGCATGGCAAAACAGACATGCAAAAGCATCTGCAGAAGGGAATTTAAGTGCACCTTACCTGTCAGTCCTGCACAGTCTCATGCTCGATTTATGCACTGACCCTCTGAGTATTATCCAAGCATTCACCAGAAAATTCTATTTTTTCAGGCATCTAGCCTTGACTTCATTTGATTGACAGAATATAGATTTCCAAGATATTTTTGGATACATAGAGGATCTGTGGCTGCAGCATGGGCAGTGGGAGGGGGGTGTATGAGGTAATTAGAGACAGGGAAGCACACTTCTCCTCTCTCATGCATGTGATGGGATCAGTGAGCACAGCAGTGAGATGGTTCTTGTTTTTCTCAATGGTTTGACTTTCTCCCTCTGTGTGTGGGTGTGCACCAGGATTTGTGTGTGTCTGTAGGGCTCTACTCCCCTAGGGGAACATGAATTCCCTATTTTTCTGTCTACTCAATGTGCACATTTGGGGAGCTTGAGTTTTCTGAGCTAGTAGCTGGGAACAGAAGCATAGGCAAAGGAAATAATGTTAGGAATAGGGAGCAGATTTAGGGAAACATAAACTTGATCTGCAGTGCTCTCAGGTACCAGCAGGGAAAGAGAGAAATGTGAGAATTATTTGTTGAAAGGAAAAGAGCAATTCTTAACTATAATTTATTATTTTAAGTCTAATAGTTTTCTGGGTCAAAACCTGTATCTTGAGGAAAGTGGGCAAGATCAGTCATCTCATGAAGCAATCTTTCAAAGTGCTGGACAATTAACTTCTGGGGATTTTTGGAAGATAAATGTGGGTTAGTTATCTAATCCCTACCTGGAGACGTTTTGAGTCAGGGCATCTCAAGACAAACTCATTGTTAAGGTGAACACAGGCTACTGGTGAACTCACTGCTGGAAAAAAGGTATTATCCCAAATCTCATAATAGGCCCGGAGGGTTTGTCCAACACTTACTCAAGATAACGCATGACTCCTCAGGGAGGGAATACTTACGGTGGAATGAAACTCACAGTGTCATGTGCCAGATGCACTGATCAGTCCTTCTTCTGCTCACTCAGCTGCAGCGGGAACAGTCTGTTTGTGGCCACACTTGGGAAAGGCCAGAGATACCACAAGGCAAGTGCTTGATAATGAGATTCATTCTCTTTCAGATTGTAAATTCAGTGTATATTTTCTTAATTCTCATTCCATTCCGAAGGAGTCAACTGACCACTCAGTGTTAAAACAACAAGATGGGAAAAAACATCCCGTGATTTTTAATTCAGCTTGGCTTAAGCTTATTTTTTGAGTTAAAAATTTCTGATTTGGGCTAGGTTTGCAGTTCTTAATTTCCAACAGGAAGCTGAAAGCAACTTCCCCCCAACACTGTTCCTTGGACTATGTAGCAAACAAGGGATTTGAATTGCTCCATCATGGTGCTAAAAAATGGGTATAGGCTCTGATATTACCACAGGCACCGTTTTCAATACTTGCAAAGAAAATAGAACTGGATTTTAGTTGAAACTTCGGTCAATCTGACAAAAGACAGGTAATCTTTGTGGCTTTAATACATAACTTTGGCCTACATTTCAAACAAATATGAGGCAGCTCAAGCTTTGGATTTAAGTGGTTTCATATGTCTCTCAAGTGCAGGTCATTTTCCTTAAATTTCAGTTGATAGTCTGAGTTTGCTCAATTCTGAAAGTCAAATTTAGGGGTGTGAACCCATCTGGACTAAAACTGAAGGAAGTATTGGCACAAACCTCAGCAAAATGAAACTGCCAAAACTTGAAGCAGCTCTGATATATATATATATCTACTCGGAGTGAGAGTTTAATAAAAGTCAGTATTTTGTCAGAATGATATTCAAGTTAATCTGTTTTACTCAAATTTTGATGGAAAGGAGGAAAATTTAAGTCACCTGTGACTTTAGGAGTCCTTTGTCTAAATTAAGGAAAGCAGTAACTTTAAAATTTTTGCTAAGCTTTTCTACATGATAATCAGCCTAAGATGAGGTCAGGAAAATCTGAGGCATTTGCACAGGGAATGGAAAGCAAAAAGAAGAGAGAAGAGGAAAGGAAAGGAAAGGAAAGGAAAGGAAAGGAAAGGAAAGGAAAGGAAAGGAAAGGAAAGGAAAGGAAAGGAAAGGAAAGGAAAGGAAAGGAAAGGAAAGGAAAGGAAAGGAAAGGAAAGGAAAGGAAAGGAAAGGAAAGGAAAGGAAAGGAAAGGAAAGGAAAGGAAAGGAAAGGAAAGGAAAGGAAAGGAAAGGAAAGGAAAGGAAAGGAAAGGAAAGGAAAGGAAAGGAAAGGAAAGGAAAGGAAAGGAAAGGNAAAAAGAAAAAAGGAAAAGGAAAAGGAAAAGGAAAAGGAAAAGGAAAAGGAAAAGGAAAAGGAAAAGAGAGAGGAAAGAAGAAAAGAAGCCTAACATTAAACAGACATAGAAATCCATTAAAATACAAGTCATGATGTCTGAACTGGAAGAATTTTGATGGGCATTGTTAAGTTTGAAGGAAATTTATGGCTTGTATAGGTTAACTTGCTCGTCATTTGAACTGTGAGCTCAACCCATGGTAAAACATGAGACTGAATTGGGTTATTAATGTCATGAATTCTTTCTATGTCAAATTTGCTCTTAAGGGTTAGGGAGCATTACTCATATTATAATAATGCATAAAACAATACTATTTATCAACCATACAAGATTTCCCAAGCACTCTAAACAACTGTTTAAAATTAAAGTGGATTGCAGAGACTGAATAGACTGTCTGATAAAGCAGAGTATGTAACAAACAGCTCTGACTGAGCTTTTATACCAAAAAAACCCCCCACCCTCCTCACAAAAATGTCTGTGTTATAATGTGGCCATTGTTCCTGTGGCTAATTACTGCTGTCTATGCCAGTGGGAAGCCTTGCTGCAAAGCAGCAGGAGCGTGCACCTCCCATCTGCATGGACTTTTTGGAGATTGTATAAGACAAAAAAAGAGCTGGGGAAAAAACCCAACATACAAATGAAAACAAAGGTCTGAGTTTATTTTTCTAGGAACAAAATCAGTGGAGCACATAATGCACTCTCTGTATTTGTTGAGTATGCACTCGTACATGAGTTCCTAATCACAGTGTCAATGTGATAACCAGGCTTATGTGCCTGGTGCCACTCAAAGTAGCCCCTCTGAGCCTTGGGCCTTTTCCAAACTGTTCAAAGACAAATATGTTTTAACTTAGGCCATTTTCGTTCCATACTTAAAATGTATTGTTCCATTTCATAGCTGAACAAGTCACATGGCCAAAACCTTATGGATAAGTAGAGCAACACCTGAATGAAGTACAAGGAAAAAATACCCATGGAGAAAAACCAAATTCCCATCATTGGAAACAGAAATGTTTTAGAGATTTAAATGTGTTTATTAGAACTTGTAAAGACATACCCACACAGCAACAGAAAGATCACACACTTCTTGTTCTTGAAGCAGCAGCAGAGCTTTCCAATTTTTACCTGTGTATTTGTGGTGTTTGCTCTCTACTGCAGTTCTACAATAGTACTGGCAAAACAGCAGAAATAACTCCTCAGAATGAGCATTTCCCTGAACAGGCTTAATTGCAGTTGGAATTTGAGAGAAACTTTCCATGGAAAAATAGAGGGCGAGACTGAATCCTTTTAAAATGTAAATCCCACAGTAGTGAAATAAAACAAGCTTTGAAGACTTTAAAATGAAAATGACAGAAAAGCTGATCATTGAAATATAAATCCTGTTTTTATGTAACTTGTGTTCATTAAATTATGTATGAAATATAATTTTGAGGGGAAAACCAGGAAGTTAATAATATTACAAGGCCATAGATTTTAAAAGCTGCCAATTATAGGAGACACAAATCATCAGCTTTACCAATTTGTTTTGATCGCTTCCTGCTGACACCAACAGAAATGTTGACATAAACTCTGTTGGGAAAAGGAATAGGACATACACAGAAGAACAGAAGTTTAGCAAAATTCCTGAAGACCACAGAATGCATTCATTTTATAATGCAGCACATTTTTCTTGAGCATGCAATAAACACATATTTTATAGTTCATTATTAATTCAATCATCTCACTAGTTGTTTTTTCAGTGCAAATTCCTGTAACATTCTTTGTCATAAAACCTACAGTTTTGCTGCTTTTTGACCCATAAAGAGAATCTGACTTTGGAAAAAATATTGCAAGTGAATAAAAAGTGAAAAGTCTCCTCAAAGTTTAAAAATGCTACTTTTAATCTGCTAAAACTTTAAGCAAAACAAGTGTAGCTACCTAGATGATGTTGATAAGAGAAGATAAAACGAAGGGGTGATTAATTTGATTCTCAGAAGACTCTTTGAAATCCCACTGTAAATAAAGTTAGAAAAAATTACCCCATTTTTTCCCATTATAACTCCCTAGCTAAAGGCCTACCATAAATTTCAATGAAATGGTTTGAAAAGGCAGTGATAAAAGAAAATTTTCCAATATACTTATTAGTTCGAGTCTTCATATATTTTTTTTTCTGAAATGTTGGCTATCCTTGTTTTATCCCAAGCAGTAAGAGGGAATAACCCCCATGCACTACTTTTTATGGTTATTACAGCTGTGCAGGGTTGTCACGAATATATCCTCTTATAAAAATTGCACTGAAGATTAGCAGCATTTTATTGAATTGAAATGCCTAGTCACCCTTCACTAGCAGCCTTTTTCAAGGCTAACATGTGTAGCCCACAGAAAAGGATGGCATAAACCATACAAGATGACATGTTCCCTGATTGAGAAGTTCCCTGGTTAAGGGATGAGTATGTATGATATTGGCAGTCAAAAAATCCGTTTCCTGAATAGCTTGGTGAGGCTGCATTAACAGAAGAGAATTCTGAAGAGGTAATGGGAAGAGCTGTAGCCTAGTACAAGCGCAGGAAGGAGTTTCTAAAGGATAACAGAAGGAAAAAGAGAATAACAAGGATGGAGAGGAGATGAAATACGTACTCACGGCAAAATAACAAACGAGAAATGAGCTAATCACTAAAGGAGAGATGAACTGGAGAACCTTGAGAGGCAAAAGCAACAACAGGGAACATGGAAAATTGTGAGAAAGGAAGAAGAGAGTGAAAGATTCAGAGACCCAGAAGGGGCCAATTGGGTTTTTCTCACTGAAATGTACAGTGAAAACTGCAGTTGTCCGTCTGAATAAAAGAGTCCCAAATGTGGCATTAATTCTGATAACAATTAATAAATACTACAGTCAAAAGTGGAATTGCCTTTCATAGCACTCCTGCTCTGCGCAGCCTAGGTTAGATGTCTCAGAAAACTGTTTAAAACAATGCTAATGTCTATTTGTAGTTAATATATGGATGTGTTTTTCTTTTAAACTGACTAAAACTGCTCTTTTTAACCTCATTGCCTGATTGGCAATGGCACAGTTATAGCACAAGGGGATGTTTGTTGGTTGCTCTCTCTCCGGTGTCAGCAGGAATTATTTGAGGAGGAAGGGCTCTGATAGAGACCAGGTGGCACTTTACAGCCTTTCTCCTCTGGCATAGCCCAGAATGCATCTAAAAGCTCTAATCCAAACAGCCTGACCACGAAGCAAGTGTGGATTTCAGATCACACTCAAGGAATAGTATAAATCTATCCCTTTACTTCAGGAGGCTTTCAAACACTTTTGAGTATCCCCCCAGAAATGTTGTAAATAAGCCTTTGGGCTAAGTGTTACATGGAGGATACTATGGAGACCTACTTTTCACATCAAAAAAGGACCCAGGCCTGACTTTTTGGGGTCTTGTGGCAGATGATGTCTGCTGGAGCACACACAGGAAGGAATCTTAAACAAGTCTGATACCCTTAAAAACTACATCTTTTCCCCATCCAAATTTTATTTTCTCCATTTCTTCACTGTGGGTAGTAATGATCTCACCCTTAAAACTCTTATTTGTTTCTGTATGAAAACATTAGGTATTTTAGGCCTGTTCCAACAGTATCTCAGTCTATAAAACTGCAAATAAAACCATGTATGCTGTTTAAATTTGATCAAAAGTGGGAACAATGTGCTTGATGAGGTGCTTAAAACCCAAATTTTAGATGGTCTTACAACTCTGTAAGGGTGTAACTGGTATTTGTGTCAATTCCTTTGGCTACTGTTAATATAAGCCTTGTCATTTTTGTTGGTGGATGACGCTGTTGTGGACAAAAAAGTAACGAAAAATACAAGTTTTACCCAAGCAACACAAGTAAATCCTCCTATTTCCGTGTTGTGTCTTTTAATGTCTTTCTTTAGACGAAGAACAAGTTCATTTTCTCAAATCACAATAAGAAAACTGGGAATATATATATACGTAAATAAGCATAACTGATTTTTAGGCAAGGTATCAAGTATTTTTGGTTGATGCTCATATATTAAGGAAAAAAAGAAACCAACAAAGCAACCTAGACCAATGACAGATCTCTAATAAACATTAAACATAAAGATTAGCAGGTATTTCTAGGTAAATTATCTTATTTCATTGTGTTTTCTCTCATGTCTTTTAATCATTCAGGGAATCTAATATTATGATTTTTAGCTGTCATATTGGTGACATAATTAGAGGAAATTATGCTCAAAAGTATTAGTGACCTTTCCTTTTTTGATACAAAGAAGATGTTTTTAACAGTTGCCTAGAAAGGCTGGATAGCTGACTAAAAATTGCTTGGAATGTAAATTAAAGAAATGCAGAGTTTCCAGTCCTCCTGCTGAGCTCTCACTGGGCATCCCAGGGCAGCCACTTTAGTCACTCTTTTAACCAGATTATTTAATGATATACAGGAACTTTGCCTGATTTAACTAAGGTAGCTTATTCCATTTTCTTTTTTCTTCTAATGTTGCTTTGGTATCCCACAGTCAATATGTATTTTTCTTCTCCTCCAGCATTTGATATTCTAGTTAAATTAAAAAGAAATCAATTCCCACTGTGTCCAATTTTCAAAATGAAACTGAAGAAAAGTGCTCCCCTTTCACACCCCCATTATGCTAATGGTGACTTTGGGGAATCACCACAGCAAAAGTTGGAAAGTTTTCGTGGAAAACAACAAATCCCTTGCCATGTGTGTGGGGCATGCAAAGAACCCTTGGAAGAGAGAAGAACTTAGCAGAGATAATAACAACTATTTTTTATTGAAGGGATTCTTTCTACTCCTTCACCAGGACGGGATGATCAGCACAGATATGAGAAAGCACTGGAAAAACACATTTATATAGCATTCAAAACTAGACATTTCCTCTTCTCCGTCTATTCTTTTCCACAAGAAGATTTCATTCTCAATTATGAAAAACAGCTAATATCCAGAAACTCAGGATCTTAATAGCACTCAATAATGGACAGACTTTTATCACACACCTTTGCTGTGTTTTCTCTTTCTCAGCAGAATTCCATTTCAACTGTTTCCTCTGAATTTCATTTGTTATAATTAGAATCCATTTTCCTTACAAGACTTTTTTCTGTGGAAGATATTTTTAGTCTTTGTTCTCTTTTTTATGCCTTCTTATCTCTTCTAGAGCATTTCTGACATAGGATTCCAGAGACTGAGTTTCAAGGTTTAAATTAATTTGGACATTTTCTCAATTTTTTTTAATCATTTAAAAAATAAATATTTCCTCACGTTTTCCTTTCAGAAAAGAAAAAAGCATAAATGATGCCTTTGAGCATCTGAGAACCTCTAGAAAATCAGCTTTTATAGAGAGGTAACACTCTCAAGCAAGCTCTACATCTATGTTATTTGCTTTTCTTTTTTTTTTTTCTTTCTCCCTTTTCTATGTCTAGAATCTGAATTGCTGTTAGGTAACACGATGGAAATTTTAAAAAGTCTCTGCTTTTCCTTTTCATCCATAGAAATGACAAATTATTTTTCTCCAACTAACAGTTCACCGGTGTAGGTTTTAATTTCTGAGCATCACCTTACCAAAATTAAAAATATTCTGCTTGAAGGGAGAGATCTTTTTGCTATTGTTTAATAAGATTTCTATCAAAGCTCAGGTTCTCCTTCACAGCACTTCACTCCAAGTACATATATCCTGATTCCTCAAGTGTCACAAAATAAAAGGGAATGAAATGGGAGCCACAGATAGCTGACTCTTTCTCCTTTTCACTCCCTTTCCTTTCTGATGTGTGCAGACATGGAAAAAGGGTGGTGGTTGCACTCAAAGGCACAAACCAAATTTCTAGCAGACACCAAAATCACTGAGATCAAAACAGTTTGAAGCATGAAATCACAAAAATTTTTTTCTTTCTCTCCTCCAGAGCAGATGAACAAAGTTCTGCACAAGGGAGAGAAAGGGGGCTCAGATGAGAAGTCTCTTGTTTTTAAAAGAGAATTGTGGCTTTTCCCCTTCTAGGTCTTTTTCCCTCATTATTGAATTTGCTGGTTACAGTGGGCCAACTGTTTCTGCTACCATGACCAGAGGAACATTTAGCTATAAAGTGTCTGCCTTGGTTAAAATAGTTCTTCAGGTGAGTCGTTTGCCTGGAGACTTGGGTTGGTGGCATAAGGCTAGCAGATTTTCTTCCTAATTTGTAGTGTAATTCCATTTTAAGGAAGTTACACAGGAAAATTCAGTTCACGTCTGCTTTACCAATACACCAAAAGAGTTTCAGCTGCGGCACTACAGCACTTCATGGCTTCATCCCTATCAGGAATTATTTAAGGAACATCTTTCCAAGTAATTTCATTAGTTCCTCTATCTATATACAGGGAAGGGAGAAAGGGAAGTGAAGGGAGAAAGATGAAAAGCATTCATTTTTCCAAATTTTAAACTGAAACATTTTAACGCTGTGACTCTTAGCCACTAATCTGACAGCTGCTGATTATCAGCCTGTCAATAAAGCATACAAGAGTTCAAGCTGATTCTGATCTTAGTCACAAAATCATGGAATGGGTCAGGGTGGAAGGGACCCCAGAATACCGCTGGCCTCCCAAAGGCACTGCTGGCACAAATCAGTTGATTCCTGCCACACACTGTACAATAGGTATGTGGAAAAGGAGCAGCCCAACAGCAATGAAGTAACCTGGAGTTTATAGCATTTTTTGGCTGGATTTGAATTTGAAATCCAGATCAGGGAGTAATTCAGTTTGAGTTTCATTTCATTTGAACAAATTTCAAGAGCTGAATACAGGATAAACAGCTTGTGGTTTTTGCTGATCCCCACGTCGTAAAAGAGAACAAACAAAAAAACCCCCAAACACAATAAAATACAACGCCCAACCCCCTGTTTTATTTGCCAGATTGCATGTTCCAGAATTCTTGGCCCTGTTTGATCTGGTTCGGTTGAGTTTTAGTGCATCATGTTCAAAAGAAAAGAGAGAAATATGTATCTCCCTGGCTTGGTAGAAATAGAAAGTCTCAAAGTCAGAGGCTGTGGATGTTACAGGCCTGGGTGCAAAGAGATTTCAGTTTCCTGACAAGTGTCTGTGTGAAAGCTTTCTCAAGGACGCTGCAGGAAAACAAGTTAAAACTATTGTAAACTATGGTCTTGTTATGAGACCAAAGAAGAAAACATGAGGTAAGAGTTACTGGGTCCAGCCAATCCCTCTGGAGGGTGGCTGGTCAGTGAACCAATGACCTTATGTCAGTCCAGCGTGCTAAGGTACATAAGCACCTTTGTAAATATAATAGAGAGGTCGGTTTGCATCTACATAAGATTGTCCGTGTCGTTGGTGTCCGGGCTCGCTAGCGACAAGAGGCCATTTGTATCACTGAAATCTCCTGAAGTGTATCTTATCAGGTTTAAATTCTTCTTTTTTAATCTCTCCAGCTCAGCTTCACAAGCTAATCTCTGCTACTTTCATTCTAAAGAAGGAATAAAGTAAAGAATAGGGGAAAAGAACCCCAACGACCAAGAATCTCAACTATTCATCCCATATGGCTCTTCGTCAAAGCTTCTGTATGCTGGAAATTTCTGTAAGAATGGTACACAGTCATCAATTCATGGTCTAAAAGCACAAAAATTAAAAAAAAAACACAGTTTGTGAAGCTTTGGAAAAAACACAATAAACTTAGAAAAAAGAAATAACTCACGCTATGTTAAGGGCATTATTTGATATCATAAGTAAATCATGTTATAATTACTATCAGCTAAAGCCTCAAATGACATTTTATCCTCCATAGAGAAAAGTACTCTTTCATTTTATGCACTCCTTTTTTTTAATCTCCAAGCCATGATCAAAAGCTCTATATCTGTCAAGTTCAAACCATATCTATGAATTAAAGTAAGAGAATAGAAGTCATCACCCCTGGGAGTTTTACAATGAGAAAGAGCACATCAGAGAAGTAAAATGAAAATACATACACATACTTTCCAGGATTTCTGGCTTTACATCTGCATGATAATTTAAGTTAATAAATGCACAGAGAGTATTAAATCATTGTGGTTTACTTAGAAGTGTTTTTAACTTTGAGTACAGGGGAATACAAGGCCTGATACCTGCGTTTATCTGCAGATGCTGAAAATTCTTGAGAAGTACAAGGAAAATGGAATAATCATTTGATTTTAAATGAGTCTTTAGCAGTTCATCCTAGTAAATCAATTCTATGCAGTGAGAAAGGACAGCACTTGAATTTCCTTCCCTAAAATTCCATACCAGCTTGGTATCACAGAGGAAGGATATTTCAGTGTTGCTTTGCAGCTACAAGTTACTCACATTTTTCATATATATACATTTTTTGTGGTTAAAAGCTTTCTTTCCTAGGAATGGCTAGAAAATTCCATAAAGAGTTTTCACTGGGAGCTAGACATCCTTAATGTAGGTCTGTGGCTGCAAAAAGGATAGAACTTTTCTCTTCTACCATGTAGGAGAAAAGATTTTATGGCAGGTGGTGTTCTGTGGAAGGGTATGATTGATTTTTGAATCTTCCCCTAGGAGGTAGCGCTGCAATTCAACACGCCAGGTTGATTCCATAAACAAATTAATTTTTCTGAGGTAAAAACTACCTCTGAAAAGGTTTTCCTCTTCCTCAAAAACAGATCCTAATTACAAATTAATTCTAGTTTATCTTCCTGTTTATTACAAGTTAAATTTATGGGATAAAGGAAACAACAGAGAACATCCTTTTTTTCCCCCTCACAATTTACTCCTAATAGAACCTAAAACTTCCTAAATTTTAGCATCTTCTGAATGAGCTTGATTCAACTGATGGATTCCTCTGGGGAACAGAAATGATCTTTGAATTATTTTTGGTGGAAAGCTTGAGAGGCTGGATCATAGAAGTAGCAAAGTTGGTAGAGGTTTTTTTCATGAAATGATAAAAAGTGAAATGCATACAGGACAGTACCAAAATGCTCCAACATCAGGAAACACTAATATTATTTTGAAGAAACATCACACAAAGAGGGTTAATAAGCATGTGGCCAAGATATGTGGATTTTTATAAAATTTTTATAAAGAAATTAGGCTAAAATACGCCAACCTTTTAAAAAATTTAAACCATAGTATCTTTACAGATAATTGAGCCAAACCATGCCTGACTGATATAAAATACAAAATATAGATTCATATTTCATAAAATTCATCTCTATCCATCCATGTATTATCTGTAGCAGATGTTGCCCATGTGACTGACCATGCTGTTCATATTTGGTGGGAGGGAGCATTCACAAAAGTGCCTTTGTGTCACATCAGAAATGCCATGCATGCACAGAGTTGCACATTTTGAGCCATTCAGGGTAGAGAATGAGGGCAGCAGGCAGAACAAGAAACACCAGCAGGGACTGGGACAGAAACGTAGGGAATTAATATGTGGTTAAGACTGCAGAGGCCTCTCAATCAAACATGTCAAATGTGATTAGATGATGGCTTAGATCTTGCACTGGGCTCGTGTTTGTCACCTTCATTGTGTTGGGTGGCTCATTCAGATCCCTACCTCTCACCACAAGTGCAAAACTCCTCATTTAGTGACAACAGGTGAGGCTGCAAGCTTAGCAAAAAGCCAAGTGATAAGAGTCTTCTCAAAATGGTGTCAGGACAGAAATAAATTCTGGGTGATATCTGAATGCTGGACCAAATATCACTGACTTCATAAAATAAAATACCAGACAAGAAACCAAGCGTGTTGTCCTAAAGCAATGCATTTGCCTGTAAAATAGTTACAAGTTTTTCATTATCATGCAGTCATCATCAAAATATGTGCCTTGGCTTGGAAAAGAAGCCCACCAGCAAAAGAAAAAAAAGGGAAGGGGAGAAAAAAGCTCTTTCTATCCCTCAAATTCGGTGTCTTTGTGGTTGTGTCCCTAGCTGTCAACACTTCCCACCCCTATTGAAAGATTATTAGAAAAACAATGTTCTGCCAGTGCCAGTGGCCTTGAGAGCCTCATTATATAATAAGAATAACCCCAGAGTGAACAGAAAACCGAAACATGGAGTGACCATAGAGTCATTTTTAGTCAGGGTACTCACACATGCTTCAGCCAAGTTTACCAGCAGATGAAGCTCATGCAGCAGTACACATGCAGAATTAAGAAAAGAAGAAGAAATCTGGCAGCTTTCATCAGTTTTTCTATGAAAATAAAGCCAAGGGCAGGCAGGGGAAAAGATCCGGACCCAAATTCATTCTCTGTATTCCCTTTTCTTCTGGAGTGGGATATTGAGACCCATGAGAGGTGAAAAAAGGGTTGAAGATGGACTCACTGGAAGCTTTCCTCACGAGATAATGAAAGGTCTTGTGGTCATATCTTAGCCCTGTCCCTTTGGAAAAAAAAGCTTAGAAAGCTTTTATGGTTTTTTACTCTGGGACTAAAAGCCTACAGCTGTTTTGAAGCTTGACATAGTTCTAGCATATAATTAATACCATTTCTATTTAACTCACCAGCTAAATCTTAAACAGAATGCACAAGCTGTGACATATTACTGAAAAGAAGCAATGCATATTGGACAATTGACTTGGTGGTGGCCTTTAATGCTGTGCCCTGTTGGTGTGGTGTCTGTGGTTACCATTTTTCACTGGAGAAATGTCAAACAGTTCATGGGCCTGGCAAACATAACTCTCACAGGCAAAGCCTGCTTCTGCTGGCTTTCATCTTGTGAAACCGTTGCATTTCCTTGCGGAGTATCCATTGATTTATAGGCATGCATGCATATCTATTTTTATAGAAATATATGTTAGGATATAGATCAGATCTGGTCGCTGTCTGCTACATCACAGAATCATGGAATTGTTTCATGGAAAGGCAGGGACACCTTCTCCTAGGCCAGGTTGCTCAGAGCACCATCCAACCTGGCCTTGAACGCTTCCAGGGATTTATAGTCTATCTCTACCAGATAGCCAAGAAGCAGGTAAATTAGTGTGCTCCCAAACCAGCTAGATTTGATCTACCTTGGCTATCTGCATAACTGGAAGTCACTCCTGTCACTGCAGTGTGGATACACTCCTCAAATGACAGATTCCTTGTGAATACTGGTTCACAAATGTGCAACTTATGTCTTGTATGAATTCATTATAGTATTTGGCAAAATTGTTTCTGTGATCATTTCTGTCTCTAATTTTTTTCTTTAGTGTATTGATGAAAAACAGATATGAAAGTAAAACAAGCATAAGTAAAATGTTGAGTAAATAGTGCAAATTTTTTTTTTTTGTTAATTCTAAGGCTCTAGACAACCAACTTAACTGTAAATTGCCCTATGTATTTGAATAACAACTAAAGGTTTCTCCATTGAAAGCTGTTCCCTGCAGAATTACTGGATAGTACAGATTAGAAATACCACTTAATGCCATTAATCAGTCCTCACTAACAGCAACCGAACAGCTGGCACAGTCTCTATCACTGGTAGGCAAATTTGGAACTCCTTTGCTAGAAGCAGCAGCAAACCAGAACCTCCTACTCAAAACAGGAGGAATGAAAAACACATCAGCAATAGCCTCCACACAGGGAAAATTTAAGAAACATACTGAAGAAAGTTTGTTGATTCCCACTGTTTCTCTTGGCATTTTTTATTGTGAATATACTGTTTGAGAGAATTTTTCCTCTTTCCAAATCATGGATGGGGGTATGTCAGTGATTGGGTCTTGCCCAGAATGCAATCAGTGTGCACAAGGACTGCTCTGAGCTATTGTAACCACATTATACTCCCCTTATGTTCTTTCCATCAGCTAGCTATAATGTGGCTGGTTGGCTTTCAATTGGGATTATTAGTTTTGAAAGCCTTGAAGGTGTTGGGCCTGGCTGGATTTTAGACACACAATACCTGCTCTTTCAAGAATCTGCTATCACTTCTGAAATTGGCAGGTGATGGCATTTTTAACTGTGGGGGGCACTACAATCCCCCTAAAAACTGATTTTACTTATTCCCTTCTAACTTTTAAAACCTACCTTTATATCTTTTAATTTCCAAAGGTGTTCTCAGATTGACTACTGTTGGCTCTATGTTATTACTCCCCTCTCCAGTCGTTTTTATTATTTTTCTTACTGGATCTCTTACACTGTTTTTCATGTTTCTATCTTGAGAATGTGGCATTATATTTTCCTTTTACTGTTTATAAGTTTATACAGTGTTTGTTCTGTTGTACATTATCATGAAGACAGAGCAAATGTGGTATGCCGAAAATAATATTGGGATTAGGTAATTAGGGATTTCTCAATATTGCCTTCTCTGTTGGGTTCCAATATAAGCCTATGTGTTATTTCAAACATGAATTACTGAAAATATTCGAACACGAACACTCGTGTGAGGCTTGAGAAGTGACCTTTGCCTCTCTGCTGCCACGGTCAGAAAATGCCTCCCTGAAAAACACAGCCCACAAAACTGTATTATTTTAAAAGTTTATTGGTCTTTAGTGTGAGGCAAATACTGAAAGAATGACAAATGCCTTTCAAACTGTTTGTGCATGCCTGTTGCACACAACTGAGCTGGCATCGCTGACTTCATTTTTTAAGTGGTCTAACTCTTGAGCTCCAAATGGGTGTTTTTGGTTTGTACTGGGTGCAAGCTGGAGTAGAATTTGAAACAAATGGTTTCCCACAAAGAAATGAGTTGGAAAAAGCAGTGTTTGCGAAGGAAGCCCCAACAGCTGGGAAAATACACACTGGTTAGTTAGTTTTACTTGAAACAGGGAATACATAGGTTTTGGGGGTTTTTTTCCATGGCAGAATGTCCAATTGCAATTTTTGTATTGAGAAGCTGCTTATTAGGTGATCCAAATTTTCAAATTTAGCACTAAATTAATGAATCATAGAAATATTGGATGGAGGAGACTGCTGGCCACCATCTGCTCCAACCTCCTGTCTTAAACAGGACTAAACCCAATCCTGAACTGAGTCAGTTGTGGTTTTGTCCAAACAAGCTTTGTAAACCTCAGAGGAAGGAGAGTATGAGCAGCCACAAGAGGGGACAGTAGGCATCACCCACAAAATAAAAAAAATAAAAAAAAAAACCAGAAAAAACAAAGAAAAAACCCCACCAAATCAAAAACACCAAACAACTTATAGAATACTATCAGGAAATCAGAACTTTGCTCCAACATGGTTCTCTCCACACCCTTAAACTCTGAGAAATGCTTTTTCTACTGGAAACCACAGCCTTTTTTTCTGGTGTGCCACCATTTTGCCGCCAAGAGAAGAATGCAGCAGCAGCACAAAGTGGTTACTACTGTTTTATTAATTAGAGGGCTTCATAAATTCCAGCTGCTGACCATGTGTTCCATCTTTCCATGTCCAAACCCTTTCTGAGAAATTCTGAGCACTCATGTAAGTACATTTGCATTGTGCATAAACCCTCAAGGTGTGACTTTAAAATCTGTGGAACGTGCCCCTTCCACTTTATAATTGCTGTATCTTTTGTTTCTAGAAATGAATCTGACTTCAGAAACTGATCACAAGATCATTAGACTATTTTACTTGAGCATTATCTAGCATAGATAATCTGTGGAGATGAATGAGGAGCTCGAGAGTTCAGCCTGTAATCATAGTAATTTGAAGGGGAAAGGATTTTGCCCTGACATCTGTGGCAATGCAGGATTGGAATTCAGAGGGAATGGAGGAGGGAAAGTAGGGCTTTGTTAAGAAAAGCCATCAAGCTTTTCACAGGGCTTTCGGAGCGATGGTTAAAACCCAGCAGGCATGACATTAAACCTAATATCTAGCTGGTATTGCTTGTGAATGCTAACAACTGCTATCCCTCAGGAGTCATATGGGAATTTTTTTTCCTAGTTAACTTCAGTGGAATTTGGAGGAGATATTTTTTAAGGAGATTTGATCCATTTATTAGTTTAACATTTCCAAATCCACCTAAAGTCACAAAATCCCTTGTTTGGATATTGCCTCCCCAATGAGAATAGGGAGGGAACTTTGGAAGTTATGTTGTTTTAACTTTTGTATGAATATTATGCTGTAGATAACTGTGATATCTTAAAGGCAACCTCGAGGCAGTGGCAACTAACAACTGAGGTAAGAGAACCTGAATCTGGGGAGCTGAACTGCAACCCACCAGGCCATCAGTCAGTCACAGAAATCGTTCATTTAACTGCTTCACCTATTGCTTAAAAAAGAGAGCCTATTTAAAGCTCATCCTCACATATACTCAATGAAGTCATGTATATTAGAGCATGTCAAAGACAGAAGTGAGACACTGAGGGAGTCATCTGCAGGCCTCCATGACTGGAGCAACCACAGCACCTTCCATGCCAAAATAAACTGCTGCTTTTAGCACCCCAAAGAATATATAAGGAATACAAATACATTGAAGAAAGGGAAAACATACAGTGCAACACTAAATTAAATTATTTCCTGCCAGCTTTCTGATACAGTAACAAGCAACATGATCAGAACACGATTAAAACAGACACTCAGTACTAGCAGGGCTTCTAAAAGAAGGGAGATAAAAGTCAATTTCTCCTGGGAACAGACAAAAAACTGAGGAAGAAGGCTGCATTCATATAAGTGACAACTGGACGGAGAGAATTTGCTGTTTGTCCTGTGAAAAGTATTTAACTGTAAGGGCAATATTTTTCTTGCAAGTTGCAGTACGGGCCTTAAGAGGGGTTAGTCAGTAAAATGCAGCAAAATTCTCCTGAAAACTGCTTAAGATCTGTTTCTGTATTACTGGTATCTTGTTTATATACCAAAGACTGAGGCATTATGGTTAAATTGACTACTACAAAAGATATATTGAAATACTTCATACTGCATTATTTTCAACAGGATTTATTTAGGATAAAGTTGAGTGTTGGTTCTTACAAGGAAAATATATTTTAGGAAGAAAAAAGAGGGAGAGACACCCCTTTGATTAATTCTAGTAGAACTAAAACCAGGCCAAAATTCTGTCATTCTGTGATAGTAGCAGGGTTAGAAGGGATTGAAATACAATATTTTCTGAGGAAAAAAAACCCCAAAGCATTTATACAAATGGCTGCTTTTGGTTTTCAGTCTTAGAGTGAGGTTTCAAGCAAAGGCACTGGATTTTTGTTGCAGCATGACCCATTGCTGGAGCCACTGGGGGCAAAGACAATGCTGTAGGAGCCGGGGCATTTCTCATCGCCTGTGGAAAGGGGTATCCACCAGCCCTTTTCTGACTCCTGGCTGTGGTGGGACAAGGTCACAAGCACACGGGGAGAGGGAGAGCAGCATGAGAGCCTGAAGGGAGTGAGTTAGGCCACACGTGCCAGCCACTCCACGGGAACCAGCTGCACTGGGAACCCACCAGCCCCGCTCAGTGCAGACCAAAGGCCTAAGCAAACTCAGGTCTTAACACCTCTGGAGTTAATGGATATTTGAAAGAATAGCTAAGATCTCACATACCAACCAGTCTAGGTGAGGTCAGCTTTGGATAAGGGGTAGCGAAGACCAGTCACTTAAAACAGCTCCTTCTACTCCATCCTGAATTATTGCTATATTCTGGAAAGAGAAGTTATTTTCTGGCTCTTCAGAGTGGCGAGGTCAGAAGTACACAGGGAAGAAATAATATCTAAATGCAGTGTAAACTTTTGGCATGTAAACCAGAGCTGAAATAATTTAATGCGGATGCAATGCGAGGACTTTTCATCTTCTCATTATTTGCCAGAGAGATTTGTATAATACGTGACTATTTGTCTGCCAAAACCATATGCATCTGTGACAGAAATCACATTATGTTGCATATTTTTTTTTACGTGGACTGACAAATACAACCTTCCTCATTGCTTTTTCTCTAGCAGAAAAAAGTTTTGTTGGTCCGTATTTTTTAAAAACCTCAGGCAGCACCATATCTGTTTTCATATTTAAAAAAAAATGAAGACAGATTTTTTAATGAACATTTTTTTTCCCTTCTCAGCAGTTGTGTGGCATTTCACTAATTAGCTCTAATTTTAAGAGAAGTGCAAAGGAAACCTTAGCAACTTCTACACCTTTGCTGATTTTTAAGCCTGGCTATTTCTGTATTTGAATTTAACTTACAAGCCGAGATAAATATTTTTGTTTAAAAAAAGGAGAATCTTAGGCACTTTCTAAAATTTTAAGTTATGATTTCATAGAGAGATCTAGCTCTGAAAAAGATGTAGCTCAACCAAATAGTTATGGTCTTTAAAAAAAGAGCCAAATAAAAAACCAAAGCTAGTTTTGGGGGATTCCTTTTTCCATATCTTCTCCTTTCAAATATGGTTGAACAAGAAAGCATTACTGTCTTACTTGGTTCATATTAACCAAATCATATATCAGTCTTGTTGTCTGTTTGCTTCTATTTCTCTAAAAGATGTGAAAGATTTCCACAACTTGCTTTTGAGACTGACTTTTCTTTTACATTAATTTTTCAACCTTGAAGCATTTGTGGGCATGTACACCACTGTCATTTGTTTGTCACACTGGACTCCCCTTTGTGCAAATTTGTTTAGTCTTGAGATAGGACTAAGGAGTACTAATTCCTTCTGTTTTCCTGATGTGCCCTGAAGAAGAGCCTGATTCATGAACAACTCCTTAGTGTCTCGTAGGGAACTCCCTCTAAACCAGATCACATCAGAAAACAGAGTTAAAGCTGCTGTTAACCCCCAGCAAATTCCCTGAGACTTGGCTGACATCCTCACATTCCAAAAATCTTTAAGAAATTTGTTCTCTCTTCCCCTGCGGAGTAGCAACATGTTTAGGAGACTCCTCATATGAATCAGATTAATAAAAGCAATGGACAGATCTTTATTTATTGGAGAAACTGAAAAACACAGGAAAAGAGGTGCCAATATAAAAGAAAGCTTAGAAAATATGAAAAAATTTGAAACAAATGTGTGTTCTGTTAACCCTCCCTCATTCTAGAATAACACGATTTCCCTCTGTAGGAATTTTGCTGAGAATTAAAGGACGAAAGAAAAGAAAAGAACAGCCCAACTGGGCACTGCGTAGGGACATGAAGGTTCAGGACACAACATTTTTCTAGATGAACTTAGCATAGAGAATTTCTATACAGTGATTATTAAATAATATTAATAAAAACATAGCGTGCATGTGCATGTTGCTATCAAGACATCTTCTAAAAATTTTGGGTAGTCATAGTACAACATGTCTGTCTCCTTCAAGTATGCAGTGAGCATATCCTGTTACAAGAGCAAACCCATCAAATCCATAGATCTTTTTGTAAAAAATGACATCTTCTTTGTACAGGGGTAGTTTTTCATCAAAGCTGCATTTTAGTATTGCTATCAATAATGGTAAAACTGATTTCAGAATTTCAGGAGACTCGGAAGTGAGGATTCCTATCTTGCCTCAAAATGCAAATCCCACTCCAATTACTGTGATTTGGGTTAAGGTTTTAGAAGGAGCTGCTGGACATCCAAAAGATGCAACAAAGTGCTGCCTGACAAGAAAGAGGAAGGATGTATAAACACACACACACACATGCAATTTATATTGGGAGAGGAAATATTCCTGTAGTGCACATCAGACATCTGCTTGCATCTTTCAACTTATTGTGCCATCTTAATTGTCAAGATTTTATCTTGAAGAAAATGGGAGAAGTATCATCATCTTTTTTATTTATTACTTCTTTAATTGGGTACCATTTCTCAGTTCCTTTTTTTGAAGTGATTTAGTGCTCAAATGACAGCAAAGACTAAGCGCAGTTATGAAGAGAGAAGCAGTGACAATCAGTTGTTGTTGGCATCATTTTTTCCTGCTGTACAGGAGTTTAACTAATGAATACAGTTCTCCTGCTCTTGGAATAACAAATTCAACATGAGAAAATTGCTCGGGGAACATGTAAGCCAGAGTTACAGCATACAAGACAAAAGACTAGGAAGAATCTAAATGAAGATGGTAAACATTAAATGATCCCTTCTTTGAGGGTTTACACTGGAAAGCCTTAACTGGCTTAAATATCTGAGCCAAGCCCCTTCAGCATAAAACTCTCTGGTGACCGTGAGGAAGCTGCTGGTTTACTGTGGCGTCCCTTGAGAGAAGGTAGAATGTAAAGGAAAGTGGTTTTTTTTAAAAATATTCCTGAAGTAAGTGTCCTAACAGACCTGAAGAGGTAGCAAAGTTATTGTTCCCACTTGGCAGATTTGGAACCTAAACCACCAAGCAATGAGATCATTTCTGTGAGATCAGGCTGCGAGCAATAGCCCTTGCCATCTTACCGTGGAGCCCTAGCAAACAACTTCATCCCCACAATTATTCTTCAAGGCAAGGTGATATCATCCTCCACTTTATAGCCGGGAAACTGATGCCCGAAAGGTTTAGCAGCTTGTTGGAGATAATACAAAAATTCTTTGACAGGTTTGGAGACTGAAACCAGATCTGCCAAGCCTCAGTCTGATACCTTAAACACATGCCCATCCTGGTTCCTGTCCTTTTGTCTGTTACTGAAGACAATTTTGCCTGATTTGACTTTAAAATATATACAGAACATAGCCTGCTCCTTGCACTCACTTTGAGGTAAAAATTTGATGCCAAAGGGAATCCCTGTAACATGACTTGTAGATGGCATCCTACAAGCAAACAAACAAACAACAACAATATCCAACAAGTAAATAAAAAAAAACACTCAGAAAGGTTTTTTTTGGGATTAGTTTGTATCTATCACCACAAAACCAACATGCTAGAGGAAACAATCTTTTTCTCCCCCCACTCCCTCCTCCTACCCTGGGATCTCAAAGGTTTTCTGGGAAGTTGCCTTCATATCCCAGTCAACAAATGTAGAAAATCATAAAGATGTCTTAATTGAAAAAAATAAATTACTCACAGTCAGTCTGTGCTATCTCAATCCAAACAACAAAGGAGTTCAGTTTATTTAGGGAAGACAGATTAGTGGTGAAAATTGTTATCAAACCGTAAAATGACTAACCAGGGACATCCCTGCTAAGAGATTTACTTTCCTAACACAATGGCCCACATTGCTTGTTCTGGTCTTTATGCTGACAGACCAGTGCGAGAGAGGGTGTGCAGAGTTAGGATAAGGCACTGAAGTTCCTCTGTAATTCTGGTGCCAGTCAAGTAGTCCTTTGTGTACTGCCAGGGAACTCTCTCTGTGCTCCCTGAGCCACTGCAGCACCCAGGGTGACCGAGGAGCAGGAATTCTCCGGCCACACTACCTTCTATCCTGGTCACATTCCTGGTGCTGTAGCAGTGATGAAAAACAGCTGCTGAGGTTGTTTCCCTAAGACTAGAAAAGACCCACTGAACCATGGTTGAGCTGGATGAATAAACACTGTTTGTGCAATTGTTTTATAAACTTTCAAAAGCAGTGGAGGAATTTTTTTGTCATCTTACTTAAAAACTGGCAGAAACAAAACGAAAGGAATGAGAAGGGGGTAAAAGTGGATATAATCAGAAGTCCTTCTGACTATTTGATGTGCACCTTCTCATGCTTTCCAAGATGAGTGAATAGCTGTTCCTCTGGAAAAAATTACAGTCCCTGGAGAGATAATTTTGGAACTCTATTCTTGTACAGTGTGACATCTGGAATTTGGTGGCCAGCATTTCTTATTAATAAATGAAAGGCAGATAATTTTATTAAATGCTGTGGAATGATCATTCCTATTTACTGAATAGTCTCAGTTAAATACTGTGAGTAACAAAATAAAATCTGGGGAAAATTATGTAATTTGAATATAACCTATATTGCAATCTGTAGTAAATTCTCACCAGGTCTTAATCTAACTAGTAGATTCATTATCAGTTCATCATGCAAAAAAAACCCCCAAACTCTACAAAGATATGCTGCCCTTTTACTGCACTTCAAAAATATGTGATGAAAAGCACAGGGTGAAAATATGTTTACGAAACTGCTCCGCATAATCCACATGAGCAACTAATACAAGTATCCATAAAAATGAAGGTCAGAAGAGAATTATTTCCCAGAGTAATTTGTCTGGCATGAACTGACCCAGGACAGTAGATGACTATTCAGTGTGCTGCCTCATGTAAAATTCAACTATTTCCCAAAACATAGGAGAAAGAAAATAAATAAAAACAATATGAGGAAGCAATTGATATTATCATTCTCCCATTGTTCTCTGCCCTGTAAACCAAAATAACTCCAAGGACAGTATGAAATCCCCTGATAAAATATCAAGAAGACATAAGCTTCCAAAAAGCATTCTGCTAAAAAAGATAAAAACTAAAAACATCAGGAATACCACACAGTTTATTTTCCCAGAAACAATTCTGGCACTTGGTAGATTGTCTTTGGTGGCAAGCCTCATACACTGGCCATATCAAAACCATACAGGCTAGAGGCAAGTCCACTAAACCCAGCTGGGCTTTGAACCTACATCAGGATGATTTGCCCACAAATATTTCTTATTTCTGCCTATGCCTTGCTTTCCCTGGGAAGGAAACCCAGACATGCAGGAGGGAGGTACAGAGCTGGGGTTAGAGCTCAAGCAGCAGGCAGGACCTCAGGACATCTAGGGACACGTACCCACCATGTGCTCTGTGTTAGGCACCAGCCTCTCAAAAACATTCACCGACAAAAACAGAGGATTAGACAATCTTGTTATTGCACCTCCTTTGGCCCCCAGTTTGCCCCCGGAAAAATGAAGCAAGGCACACTTTTCGGTCCCTAAAAAGAAAGTTAAACAGGTTCCGAGGCAGCTGGGAGAGATCCAAACCCGAACCTTAAATAGGCACGTGTGATGCCCTCGGTGTAGCGAAGGGCACGGATGCGCTGTAGCCAAAACCACAGAGCCTGCATCCTGCCAGGGCAAGCAGCATTTCTGACAAGATTTATCATTTCTCTGTTATGATCTAGTCCTGCAGGCATTTCATTTTAATACAAAGTAAGCACTTGCGATGATTAAGGGAAACGTGGAGTTGGATCGCTCTGTTGTTCGGTGGCCAGTCATAACACAAAATTTGCTGGTTAGTGCAGAAATGCGGTGTTCAGGGCTATGTGTGGTTGCCGTCTGCTCCAGCATCTGGGTTGACGCAGGGAGCTCTTTGACACAGACCAACAGGGCTGTTCCATGCCTTCATCAGCTCCCTTCCCCTGCTGCCACCAGCACTGCACGTCTATCTCACAGAAAGAGCTTATGGGCTTAAAGGAAACGCAGGAGTTTATCAAGAAAGCTTACGTGGGCCACTCTCGTCTGTTATCACTGGGGCCCGGAGCACATCCCTGCTGCTGGGGATGGCCCTGACACACCCCATGTGGGGAGAAGGGACAACCTCTTCGGGGCACAAGCCCCCTCAGCTGCTGCAGCGGGATTTCACACCCGGGCCCTCTCCAATCTGAGCATAAAAATCCTTGCTCCTGCTATCTCCCACTTCCTTCCTAATTCCTGCCCTTTTTAGGCTGGTATCTCTCGGTGCTCTTTGTTCATCCCTCCCCCTGCGAGGGCAAGCTGTAGGATCTACAGGACAGACATCTGATTTAAATAAGTGTTGTCCAGAAAGCAGGCTGGAAAACTGGCACAGCCGCCCACACAACAGCGAGCTCCGAGGCAGGAGACAGGCAATGTCAGTGGGTTTCAGCCTGTGCTGCCTAATCAAAACCAGGGAACAGGGAATCTGAGCAAACACTGCTCTGCACACTGTCCTCTGCACATCCTCTGCTCATTTCTGAGACAGTTCCAATGGCATGCCCAAAACCACTTACCCATTAACGCTGCCCGAAGCAGTGACATCGCAGTGACTTGTTTTAGAGAACAAGGCACTTGGCAGACTTATTTCACAACCTCATAACGACGCGTAAATGGCTCCTCTGGCTGTTTCCATTTCTGATGCAGCTGGCAGGAAAAGCCCGCACAGCACTTGAACAGAGAAGGGGATGATGAAAGGAAACATTTCCCCTCAGCAATATAATTAATACCTAATTGTATTCAGGGCTATCATTTCCATTTGTACAGAGGCAAATAAATATATATATATGTAAAATACTTGGGACCATATAGGTAGAGAGGGGGAAAAAGAAAGAGAGGGATACTTAAAAAGTAACTTCTAACACTTCTGAGAATTCAAGCTGAAAAAACAATAGAAGGGATACCTACAGCTCTCAGTTGTCAAATGGATTTTTTAGACTGAATTAATGCTCTGATTATCTATTCAGTGAAGCCTCCAGGAAAAACACCGGGGAGACAGAGCTCCAGATTCTGCTGTGATAACCCCAACGTGATTCTTCTGCTTTCCTCCTTCTTTCCCTTTCATATTTTTTTAAGTGCTTTTTCATTATTAGTGCTCTGATCTTCCTGTTCTTGGTTTGGATCTCACTCTGCAGTTCTTCCTCTTATTTCCCCTCCTGGCACCTTCATAAAACACGCTGACTTCTCTGCTCCCACTTCAAAATTGAAATCAGGAGAGCTGGAATGGGTTAACATGAAATAAAGGTGCTCCTGTAAAAACATAATGAATTCCACCTGAGATGTTTCAGTACTTAATTAATCTCCTACCTCCTGTTATCATCTCCTAACAGGTATTCTCCAATGTCTGGTAGTAGCGTAATACAAAAAGACAACTTGTTAAGTAATGTGTGTAACATTCCTAGAACCATAGAATCATAGAGTGGTCTGGGTTGGACAGGACCTCAAAGATCGTCTCGCTCCAACCCCCTGCCATGGGCAAGGACACCTTCCACTAGACCAGGTTGCTCAGACCTCCATCCAATCTGGCCTTGAACACTGCCAAGGATGGGGCATCCACAGCTTCTCTGGGCAATACCTGTCATTTACAGATAAGAACTGTAACCTGAAGCTTCTGCTCTGTGTCTCCTGGTCAGTGCTCCTGGGAATTACAGAACAACCTAGGTTGGAAAGGACCCTCAAGGATCATTCCTTGGCTGCTCTGTGGCTGGGCAAAGGTGTTATGTGCTGCCCGTGTGTAATAAATGAGAAGTAGTTTGGATAGATCAAATGCACACCTCTTGATTTTCCTCATTGTGGCTGGTGAAATGATGTAAGCCTTATGTAACACCTTGTTTCATTGAAACAGGAGCTAACACTCTGAGATGGTGGTAGATGATAACCTTTTACATGGAAATGTATACTTAAAACACCCCCCAACTTGTGTGTTTTTGTACCATGTTCCCCATGGGAAGAGTTTTCTCTCAGTAAAATCTTTTCTTATTGGGGAAAATAAAAAAGGATATTTAGAAAACGTTGGGTAAGTGCTCATTTACACTTTAGAAATACCTGGCCAGTGTAGGTGTTGATGATGCCCAGGAGTTAAGAGGTGTGTGTTAATACCACTGAACATGCAGGATCCTATTTTTGAGAGGAGGAGAGGAGTTCAGATTTAGGAAGGCAGGCAGCCCCAGTGCCCCAGCCCCGTGAGGGCAGCATGACACTCTGGTAGGCACCTTGCTGACATTCATGGTGGCATGGCAGTACCAAGAATCTTTCCTTTCTTCTTCCTAAGAGTTCAGACAAACAGTAGTGCTTCAGTTCTTCTCTGACAGTGTTAGGAACAGATTTATCCTTCCTTGTCCTTCTTGGAAGCCAAGTTAACACAGACAGGCTGAATAGATTTCCAGGTTCACTAATGACCTCACAGGAATTGAATAATGAAATCATATCTGCCTCTTTGCTGAAGAGAGACAGCCCAAGCTTACACAGATCTAATTATTGCATTTCTTGAAGATAAATTGCAGCCTTGAAGGCGTCTTGCAATCAGTTATCAGGCATAGCTCCATGGGCACCAACTTTCATTTTTCCCCAGTACAGTGATGTACTGCCAATATTTAACAAGGGGCTCCCACTAAAATTTCCTATTAATCTGGTCTATACCCTTGTGTCCCTAAGGCACACATTCTTGCAGGGAAAGAAAATAGTAATGAAGAAAATCTATTCGTTTATTTTTACATTACTGTTTAAACATTTTCTGAGAGTCACAGCCAAAGAGGAAAATAAAACCACTTGGCAAACAAACCTCTATTATATGTACTTTTCCAGGAAATGTTTATACTTCACTTCATTCCTGTTAAAAAAAAAAAAAAAAGAAAACAGAAAAAAAAAAGTCTGGAGCACTTATAAAGTGGTGTTTGACTTGTGATATTAGAGTTGGTAGCAGTAAAGATGTGGAGTTACCTTTCTGTGAAAAACTGGAAAACTCAGGGAAGGCATCCTTTTAAAAAGTCTGAAAGGGTACAAAACTGGTATTCTTAGGTATGTCAAGAACAACAATTGGCTGAGTGAAGGGGAAGAGATTCTTCATGCAGTGAAGTGATCTCCACCTGACTGTACTGAGCAATTCCATCCATTCCAGTGGAGTGGAGGAACATACCACTAAGAAACAACAAAAGACGCTGGACCAGTCTGTATTTTTAAACAGCAATAATTCTGCTCTTGATTTCATGCAAGGGCTGGTCACTAGATAATATAGTTACAAGAGGATGAAAAGAAATAACATGATTTAACAAGGACCTAAGGGGTGCCACAGTTCCAGTAGTGTTAGGAAACCATCCCATTATTCCTTTCAGTTTGGCTGCAAAACCTTAACAAGGCTCTCTAGGAACACCAGGCATTTGCTCCAAGGATGTTCACTTTTCTCCTTTTCTTGAACCAAATCTGACTGTGTTTTCAAATTGGCTAATCTTTTAGTTGTGTTTGCCTTAACAAGTGACCTGAGATACGTTTTTAGGTTTTTATAGATACATTTCAAATGTAAAACAATTGCTACTTTATTTTTATTATCGATATAGCTGGTACAAGTGTTAATGTCCTTATACAGGTTAAAAAGAAACAGAATTTTTAATTCTTTTGTAATTTACAAAAAAAAAATATTGTTACTCTGAAGTAAAAAATACTTATTTCACTTGCAAGTTCAGAGCTTGCATGAACTTTTTTGTTATTGTTCACGTCTTACTTGACTTTCTCAAAGAAGTGATGTGAAAAATATTGGGATGACATGACTACTCATCCCAATAATGAGCCCTGCTTCCCCACCCCAATAATTAACAAGTAGCCACCCGTTATTAAGCAGACCAAATATTTCAATAAGATGTCCTGCTGAGTGGTCTCTGTTTTGAAACAGATTTCACTTCAAAATTGAAATAATGAGGTTCCCCTAAACTGATAAGCAGCTCCATCAAGCCCACTGCACTGGGTTCATAAATCTTAAGCAGGGTTTAATTATGAGCAGAGTTTTCCTGACAGAGCCAATAATGGGGCCTTTTCCTCTCGCCCGCTGACTAGCTGTGATTCCCATGATTCCAGTAAATCTCTGTAGACCTGCCTGCAAGGAAAACAGTTTGAAGTTCAGACATCACTTAAAAGGGAATTTGTGGGAGCTGCAAAAACAATGCCCCGATGATGATGATAGCTGTTGAACACTGGGGACAGACAGCTGAAAACAAAACACCCAAGCAAGTAATTAGCAAGGCCAAATCACTTCCAATTAGGCATCTCAACAGCAATCTTATGTGGTTTTAGAGGGCCATTCCCTTTGAAAGATCATCTCCTCTCAAAATGTACCCTTCCCCTCACCTAGAGAAATCATTTGAGCAAGTGGAAGGGTGAAGGAAGAGCAGACTATGATCAGGTGGGACCACATGCAGCTTCTGCAGTGGACACGGTACCTCCTCTAGTGCTGTGGGAGCCTTCACAAACACCTTGAACACATATATTGTTCAAAAACCACGTAGATGTGGCATTTGGGGACATGGTTTAGTGGTGAACGTGGTACTGCTGAGCTATCAGTTGGACTGGTCAATCTCAGAGGTCTTTTCTAATCTTTACCATTCTATGATTCCAAGATATCCTGATCCTGTCTAAGGATACTGAGAGCAAGGTTTAGTATGTGAGAGAAAAGGTCATGCTGAAATAAAAGGGATTAGCCATTATTTCTTCCTAACAAAATCATAACTCTAACTGAGCTGGCACTTACGTATGGCTGCTCAAAAACAGCAGTAAATTGGCATCAAAAATTTTTGAACTAGAGAGACTGGTAACTAAAGCACTTTTTGGATTGGAGAAAAGTCAGAACTCTAGAAGTTTAAGTCAGTCAGCCACTCAATGCAGAGATCTTTGCCTCTGTCTTCTCTGTTAAGTAGGAAATAATCTTGGATGTTGCTGAAATAAAGGTGTCTAACTGATAATTGTACGCATGCTATCATAGACAAGCCATCAAGTTGTCCCATGCTCTTCAAAGGGAAAAGAAACAAAAAGAAACTTGTTTTAAAAGAACTCAGACTTAACAAACCCTTCAAACACAGCTTACAGCAAGAAGATACAGCTGAGGTTTTGTTCTTTTCTGTACTATTACCGTTGCTTTAGAGATACCAGAGTCTGGGAAACAAGCTCAGTGAAAGCAGTAGAAACACAGCTAAAGATATCTGAAGACTTTTGTAAGTTTTACTGTGTATTCAGTTGAAGACTTAAGAGCAAACTGTACCTCTGACAAAAGAAATATGGCACATTCCTTCTTTGCAGACAGGGTATTAGATTTTTAACTGATTTATTGTTGCTCTGTGTGGACTTGAGGGAAATCACTGTGCTGTGGTGTTTCACAGATTACGCAGGGTACAAGCCAAAATATTTGTTATGAAAGCAACCATTTGTTATATTTGCAAATCTTTATAGGCCCTGTTGGCGAGAAGCAAATTCAGTCCTACTGGAAATGTTCCTGCCATGCACAGAGGAGACAGAACACAAAGATATGCACACCAAATGATGAGTCCTGTACCACATACCTTCAGCACTCAAAACTGTTGCATGTCTAACACGCACCAAACTCATTTAGGGAACTTGTATTTTACTGGGTGGGATTCCAGTGAGTTCAAATGAGCCATGAAAAAAGAAGCAAACATTATGGAAAGGCTTCCAGTTTCACTAAGAATGGGAATTGTTTGCATCTTCCCTTTCAGATCTCCTGACTAACCTATTTGTTTAATAACCAAATCCTGAATTTCAGCGTCTGCTTGTATTCTCAAAATATTTGAGGCTTGTTCTTCCTGAGATTATTAGGAACCTTGTCAGTAATTTGAGCATAAATAAGAACAGAGAGTGCATATAGAGTGAGGATGCTGGAAAGGGCTTCTTCATATCGTGTGTGTGCTTGGTCTCCACATTGTGAGTTTTACGACGCGTTTCAATTTCTACAGACATTTCTAGGAAGTTGCTCGATGTGAGGAAAAAGTTATTTTGTACGTCCATATCAGACTTCTAAAATGTCCCTCAAGTGCTTACCAAGGTGTGGTATGTACTTGTGCAATCTTCCTACCTTTCATTTTGAGAGAAATTCAAGTTCCTGGAGCAGCCCCTAAAATCTCTTTCAGGTTTTCTCATGGAATAAACATGAAGTAGAGAGGACAGGGCTTTTCTTTAAGGGTTCTTCACAGCTGGCTGAAGGGAGGCATATGTTTAATCCATCCATTCAAACACCCTTCATCTCCAATGAGGCAAACAGAAGTTTTCCTAGCAACACTGTACCTTATTAAGATTTCTCTTGACCTTTTAGTGATGACATAATTAAAAAAGTACATTGAAGATTACTGAGTGTTCTCTCAGCTGTGGAAAATCCCCACTGTCTGTGAATTCTCTGGTAGGCTGTAAAACTGCAGGAATATCTTTGTGCTTCCCAGAGATTAAAATGAACCTTTGATTTGAGGACTGTACTCAAACCTGAAACTATCTGACTTTTGGTGAAAGACGAACATGTAAAGAAGTGGAACAAAGCATAAAGGACCCTGCTTTTGCATAGAGGGAAGAAGAGGGTTGTGTTGGGCCTGTGGAGAGAATACCCACAGGAAAACTCCCAGCTTCATATTTAAATCCTCCCCTATGCATATGAATGAAAGCATTAACCAATCTACTTTGTGTGATGTCTAACACAAAAATTAACTGTAAAAAAGCACCCAAACTTATTGGTGATTGCCATCCTAGATCACAAGCCAGAACACGAAGCAGCAGGACCGTATTCCAGTACTCCAGAATGACACCTCTGGCTTTGCCCTCTCCAGAAACTGGCCATCACAGCTCCACTCAGTTATAGGCTCTGACATGGCCAGTGTTTGCACACACATGCACTGCTGCCCTTCTGAGCATAATGGCAAAAGGCAGGCTTAGCTGGTTAATGCCATAAGATAATTTAGCTGCATTCATTATTTTGATGTAGTGCTCCACGTTGTGAAAAGCTCATGACCACTAACTACATCAGAAAGAAATGTATGAAGTCAAATGAACTCCAGCACCTGAGCCAAGAAAACAAAATATTAAAACTCTGCACTAAGCAAACCATTTGCTTCATTCTCCCCAAAAATGTATATTTGGTGTAGCAGTAGGTATTGCAAAAATAACTGAAAAAGACATGAAACAAATCTGGTGTGTCATTTTCCAGTTTCTTCTAGCTTTGACTGCACAATTAAAAAAATTCCTCTGTCACTTGCCACATGACATTTGCACGATATCAGAGCCACCTTAAATAATATCTGAGTTAACACTTGAGCTTTCCACAAAGCATAACACTTAAATATATGCAAAAGGTTTCCTCATCTTTACTTAATTCTGGCCAGCTAGTGATGCTTTCTTCCAGGATGAAAATGTTTAATCTGTTACAGAGTCATCCAGTTGCATTATAAATGTGTTCCTAAATGCCAGTTCTGTCTTTTTCTTGCTGCTTTGCAAACCACAAATATTTGTAATATGTTTCGGAAGCTTTATATTTTAGTCTACTTCTGCTACAGTCTTTAACCTTGCCGTTTGCTTTTCAAATGTTTTCCCATTATCAGCAGATATTGGCATGTAGATTCTCACTGCCACCCTGGCATTCTTTCCAGACCAAGAATTGACAGTCTGATTAATCCAGCCTAAATCCTCTGCAGATTGCAGAGAGCTCTGGTGCAGTAGCTGGCACACGTGGACATCAGTCTCAGAAGAGAGTCTCCCCGTGTTGTGGTGCATCAGGTAACACAAGGGAATCTGAGACTCAAATGGCAGGGAAAGCTCATACCAACACTTTCCTGACCCCTGAGCAGATGAAGAAAGACCTTGAGATGCTCACAGCATTGCTTGAGTTCACCTTATAAAGCAAACTCCTCAGCAGCTGAGCCTGGAAATCGACACCCGCCTTCACAGGAGCTTTCCCAGAGCACAGAAGAGTGGTAATAAATTAAAGATGTAACACTGTTTTAAAAGAGAGAGCTTGAGCTGACAAAGCACAGCGTTTTGACCATACCCTTTGCCTACAGTCACTTGGCACTTCACTTGAGTGGGACAGCACAGCTGTTAATTAAACGTAAATGCTACACTTGTTCAAAATAGGGCTCACCAAAAAAAACAAAAAAGAAAAAAAAGAGCCATGACTGCAATTCTCAGTGCCTGGTTGATGCAAATTATTTATATATTCTTTTCTGGAACCTGACATCCTCAGCCTACAAACAGAACACTTAACTGACTTGATTTGTTGAAACAGTGTAGCGCTAGCAGAACATTACATAAATATGGAATAAGTAGCTCTCCTAGACTTAGTATAACTTGAAAGAGAGTATTAAACTGAGGATTGCCAATTCCCAGCTGAACTGCAAAACATTTCTCACTTCAGCTGATGAAGTTCAATTCCATTCCTTACTTGTTCAACCCAGCAGGAAAGAAATGTAATTTCAGACAATAGGGACAAATTCACAGTTGAGGAAAATAAGTATGCAGCATCATGGATGCTCTGCCTTTCTATGTATTCACTAAGATTTGCAGTTCCAAATACAGTGGAACAAGTAAAGAGCTCTTCTTGCTTTCTGCCTTCTGAGCAGTGGAAGGTCTGGCTTCCACATGTTCCTGTATCACAGTCAACTGGGAAAAGTTGTAGGTTATTTTGTTTGTGTTTTTATTTTGTGGGACAAAATCTGCATTCCAGAAAGCGTGTTTTAGAAACAGAGACACAGCAAACCCTGTTATAGTCTCTGTTGCATAAAGATCCAAAGCATGTATTAAAGCTTCCAAAACTCGGAGGTAAGAACACCTTTTTTTATTGTTCTTGGCAAATTGTCTCTTCCAGCGTGATTTTCTGTTGCAAGCACAAGAGCTGCAGACCCTTCCTGAGCCGCGAGCTCGCACAGCGAGTGTGTTCTCTGCAGCTCTCTGGAAAGGTGGGGTCCATATATTTGAAAGGAGAGTGCTGTGCATGCTCAGAGAGGCATTTCACAGGAACCTGTGCAAAGCAGCTCCACAGAGGGAACTCCATTCCCACTGTGCAGGTGTAATCCTTCTCATTTTTCCTCCTCTTTGAGTATACCTTTACTGCTCTGTATTCGTTCTCCAGCCCCAAGCCTATCTTCATTTCTAAAACCACTGTTCTGATCCTCAGCAAGCTCTGTCATTACCAAATCAATCTTCCTAATCCAAAATAGTTTTTCCAAGCTCATTTTGTATATCCACAGAATACTTCCTGATCTCTGTAAAAAGCTGATTTAAAGAGCACAGAAAAGAGCCATTTTTCTGTCCAGATCTGGACAAATTTAGTCCATACTTCAAAAACCTAAGAAATGTTTTTACCTGATCTTAACCTATACCCCTTTTATTACTCACACACATATAAATAAGTTTAACAATCCCCAACACTCACTATGACTTCCTCAGTCAAAAATATTTGATTTTACAGTAGCTGATCATAAGGAGGCCTTTGATGTTTAGTATCACAGCCTTTGGGCTTTTCTAGGTCAGTTTAGTGTTATTAGGAATTCTGAAGAAATCTTACATTACATACCTTTTTAGACGGTACTTTTCAGTGTTTCTTAATTTGCTTTATCTGCACCTGCAGTAACTTTTTTTCAAGTTCTGGACAATGACTTGTGCCATTGTAACCTATTTGAGCATTTGGAACTCATTCCTAAATAAAATCAAAATAGAAACTTTCCAAAAACTTAACGCTGTACATGGTGTGTCCTTATTAAAAAAAAAAAAGTTATAAGAAATATTAATTCTTCAAATGGGATTTTAGAAGTCTTAAGAGTGTATGAGAAGTGCAATGTTCTTAACTGCAGGAAGAATAACTGCAGTTTTATCTCTCCATTCTTTCTAAAGAAAATTAAGTTGTTATTTAATTTTAAAGTCTGGGATGCTGCCAAGCATTGGTGCCCATTCATTTTGCTGAACTTCCTTTTATGCAGTGTATTCTTTCAGTGGTGACTATGTCAACAGATTTCTGTTGTTCTTATTTTATTCAACAGAACAGGAAATATTTTTTTCTCTTTCGTATTATATTCCAAAGGTTTCGGTGCTGTAAGTGCAGCTTCAATGTTCAATGTGCTAATAGGAGGAACAAAGGATAGATGTTAACATTTTAAACACTGCAGGTACGGTACAGGAAGATAAAAAAGGCTATCAGAGTTTGCAGTGCCTGGTGGACTAAGAGTAATGACTACGACAACAAGAGATAGATTGGGTTCTTTCATAAGTGGCCTTGAAATGTGGGGCCGTTTACAACTGGTCAAAAGTAATTTCAGGGGGGTAGTGGTTTAAATGCATTAGCAGAATGCTCAGTGCTGGTTATTTTCTTTACAATATTTACTGTTCAGTACAGCTAATGCAAAACACTGCTAGAGTCACAGTGGGGGATTTGGCAGCTAGAGAAACTTGGAAAGTCTAGCAGTTACAGTTTAGGAATGTGCCATGCACACAAAAAGAAAAATGCTGTCCTCTGTACACACACAGAAGCATGAACCCAGTTAAAAATTACTATTCCATCAGCCCCATCTACTTGGAGTCACTGCGTTAGTTTTCTTAGTTAGCCCTTAAAAGAGTTGGATATTCTAATAATATTTCCAGCTGATAACTAACATGAAACCAAACTCTATTCTCCTCATTTCCCAGATGAATTTATTTTCCATACACCCACCTCTGCCATTCACATAGATTTCATTTTCCATGTCAGTTGAAGACCATCCATGGGCAGAATCTGCTTGAGTATCAGTACAGGTAACATTTCAGCAATGTTTTAGGAATTTCCAAGCTAAGTCATGCTTGGCTAGTAAGGTTTCAGCACAAGGTACTTCTGTTATTTAGCATCCTTGTAAGAAGTACATGAAAGAAGGTGGTGAAAAATGACAAAAAGCACCTATTTTACCTGAAATTTGAATATCTGTCACAGTTTCCCTAAACCACAGGAAAAGATACTTCACAAGTCCAATGACAGCATGAACAAAATTCAAAAAGCCATTTTCCCAGCAGGGAGTGGAAGAGAATAATCCAGGAAAGATATTGTCTGCAGAGTGATGACAGCGACAGTGATGATTAAAGACCTGAATATCAGGACCAGCCCAGAAAATCATGTGGCGCTCATAGTTCATTTTGAAAAGAAAACAAGAGAAAAATAAATCCAGATATTGGTGCTGTGAAGACACGAGCATTTGAAGGATTACCTGTTTGCTATTAACTTCACAAACTCAGTGCTTCACATATGTGTTTTGCACCACAGGATCAGACTCAGGAGGACCAAGGACACTGGTAACTGTTGGGTTGGTGAGAACTAGAGAGCCTGTGACTCCCAAAGGTCCTGAACTTTAACCTCTAATCTTTTTTTTGTTTTATATGTCTATTGCTTCTAGTTGGATGCAAGCACAGCTTGGAACTGCACAGCCATCTTTTTGGGAATTACTTGTATATGAAGAAGTGTAGAAGCACAAAAGAAGACAAAAAAGCCTAAAAGGCACTTAACATCTACCAGCAACACACTTTAAAAGCAAATATCTGAGTCAATAAAATACATAGATATTCCATGGAAGGCAAATATGTTCCCTCTGGAAGGGGACTTCATCACTTCATTTGTCTGTGAAAATGCACTAAGAACAAAGTAAATTAGGACACAAATTCTAAACTGGATTGCATTAGATGAGAGCATCATTTCCCATTTGCCAGCTGGTAACTGGGTGTATATTTTGCAGGTTGGTTTCTTATTTGAGAAGTCAAGGCTGCAGAGGATCCCACAGTGAGACCATACATTTATTCAATGCAGAGCCCTTCCCTTTACCTCAGCTACAAGATGTGGGACTGCTCAAAGCCAGTGCCCTTCCACAAAAAAAAAATCTTCCTTGAAGTGACTCTGAGAACTCAGTTTCTTTTGGATGTCATATCCCGTTCATGTTTTCCTGAGCTTTACACTTGGAAATGCTCTAATACAGAAATTACTCACCCTTGAGTGACTGCATGGTCTTGGGGGGAAGGCTGCTATTAATCCCATTCTGTGGCACAGACAAAGCCCAGACAGATAAAGGAAAGAGCATTAGTACGTGGAACACTTCGTGCACAGAGCCTGAAAAGTTCCTCTTCCCTCTTCTCATGCAGTGCTTTGTCCCGAGTGCATATGAGTTGATGATCCAATGGATCCTGTGGAGTAACTTTGCTACACTCAGAGTTGTAAGCAGTGGTAAGAAACATAAGATTAACCTTAATTCTTATTGGAAATACACATTTCACACATTCATTGTTAGTAATTCATTAAAGGACCACAAAGTCTGAAAGGACAAAAATTACTTAAAACAGACTTCTGCTGGTTTGTTGTGTTTTTTTTTTGAATTGTGTTCAGAAAGCTATGCTTTATTTCAAATTTCAGCTGTATCCTGAGGTTTTTTTGGCCAAGTTTTGCACCTACAGGAGCGAAAGTCTGTTATATAACCTAATAAATATGTTGTGTTTCTCCTTTAGAAAGACAGTGGATGAGGCTATTCTTGCTGTCCATAAAGTAAGCACAACACACTGATCTATCTGTGAACAGCTGATTTGGCTGAGAAGGACAGAGGGGATCAAGTAATGTTTTAGATCAAGCTTTGAGACACTTTGAAAAGGTAACAGGAGGGTTTACTCATTCAGAGAAATCCATGGTTATTCAAGTATCTGAAAGCATTTAAGGCAGGAATGGCACACAAAAGAGAAACATTAATTAGGCCGATCATAGCACTGTAGATCTATTTTTACAAAGCCCAAATACATTTATACATAGCTGTTCCTTTGAAGCATTTGAAGGCACCATTTCTTTCTTCCTTATCAGCGTAATTGACGTCTTCATTCAACCCCAGCCAGCTGTTGTGCGAATTTTTAATCATTTGATTTCTTTCGGGGAAAGGCTTAGTCTTTTGAACTCTAGGAATAATTATTATTGCAAAGCAGTTTTCCCTTTCCAAAGGGACTGCTTTGGGGTCACCACTGCTTCCAGGCTCTCTGGGCAGCAGAACAATGAAGCTTTGTTGGTGCTGGAACGCTGTCCCTTCTAAGGGGGCTGGCGCTTTTTCTTTCTGCGCTCGCCTTCGCATGTTGAAGTGAATTGTGCCAAATCAAAAGGCTTTAAATTAGCACTTCACTGCTGGCAAGTGCCTGGAAGTTAATGCTAAATCATATGGGGCTAAGAACCTTCTCTACACCCTTATGCCCAGGTATACTCTTCACAGTGTCAGGTGGTTTATGAATATAAAAAACATGCTTGTGGTTATTTTCCCTCCTCATTAAACACAGTTATAAAAAAGGCATATTTTGCAATTTTCAGCTAATCACTGAACAGAATACGTATTTTATGAGGGAAGAGCAGCTATAATTCTGTTTGGGAAAAGGCTATTTTTCTGTGACAGGACCAAGGATTATCATGAAAGAGGGATGGAAGCTGCAGGAAAAAAAGAGTGCTGCTGCCAGTAGTAATCTTGCCAGTAAATGATCCTGCTGACTATCAAGCATGCAAATTGACTTAGAAAATCCAAATGATTCTATAAGCCTGACAATTAGCATGAAAATTAGATTTTTAACTTTTCGACTTTGTCACATGTTCAAAAGCTTGACATGTAATCTTGAGCCATACAGAATCTCTCTTTATGCAATCCCTTAATAGAAATTATAATTAATTAAAAATTAGAGTTTAAAATATTTTTCTTGACTCAGTAAATAAGGAAAAAAAATTTAGTGTAAGATAAAAAGTTAGAGTTATTACATTTCCATGATTTAACTTAACAAGAACATGGGTTTTTTATAACATGTTTATACAAAGCAAAGCAGAACCTGATTGCAAGAGACTAGAATTCACACCTGCTTTGCTGTGCCCCTTGTTGCTGTACATTGCAGATCAAATATAGATTAGAGCAGCCTTGAGGTTCACCCCTAATTTCTACCCTAGCTCTGATTGCCAGAACCTCCTCACCCAGTGACTGCAGTAGAGAGTTGTAGAAGCAGAGCTTACAGGATGTGTGCTATCCTCTGATCTACCAACGCTCGGGTCAAAAGCTGTCTAATAAGGGTCTGTGTGAGGAACGAGTGCTGCTCACATCTCTGAAGATCAGCAGGGGTTTCCATGCTGTGCACAGCACCAGCTACGTCCCAGCCAGCAACACTGCAAAGCAGCTTTAAGGTTTTCTTACTGCTACAGAAGATACAGAAAATCTTGTAAAGCTTATAAATACTGTTTGCGTCCCAAACTGTGCCTTTAAGGGATGTGAATAATGCACGTGATAACACGATGGGATGGAAGGAGTGTCTGAAAGACAACATCAGAGAAAACACTGCAAGGAGCAACAAAAGGTCACAGAAACCACACGATTCCTTGTGCTCCGCAGCTGTATACAGAATACATAAATAGACTCCTAAAAACTAATTAAATTCAGAAGTGTAGTTTGGAGAGCATCGTGTCAGGCCAGAGACAGAGGCACTGCTCTCATTCATTAGCACCCAGCACAGCCCAGCAAACGTGACTTCCAGAGGGTTTATGGGCCAGGGAACTCTGCTATTTCTAGGCACAGATGTCTCTATTATCCCCTTGGTCTGTTTACCTGACAATCACAGTTGGTGAAAGGAAGGCTAATCAAATGCTAGTTCCTGTCAAGCTAAAGGGAATATGAAGTTGGTGGGATTCCTGGATTGTTGGATTCTCCACTTTCTTTTCTGCGTAGAGGGAGTTACTATTCTCAGGATTCCTCTTCCATCTTGCAGCACTTTTTTTGTTGTTGTTGTTTGTTTTTCTAAAAAGCCTGACCCAGTCTTGTCCTCAACAGCTTCTTGGAGAATGTTATAAACCCCCAGTTACACATCTCCTCTGTGCAGGAATGATAATAACTGCTGTTAAATTTTGCTACCCTGCTGTACAGAACATACCAGCCCTGATGAACTGCAGACATAAAACTAACTCTCACAATCCCAGAGCCATACATAAGCAAAAGAAGAAAATGGGAGTTTTAAAGTGTGCAAGCACTCCCTTGCCTCAGACTGTGGATTTGTGAAAAGTGAAAGCCCAGGCAATGCTGAGCAGCCAGAGATGCCCTGAGGTGCCCAGCCTGATCTTACTTTCCTTGCAGTAAATGGCAAAACTCCCCATCCTTTTTAATAGCCCAAGATCAAGCTTTCTGTGGCCAGATTGCTAATTCATTTTATATTCCTAATTAGAGCTACACATAAATTACCCAAACCAAATTTGACTCCAGATACCTATTTTCCAAGAAAAGAGGGTTAGCCCTAAAACCCAGAGTAAATTCAGTTCCAAGCCTTTTGTAATTTAAAGTGTATTTAAGACCAAAATTTAAAGTTAGAATTAATATCTTTTTTTTTTTTCAATCTTTTCTAACAGGAATAAAGGGAAAAAATGGGGCTTTGAACAACCTGGTCTACTGGAAGGTGTGCCTGCACATGACAGGGGGCTTGGAAAGAGATAATCTTTAAGGTTCTTTCCAACCCAAACCATTCCGTGATTTCATGATGAAAAAGTCTAGAACATGAGTGAGATCTACTGGAAAGAAAGACCTCAAATTTCTTCCATATAAAAACAGCAACATATGGAGGAATACAGGTTTCTCTGCACACAAGTAGGAGAGTTTATATTAAAAATTACACTTATTTTAAGTCAAATAAGGTCCAGGTTTGAGAGACACAAACCTAGCATGACACTAGTTTATCTCTTAGACAACTATCTGTGCCTGCCTTCCCTGATCTGGCACGTATTTCTGGCTCTCAGCTGGTTTCTAGGTAGGAGGTTTGAATGGGAGCATCCCATTTTTCTTAACAATTCACCAAAAACTGATGCTCAAAATAAGCCGTAGGTGCGTGGCAGAGTATGGTGGTATTTGGCTGGGTTTGGAATGGTTTGAATCCTAGTGCAGGAGTCACTTGCCTCACAACTAGGGCCTCAGTCTCCATCCTTGAAAGCAGGAACCACCTATAGAACACAAATCTTTGTCAGAAGTCCTAATTTTAAGGAGGTAGGTGAAATGGAAAGTGGAAATGCAGTGGAAAGGAAATGCTAAAAGTAAATTAAATCTAATACCTCACAAACTATCTAGAGTCCCACTGATGTATATGTGACGTGTTCTGAGGAAAAAAAAAATAAAGAAGAGCAAAGAGGGTCACCCACAAAAGTTCATTTTTATAACCATTGTATAAGATTTCTGTTTGAGACTGAAAGCACATTAAACAGTCATGGTCTGTCAGTGACCTTATATTTAAGAGCAGAGAGGTAATATGGGATTATTGGTAACACATTATTTTACAGGGCATCAATAACCATGTGTAAGAAATTACCATGGAATTACAATGTTATTACATGGTTATTTGTGGCTTTGCCAAATGCAATGTTACCTGATCATCCTTGGATTAATGGGGTGTTGATCGGGTTTGGCCGTTTACCTCCATCCTGGGTCATAAACCTGATGTTAGCTGAACTGAGTTCCTAGTCTAGCAGTCATAGCATTTAACATTTCTTTCCCTCTGCAGAAATTGCTGTTGGGAGGTCAAATCACAAAAGACTCTGGTTCTTAAATGCAAAGGGCTTTCAAAAAAGTCTTCATCAAGACCTTTTCAATAAACGCATGTTATTTTATATTCCCCACAGTCTGTAAGCAGATTCTCAAAGTTTGGAAATTCATGTTTTCCCAAACTATTTGGATTTCTCCATGAAGAAAACACTGCTTGCCACCACCTTTCTCTGTAGTGTAAATGGCTCACAGACTCAGAGAAGAGAATGGGAGAGGTTTGAAATGACCCTAAAGGTCATCCAGTACAACCACTAACCCAGCGTTGCTAAGCCCATCACTAAACCATGCCCCCAACATGATGAATTCTTCCAGGGATGGCCATTTCACCATTTCCCTGTCCCAATGCCTGACCACTCTTTCAGTGAAGAACTTTTCCTTAATATCCGATCTAAACCTCTCCAGTGCAACTTGTAGTTGTTTCCTCTCATCCTGTCTCTTGTCACCTAGGAGAAGAGACCCACCCCCACCTGTCTGCAACCTCCTTTCAGGTGGATGCAGAGAGTGAGAACATCCCCCCAAGACTTCTTTTCTCCAGACTAAACAGCCCCAGATCCCTCAGCTGCTCTTCTCTCTGGACTTGTGCTCCAGCCCTTCCATTTGCTGATGGATGCTCTAAGAAACTACAGGTTTCTTAGAGCCAGAAATTTAGACCAATGTACTGCCTTTGTGTGTGTAGAATTTTTTAAAAGAAACATCAAGCTGTGGATGTGAGGTTTCGGCAGAGATCTGGCTATAACATCTGCAGTTTAAACACCAGCAACAACAGGCTGTTCCCTCTCTGGATTTCTGTTTTCCTAGTCTTTCTCCTAAAACTAAGGCAGTTTGAACCCCGCCCTGACACCAACTATTTTCTTTTCTTCCTATCCAGAAACCAGTCACAGACCACTCAGCTGACTGGGCCTGAGAGAAGCCTAATAGTACCCTGCAACAGTCTAGAAAGTTCACCATGGTGTAGTTTTTCTTTTCCTTATGAGTGAGAGTTTAAAGGAAATTTAAATATTTTAGGGTAGATACAGAGTTGAAATTCCTGTGTGCTTAGGTTGGTTTTATTGGTATACCTCACAGCAGCAATAAAAAATAAAACAATTTCTGAAAAACAACTATGATTCTAAGAGCTTGACCTTGTCTTCCACCTCATGGAGTAATAAGAGAACATACTGTGGTCGTGGTGCCTCATACTCATTTTGTACTCACCATACAAAGATATAAACTTAATATATTGTACAGTCCAGGTCATACATAGCCCTCATCTGCTGGTCAGCAAGGGTCACCCCATACCTCATGTGACCTATATGACAGCCTGACACGTGAGAAAATATTTTTTTTTTTAATAAAAGACGTGCTGTGGAAGACTAGGAAAGACTAGAAAAGAACAAGCAGCAAGGGTTCAGCAACACACGCACAGTCCTCATGGCTTTATCCCAGTGATTCCCCCTGCCATCTTGAACAAACTAACTCCTAGGTATCTCAATCTTTCCCAAATCCCAAATGCAATAAGAATGCTTCCTGTCTCTATAAGTGACAGGGGGAATTTGTTAATATCTTCAGCTTCTCAGCTGAAAAGTGCTATTCACACTCAGATTATTATATTTGGAGCTGAGGATAATGGTGATATTCAGCTGCACAGGCTGTCTATAACTCAGGTGCCTTTTATTCCTTGCTTGAAATGTAGAGCTCTGAGCTAACTGAACACCTTCCATCAAAGTGGCTTTCATTTTTATTACTGATGCAGCTGTAATTCATAATTTCTTTTCCCTAATCCTACGAGGAACCAGAAGGGATAGAGGAATACCCACAGCCTCTTTCCCTGCAAGTTGCCGCCTCCTCAGCCAGGAGGCTGCTGGGGAGGGCAGGGCCTCTGGTAGGACTGGCAGTGAAAGCTCTCATCACCAGCTTTTAATCAAGACCACCAGCCCTCCTGTAAGGGGGCTGTCTGTCAGCAGCTCCGGCCGTTCAGCGCCGAAAGTGCTCCTTGCTCTGCAGCCTAATTCAGGAAACAACTCTTCTTTAGGAGTGTTAACATTGGCATCCACTACCTCATTCCACCTTATATTTTAGCAAATAATTTCTCTTTCCTTTCACCAAATTCATCCTCAGTGGAAATTAGAAATATATATTGCAATACTCTTGAAAATTCCTGAATAAATCAAGGGCTGGGTGATTTGAATTTATAACAGCACTATCCATCACTCCTTGAGTTCCACAACACTTAAACCTCTGTCTTTCTTCCATCTGAAAGTAACCTTGGGGATTAAGTACTACTGGGTATAAAATCACCTCACCCTTCTTACCAAAAATATTAGGAACATGGCAATTTCCCCTGCATAAATTTGTCATTCCAGATATGGAATATTACTATCTATCATTTGTGTTGTACAGATTTTGAGACTGTATCACAGAAGAACATACTGGAGTCCCCTGAGCAGAAGACACATGGATTTCAATGTGGCCTGAGCAGATTTAAACCCCAAATACAGAAAATGTTTGATTTTTTTTTTCCCCCCCAAAAAGAAAAGGAATAATCTCTTGTAGTAGAGTTCTAGCTTGATAAGTAATTGTCAAATAGAGGAATTAAAAAAAAATGCAATAGAAGAAGAAGAAAAAAGACTGACACCTTTTTTCTTTTTTTTGAGATCAGGTTAAATAAAAAAATTTTAAAATTAAACTCTAAGTGGTTAGAGCTCCTTAAAAAAAAAAGGTGTCCACAAACAGCAATTACTGTGGGGCAGAAAAAATCTGTTTGTGTTGTAGACCTCCTGTGAGGGAAGAGCCACCTGCCTGTGGTCTTTGCCATGGTGTAAACTCTAAAATGGCCTCAAAATGGTTCAACAGACCCTAATTTACATTCAATTATAACATCACAGACTTGCATTGAGTGCAAAATTCACCAATATTAATGTCAATAAATCTATAGCCAGAATTATATGCAGAATTAGGACTCCAACCTGGATGAAGTCTGTTGTAGTCTCTGCTTGTGTTATTTTCCTTTCTGGGAGTCTTCATCTGGAAAAGGAATTAAAAACTGCATGTCTTGTAATGGAAAAATGGAATAAACATCAGAAGACGTGAGGAAATTAAGCAAGAGAAATGCACAGAACATTGTGTATAGTTTTTCATGGAATTCCCTGTAATTTCATATAACAATAATTATAATTCATAATTTTGTACAGTGATAAATAAATATTTTCCCCAGAAAAAGTAAATATTATTATTTCTTGAACTCTATGAAAAAAAAAGAGGGAAATATCTAAAATGAAAGCCAGGCATATTTTATGTTGATTGCAGTAATAAAATCTCAACCTCTGCAACCATCAGAATCAATGTTACTGTAGGGGTCTGACCCAGAATTCACTGGAGTCTAGGGAGAGATTTGTCCTGACTTCAATGGGCTTTGGATTAGGTTCTGCAAGAACAGCCAAACCCTGCAAAAAAATTTGTTCTGCCAAGTTCAAAACCAGATCTTTGAATACAAATAAAACTGAACCTCAATATCATCTCTTCTTGCAATAAATTCTTCTAAGTTCATTGGGTAGAAGGAGCTGAGATTTCACAATACCTAAAAGCTCCATTTCCCACATTCCAGCAGAAATAAAGAAACCTGATGGGGCTTTACTGGTTCCATCTTTTCTAGTCTCCAGGGAATACTGAAGACAGGGCTCCTCACTCGTTGGTGGAACTCGCACTCCATTCCCACGTGAAAGTGGGTAGGAACCTCTACCACAATTGCAGTTCTCAGGGTGGGAGAGAGAAGAAAAATGCATCCTTCTCTTATTTGGTTTCCTCAGAGATTATGGATATAAATCCCATGCCCAGATGGAAGGGATGTTGTTTTTTTTTTTTACCCTCTCCACAATTTCTTGGCTCCCATCTCCTACTCGGAAGCCAGTTCTATTCATTTGGGGAAGGTGTAGGCTGGACAGTTGTGGCCATATTTCATGTATGTGCAGTCCTATGACTTTAATTGCTCTGTTTTTTTTTCCGCTCATCATTTCCCTACTGCATTCACTCGTCACTGCAAAACCAATAAATCCCAAGATTAATCCCTTGGCTCTGGAGAATATTGGATGCACTTGGTGTCCTCTAGAGAGCCTGGCCAGCCATCACACCTCCCTGACTGCTTGCTGTCTGCTTCGTTCCCGTCTGGCATCTGCAACCCTACTGCTGGACTGATGCAACCACTGGGCTCTGGTGTAGCTGGCAGGTGTTCAATTGCAGGTTTATTTAAATATTGCAGCCCTGATTAATAACGTGGGTCAGAGGATTCTGTGGGGATGGCTGGTCTCTCTGTTGCTGCTGGTGTAAGGTTCAGGCCTGGGTTGGAGAAAGAGTGATCCTCAGCTTTTGCTAGATTTTTCATTAGTTCAAGAGTAGCATATATCATTACACCAGGCAGATTTTTCTAAACATCTCTTCCTGTGGCCTTCCTCTGCCAATAATACTTTAAATTAAATAACATCATGAGAACTCAGTCACCTGGCTCAACACGCTACACAAACAGTTTTATTTAGGGAAGCTTCTGCTTCATGAGTCACAGTTAGGCCGGAGCATCATCTGTCCTTTGTTCATGTATGAAAACCACTGGAAAGTAGCAAACTGGAGGGAAATCTCTAACAAATCTCTCTGTTTTCAGGAGAACCCAATACTGAGTTTTCTTAACCTATATCTGACAAGACAGTGTTTTGATTTTCTCTAGAAATTTAAGTTTGTGTAGAAATTATGGCAAAGCAACATTTGGTTTCCTCCCCCTCCTCTTCATTCATTAGCCATAACTAAAACTCATAGTTCACATTCACTTAGCATAAATTATTTTGGGTGGAAAAAAATGGAAAAAAGAGGGGAAAAGATGAAACGTGATCAGGAGAAGCTCTATATAAGGTTTGTGTGTCATTTGGTAACAGAAACATATCAGGAGTATGACAAGCCAGTTTTTGTGAGAAAACCCACTGTCATGACTCTTATTTTAGTTGACTTCAGAAACCTGTGTAAAAAGAAATCCCACACAGGCTCTCTTAAATGTATGTAGGTCCATAAGCCAATATAATACCTGGGTTTAGCAGTCCTAATCCCTACATTTTTTCTGTGTAATATATGCATATAAATACATACATACACGTGGTTTTGCTGTTTTGAACAGAGGCCATGTTTAAGCTTACTCTCTGTGTGTCAGGACAGATGGATTTAAGCTACAGCAACAGTAAATATAATGTTTCTGTCTGGTTAACATGAACGAATATCTCTGCGTGCAGCATTCATGAATCCACTTCAATACACTCAGCAGAACAGCTCAACAATTTCACCAGCTCTGATGTAATGCAAATTTAAAATATATGGTCACTTGCTAAAGAGCTACAGAACAGATGACTCTTCCCAACTAATGTATTCACTGTCAACTTCCTCCAGTTTTAGCTGCCAGCTAGTTTCTCCTATCCATCAAAAGATGTTTTCATTAAAACTGATTAGCTGCTGAAAACAACAGAGTGAAATGGGATACAAAAGATTTTTATTCTCAAATTTGCTGCCTTTTTTTTTTTCACAAACGTGTCATTATTTTCACATGCAGCTCTTTATTTCCATTTCAAAATCAAAACCCAACCATTATGTGTAAGCCAAAAAAGGTGGAAATAATAGGAGAAGAATTCTTATGATGAGTATATCCCGTTACATTCCCAATACATCTGTAGTAAATTTCTGCTACTTCCAAATTCTAATTAAGAACTTTTTCTCTCAAGATCTACATATCTGTATTACCAAGTATTAAAGAGCTTTGAAGACCCTTTTTTTTTCCCCCTTGGACAAATCTTACTCAGGAGAAGGTATAACCATCAGTTAGAGGGCACTTTTCAGACAACCCCAGCAGAACACTGTGGAACCCAGGGCTGTTCCCTGCTAATGCTGCCAGAGTTCACTGACCGATAGATTCCCTTATTCTTCCCTGTTTACTTGCAGACAACTCCTGCAATGGAAAGAAGGTTATTCCTATAGAAAAAGGCACTTATTTGGTTAAATGATTCTATCTGGGGGTGGGTGAAAGGGAGGAAAGCACTGCACTTATCAGGAACTCGAGATTTTTTGTGCAAACAGCCCAAAAAAAGTATCCTGATAGCAGCTTGTTTCTTCCCTGGCTGCATCAGCTGGTGCAGTACTGGCGGATCCTGACTACAGCTGCTGCTCAACAGTGGCTATGACACATGGAAGTAGCTCCATGCAGTAATTTGCTCAGAATTAGAAAGAGGAAACTCAAAAAGACCCAGCAGGCAGAGATGATGTCCAAATGTTTGGAGAAAGAGAGCTTCTTACAGGGATTGAACTTTCTGTAACCAAAATGACTTGGTTTGCTGTGAAGATTGCTGATTCACAGGCTTTTATAATTTTAATATGCCTCTGTAAAACTAACAATCTATTAGGAGCCAAATCCTCAGCTGGAATAAATTGTCTGATTTATCAGCCTACCTTCATGGCACCCTTTTTGCTCTGGCCTTTAGTCATAAACCCCACTTCAGCTTCATCAGTAAAAGCTTTTCCCAAGTTTAAATGCTGGAGGTACAAAGAGGACTAGCTTTTTTCCTATTCTTCCAGATAATGCTCGGAGGCTTAGCATGGATTTTTCAGGCTAAGGATTTAATTGCAATGTCTAATCTGAGTTGTCTTTAAATCTTGGATGCTGTTCATTAGACAGATACTTTCTGCTTCTTTTTCCAAAAGTTAAGCGTCACGAAAACAAGTCTGTATAAGGCTGGAGCCTCAAAAACCCACTCTAGGCAGCTCAGGGAGACAATGGTATTCCTAGAGGAGGTTTTTAAAACCTGAAAACAGTGTTTCTAGGAATCTTTGCCAAAGCACTTTGAAACTTCTTTCTACAAACATGACAAACAGCAGGATGTGACCGAAAGAGTTTGAGAAACCAAAGGCTCAGGACATTAAATACTTTTACCCCAAATAGCCTGACCGAGTAACAAAATAAGAATATTTGTTTTCCATAATGTCCATAGTATTGTAGGTGCTTTTCCAAGGCAAGAATATGCAGCTCCTGCCCAGAGACTCACATATCTGTCTGGGAGGCTTTCACCACCCTGTGCATGGAGAGGGGTGGTAGAATTTCTAACACATGCCTCTGCAGAGCAATCTGGTTAAAACAGTTTTGTCACTATTTCATTCCTTTTTATATTTCAAGCACTCATAAAAATATGGGACTAAAATATATGTACATGAAGAAATGCTGCCTGGCATATCAGTGGGCAATTACATTTTTCTGTAATAGGGTGTATTCAAAATCTTCTCCAGTGATTTTAATAATGACTTTATGTAACAAAATGCAATAAAACACCTGTTTCTTTTCAATTCTACTTTTTCTAACAAGCAAAGTTTAACTTGATAAACTAATTTCTCTAATTGGATCATGAAAGGCTGCATATATTCAAGAATTATTTGGCATGCAGTCAAATCACTAGCAGAAAATCCTTTACTATTCCAAGTTGCTTCAAAGGTCTGAAATCAAGTTCTTTTCCTGTTTGCTTTATGTAGTGGAACACATCACTAATTCCAGATGAGTCTCACAGGTATTTGGGGTATACTGAGTGTACTTTTAATCAAGGGGTATAAACTGACGTATTTGATATTTCAAATCATCCAACACAGAGGCTTTATTTCTTAACTTTGTTTCTACATAAAGCCCTTTACATCTGTTTTTGGTACCCTTTTCCTGACATTTTTCCTCCCACAGTTTCATAGTTTTTTAAAGGATGGTGTATCTCTGCATTTGAGAGAAAATCACAATTCCTCTGGATTTATTGGGGTATAAACAGTGGGAACGTCAGGCTTAGAATATCACCATATCTTCTCAAGCTACTGTCCTTCATCCTCCCTAATACTTTGGAAACTATACTATTTTCTGTGCTTAAATCTTATCCATGTTCCCATTTGATGCACAAACAAACAAACCTCAGTTCTCTCTGGTGAAGTCCTGCAAATTATAACCTTCCAGCCCAAAATGATAACTTAATCTTCCAGGAAACAGCACAGACAGACAGGATTTGAGCTTTGGGGAATAGTAGTTCACTGTTCCATGTGAAGCCACGCTTCATCCCTTCACATGTCCTGGACAAAAAGACATGTGAAGGGATGCAAGGGCCAAATAACTAATTTAGCTTCTGATTTTCATGTTGATTCACACAGGAGGGTCTTAAAGCATCTGGCCTCAGGTGTTCACTCTCGCAGACCTCTCTGACGTAAAGGTGGGCTTATTTTTTCACTTTCAGTGAAATAAGAATGTTGGATTACAACACTAGTGAAGCAGATGTTGGTACCAGCTCTGGGAGGCTGCGGTGGGGATCCGCTATAATTGGTGCTTGTTCCTATGCCGTGGAGCAGCAGATTTCTGTTCCTGTTGCTCTGCCTCCTTAAAAATAATGCAGCTCTGAACTGAAGGAGGGCAATTGCAGGTGCTCGGCCGGCCCTTCCTGGTGCACAATGGCAGGAAGGCACTGCTGTGCTTTCTCTGGGAGCTGGGAGGCCTGATGTCATTCTGCAAAAGAAATACAGCGAGCATGCGTGGCAAATCCGTGTGCAATACGTGAGCTCTGTGCTAAAGGACAAATAATGCTGGATATGTTAGCAGCTGTGCTATGAAAATGTCTCGTCTGCTGGTGGTAAATGCTGATTAATCCTTGGCATCTTCATGCATAAAAGACATTTACCTTTAGCAAATGACCATTTCACTTCTGTATTCATGCTTCGTTTCTTCCCTCACGTGTCATCATACTGAACTACTCGGCCTACTACTGAGGGAAAACACCGTGGCTGACAGAGCTGGGGATGTTGAGCCTGGAGAAGAGAAGGCTCCAGGGAGACCTTAGAGCACCTTCTAGTACCTGAAGGGGCCACAGGAGTGTTGGAGAGGGACTTTTACAAGGATATCTAGTGACAGGACAGGGGTAATGGCTTTAAACTGAAAGACAGTAAGTTTAGATCAGATATTAGGAAGAAATCCTTTCCTCCCTGTGAGGGTGTTGAGGCACTGGCACAGGTTGCCCAGAGAATTTGTGGACACTCCATCCCTGGANCACTCCATCCAGTGTTCCAGACCAGGTTGTATGGGGTTCTGAACAACCTGGTCTACTGGAAGGTGTCCCTGCCCCTGGCAGGGGTTTGGAACTAAATGATCCTTAAGGTCCCTTCCAACCCCAACCATTCCACAATTCTCACTGCCCATTTGAGTGCTCATAACACTTCAGATCACAGATGCAAGTGACTTTTGTGATGGTCAAAACCCATCACTAAGACACCCAGAACAAGACAAGTTATTCCAAATCCTTTCAAGCCTCAGCCCCCTGCTCTTTCTGACACTCAGTGACAAATGTGGTCCTGTAATTAAAATTACTACAGAGACAAAGCAAACAAACCCTGAAGCCTATTGGAAACATCTAATCATGACAGAAAAATTACACTACAAAAGTATGTTAAACAAAACACTTATTATGCATACCTTAAAAAACAATGACAAATGCAAGATTGTAAAGATCAACAATAAAAATTAAATGCAAAAAACCCTCAAAACAAATGTCTCCTAAATTAATGTCAATATTTATGGAACAGTTCTAAGCACAGACCTAATATTTAGCTTTATTTAAATTTTGGCTCCCAAGAGAATTAAAAAAACAGCTGGTATTGTTGATCTAATAGCGCCATGTTGTCCCAAGCAGACGGTGTAAGGACTGTGAGAGGTTCAATGTCAACAAGCTATAGACTTGGAAAGATTGAGTTTACTATTTTATTTTATGTTTAAATGTTGTGCTGCAATGAGAGCGGAATTAGATGAAATTCTAGAGCAAATATACAGTTTAAACCCTAATTCATTTAGTCAGTTTCAGCAAAGGGAGAAACAAATATCACCCCACTCAGTACAGCCAGCTGAACTGCACGGTACAACATCCAGAGGGAGCATCAGCTGGCTTGGGAACTCTGTCCTTTGGAGTTCCCTTTGGTTTTCAGGAAGGATCAGTAAAACTAAATTATAAGAAACACAGCAATCCTGGTTCAGGTCTTCATTAGTCACCTATGGAGTGGAAGTAGTTTATTGTCTGATTTTTGAAAACCTTACAAAAATTGGGCTGTCAAGGTGTTTATTTGTGAATTATAATGTCTAACTTTTGGCAATGGAAATATCACTTACGATCCTTTCTCTTCTAAATAAACATAATTCAAACCACCAAACCAACGAAAAACAAACTCAGGAAAGCATTTTGACTTGCTGTAGCTGGCCAAAATGATGATTATCTCCAGTGTGACATTTTAGTCTGTGAAATAGACTGTTCAGTTACAGCTCTCCACTGCCTTTCCTCATGACACACCTTTATTCAGTGATCCTGAGGAAATATCTGGTTCTTGTTCAGAAAGAAAAGACCTATGTAAGAGCAATCTGGTTGAGCTGAAGGTGTCCCTGCACACTTCAGTGAGGTTGGACTAGATGACCTTCAATGGTCCCTTCCAATCCAAAGCAGCCTGTGATCCTCTGATCAGTGAGATCTAATGAGGACTTTGCAATCACCTTAGACAGCTTCATAACCTGCCAATATACATTTATATGTCTAAATTTGCACACACATGCATATATTAGTATGGTGCTGCCAACAAACTAAAATCTATTTATTGGTGCTGAAGCTGATTCCATACTGCACGTATAGAGTTGCATAAACCACTTGCATGCCGAGAGGCTGTGGAAAGTGTAGGAGGGTAGGAGAGAAGCCAGTCCCCCCACTCAGCCCAGAAAAACATCCAAGGGACTCTTTGGTTTGTGCAGTACCCAGGGAACAAATATTTAATTAGAGTGACAAATAGGATGAGAGGGGCTGAGCCATCCCCGCTCCTTCTCATGTGAAGGGAACAAAGCAAAACACTGGGAGGGCAGCCTCTGTAACCCCCCAAACGCCTCCTGCCTGGAAGGATGTTTCTCCCCTCCAGCTTTTCCAGCTTGGCCCTTTTCCATCTCATGTGGAACAAATGTCAGAATAATCCTGACACGGAAATCTCTTAACCATGCTCTAAAACCTGTCTGAGCATGGGGAGAAAAAATAAAAATCTGATACATGCATCAGTATGGGACTCCCCTAATTGACCAAAACCTGTAGATAAATGCCCTCACCTGCCAGCAGTGGCTGCCCAGGTACGTGCCCAACACTTTGCTACTGATGTGACAGCTGCCTGGTATCAAAAGCTATCTAACATGCCCCTTTTTCTTCTTTACACTAATTCATACTGAGAGCCCATAATCTTTTACTAAGAAGAATTTTTGTAAGAAATAACAGAAAAGTGCTTCTTAAGCCCGTTTTATAGGGAAACTTACTTTTTTGTTTCCAGTCGTTGCATATCTGTATCCCCTCCGGAATGATTTCTCGGTGATATATAGTGCTAGATGCTCTTTACCATCACTTTCTTGGCATTGAATTGCACTCAGTTTAGTTTCTGACACATCCGGCTGAACAATAAAGTTTTTGGAAAAATTTGAGCCCTGACACACAGGAGCTGTACATAAATTTTATTTAATGTTCCTAACGGCATCTTTTGCATTCAGGAGACCATTTAATATCACTGGACTTTTTTTTTTCTTTTGACTCTTCTACCTTCTCCTATTTTGGATCAGGTCAGTGAGAGGAGCAGAAACTATGGAAAATCTCTGGGTTACATTTCCTATAATATTCTAAAACTAAATTTATTTTTTTTTGTTGTCTGAATAAGGAAATGACCTCCACAATAGCTTACAAACTCAGGTTTAACCTTCATTTTTCAGCCTAAAAGTCAAGGATTTAGTCCTATTTCAGCAACAATCGCTGATCCATATAAGCTTGGGAATGACCTGAAATCTCTACTCAAAATGATTTTTTGATAATAATTTCAGTGTATCTGGATCTAGGGCCTGCCATATTTGCTGTCATGCTAAGTCACAGACAGAGACATTAATTAGGGTAACCCCAATTCCTCCCAAGTAATTGACCTTGCAGCACAGGGAAGGCCTCTGAGCCAAATCCCACTACCACCTCATGCCATGGGATATGCTGCCACAGAGCATTTTGCCCTTCCCTGGACAGCTGGCCCCATGCCATCTGCACACTGAATATTTTTAATATCAAAGGTCTCCCCCTCCCTGTTAGATGTTGGACCACGCCAAAGCCCACATTTGCTACGTACACTTCTAATGCATAATTTACAAAAGATAAGCTAACATGTTGCCTGTGAGCTGTAATTAAATCAATAATTCCTTGTGGAGTTCTCATTAACTAGCAACAGTAGGAACAGTCGTAGCCTGAGGTAGTCCTTCCTGCCTGCAGTTTTATTTTGTTTTTCTGCACATCTGCTTCCTATTGTGCCTTTTAGTACTAACACCTTGAGCATGAATGATTCCCCTAGGCTTTCTGGCTGTCCACCTTGTGATTGTTTTTCTCCTTTAAAAATTAATAGTGAAAAAAATCCCCTGACGTAAATGAGTCAGTTCTCTATAAAACACTAGTGTCTTCACTGAATCTCTGTGATAGGTCATATTTACATAGCTAATCCTTAATGAAGGGAATTCAGTATTTCCTCATATTGTTGCACATTGTACATGAATACAATTTGATATTTTATTTTTTAAAATATATAAATATAAATTTTCTTGTTTAAGATCATCCATGTGTATAAAGGCAGGATGGTCCAGCAAATATAAGCTGATTTCCATAAATCCAGGCTCAATTCTCTACCCCAACACAGACTTTATGTGATGCACCCTTAGCTAAGCCAGGCAGAGTTCACCTTTTCTGTATGTTTTGGTCTGTATTCCCTGGGAAGGGTTCACCTGAAGTTTGGCTCTGGTGGCTCACCAAGGAGGAGATGGAGAGTGTGGAACTTCCCAGGGTGTGCACAGGAACCAGTCCTCCTGGCAGGCCATAAAAGGAGCAGATGAGCAAGGACACGTCTGAGCAGCTTCCTCTAACACTGGTATCTGGTCTGGATTGGACTGCAGGCAGGTGTTCATTGTATCAAATCAACCTCTATCAAAGACTCCCAACCTATTTGACCGTCCACCCTCTTCAGCAGTGGATAAGAAGATGGTTCTGGGTGAAGGTGGGTACATTTCAAAGTAAAGGATGCAGCAATTGAACAGCATGTTGAAGATCCTCTGGCTGATACTCATATCAAACCTCCAGATATTTTCAGTAACACCAAGAAATTGGCTGCTGGGGTTTTTTCACGTTACTGTTGATCAGCTTTTCATCATAAGAAAGACAGGTTTGTAGAGCTAGAAAAGAGAGTAAGACTTAATAGGGCCTCATAACACACTCACTGAGACCAGAGACATGAATAGTTGTTACCCTAACAAGTGTTCGCACCTTAACTTAGAATTTAATGGAAAAATATATCACCCTGGTTTAAGTGCTTCTGCACCCCCATGCTAGGAAGAAAAAAAAGGCAATTTTCCATTTTGCAGGCATTTCTTACTCGCTTGTCAATAAAAAAAATTTAAATCATGTCAGATCACTCTTCACATTTTTGGCTTTGGTGGAGTTTGCACTACAGGCAGAGAATTTCCAGAATCTTCATATAGCATTTCATATCAACAACCACAGCCAAAAATGCTTTGGACTGTTCAGAGACTATTTACATTTTACAGATATGGTTTTCTCACACTTACTACCTAATTGCATTATAAAAGGATTCCTCTTCTCTCAGGGCTGGTTCAAAAGCAGGCAGTACCCAGATGTTCTGCTCTCTGCCAGACTGTGATGCTTATGTGAGTGAAGCAGAGGATCACTTCACTTCCAGACAGGCACAAATTGCATCTGTCTTGTCTTTGTTTTTATGAGGTCTACTATATCAAACAGGATATGTCGGAGGCCCCAGTTCAAGTACACAATTCACTTTATGCAAATGTTTATGAGCATGACTGAGTGGGAATGGCTTTGCCATATTAGGAGCTAGGAAAATGGAATAGTTTGAATAGTATGTGTCCAAAATCATGAAGATTTAACTACAGATGTCTCAGCAAAACTCCTGAAAGGAAAACAAAAGTCCAGATAGGAGCAATGTTGTTTATCAATAAAGTTCATGAACTCATTTGTCCCTTAAAGGGAGGCAAAAAAAAAAAAAGTATAAGGGGGAGAGAGGGTAAAATATTTTACTTTAAGATCACAGTGGTCAGATTCTGTGCAGTTTAATAGACTATGCTCATGCAAAAACATCTTTCATAAAAGGATGAAGTCTTTTTGACAAAGTGTCCCCTATAGTAGTTTGTTCCTTTTTCTGTTGTAAATTCCTGCTAAACTTAAGAGGCAAGATCTTATAGATAGCATGCCTGCTCCACACCAAGGCTTTCAAAATGATTCCAAACTTGCATGGCTTTAAAGGCTCCATTTTCCTTTTGTTTGCCACTTCCTACACCATTGTCCTCTTTCTTCTCCACGAGGTGCCAGAGCTTTGTGCATTCCAGACCAGCAATGCTGTGAGGAGGTGGATAAAGCCATCCCCTGCACAGACCTATGAAAGCAGCTCTCTTAACTGTCTTACAATTATTTTTTTTTTTGTAAAACATTACTTGATCAAGAAATAACTTTTTCCTTGGCTAAACAGGGAAGGATGACAGGCTAGAAAATAGAATTCAAAATACACCTCACTTTCTAAAAAAGTCTCTTCTACTAGTCCCTCCCTCTGTAAAAGTAGCATACAAAGTGCCGGGATTATGAAACCTTTGTCCAGAACACCTTGGGTCTGGCTGGTTTCCATTTGCAAATCACAAGAATAGAAACATTGCAAAAAGAAAGGGCCAGCAAGCTGAAAATTAGAGCTGGAACCTGCCAGGCAACCAGTTCTGGTCCCAGCGGTTTGTGAGCACTGACTTAACAGTTCTTCCTTTTTCTTCACCCCATTCCCAGTTGCTTACTGCTTCCTCCCATCTGTTTAGTTTTGCAAGCTAAACATCACCCATCATCTCTAGCAATTTAGCCCTCAAGCTAAATTTACACCTAACAGGCCAGTCCTCAAATTTTCCATACTTTTGCAAGTTCTATTTGAGGGTACATTTCTATCCCTCCAAATTTCTTCATATGACCAACTATTCCAGATTCTTACAAAATATCTTCTAAGAGATATTTGGTCTGTTAGATGCTGCCAACTCTTGTTTCTCTGAAGCTATTTTATTTAGTTTGATTTCCAATGCACTTTTTGAAAGATTTTAGTTACAGAAAATTCAGAGCTTTTCCCATTATATTTGGTATTCATGCCCCCAGGCCTGCAAGTATAAAACAATGCATGAAGACATACTCAGATGTTTCCAGACTCAAATTCTTGTACAATTTTCTTCAGTTTAGAGCAAAAATTTATTTTACATAGATCACTTACTGCTTGCATCAACTGCCTGGCTACACTATTTTTTCCAGCAGTCTAGTTTGCTTTAAACTTGGTGAGTTACTCATATAATTTTCTGTGAAACAGAGTAAAAGAAACCTACTCCATGAAACAGAGTGAAAGAAACATACTCCATGAGTATGGCCAATAATGTATTTCTTGTTCTTCAAGAATCTCACAAACATTAATTATTCTGCATCGACCATACCACACCGGAGAATTAAAAACATTTGTTACAAAATCCCTAAGGTTTTCTGATTTTTTTTTGACATCTACAAATCCTGTTACAACTCTGAAATCCTTCAAAGTCTCTCAAGAAGACATGCCAAAAGAACTGTAAAAAGTAAGGCTTCAGAAAATGTCTGATTTGATGTCTTTTCATTTCACTCCTTATTCTTCAACTGGCTATGACATCTTTAAAGAACAAAAATTGAAGACCAAACCCTTTTTTGTTCCTCAAACTCTTTTCTAAAGATTGTTCTGTAGTGTAAGCAATTTGGGGACGTTGCTCATGCTCTCCTTAAACTTTCTACCAGAAAGTAAAGTTAGAAGTTATAAATAGCACATGTGCATATTGAAATGAGTTTACCCTATAGGCCTAATGTTATGTATAATTTCAGCTGTTTTCTGTGTTTTGTGTACAGTAGAAAACAAGTTCCATACAGTGCATGGCTGGTATTCTCAGTTCCGAAAATGTGTGAGGAAATATCACTAAATCATTTTTATTTGCTGAAGTATCAAAAGGGCTTTAGCTGACATAACACCAGGGAAGGATGGCTGTGGCTCTCAGCAAGTTGAAAGGTACCATTTTCATGGAAGGATGGCAGAGATGGGAAACTCTTTGCCTCCCTCACACTGCTTTAATTTCCTCAGCTGCCTGACAAGGCACTTTTGTTCAGCTAGATGTGGACGGAGAAAACCTGCAGACTTGCAAGCTTTCAGTAGGGATCAAGCAGCAGCGAGTGCTCAGCAGCACACACGACTGGAGGCTGACCTTAATAAAACTGCCTCTTCACAGGCAGCCCCCAGAATTTGGCAAGCCGCGCTTCCAGGCGCTAATTAAAAAGGAGCCGAGCCAAATGTGTTTGCACAAGTGTCACGGTCACACTTCTGTCTTCATGCTCGTTATGTGATCAGCATCAGAACGGCTCATTAGAAAGGCTTCTCGAAATGCTGCAGGAACCCAGTTTTGGTAATTTGGGCGACAGATACTTTAGCTGTGTGTCCAATTAGGGGATGCATAAATGAGTAGGCGGCCGATTAATTTTCTCCGTGCCTGTGAAAACAAGGTTAACCAAGCACATAATGGAGGCTGAAGGAAAATGACAGTCACAGTTTATGTATTCCTGTCAGCATGAAAGATAACACTTCACAACTGCCATGACACATCTTCTCTTGAAAATCAGTCCTTAATTACTTTCCTGATGCTACAAGAAACCTCAGATAGGCAGAGTCAACAAGAAGAGGCCTTCAAAGAAGTGTTGCTCCAATATCTAACCCATGAAGCCTTTGTAGGTGCCAGCAGAAAGGGTCTAAGCTATGCTAGATGTGCACACCAGTAAGAGAAAATGCCTCTCAATCTACTGTAGTAGCGGGAGAGTGGAGATTCAGTTTGTAAGAAAGGCTCTTTGGATATTCCTGCCTGCCCCAGGTAATTCCACCTAACAGATTCAGTGTGAGATAAATGCCTAAATTACAAAGGACATTATAAAATGTCACATAATACTTGTTTTCAGAAGTAGTATGACTGGTCTTGGATTTTAGTCACAGGTATCACGAATTTCACTTACTAGTGTCTGTAACTGCTGCTTCTGTGCAGGGCATGTTGGGAAATTTCATTTAAAAAGAAGGTATTTCTGTGAATCACAAGAATCAAACTTTTGTCTTTGTGACAGGCTTGTAAAGAGCTGACACAGAGCTGTGTGAGGAGACATGAATGAAGCTTACTTCTGGCCACTGAAAAATGTGAAATTGTGGATAACTGCTTGTCCATTCCAATCTGACACCTCTTACTTTAAAGGTTATTGCAAGTAAAAACTGTCTTTGATACTAAGATTTAAAAGCTGAAGATAAATGTGTAATACTCTAATCCACGGGAGATCAGGTCCCAGTTATACACTATTTAGAGGTAGATTAATACTCAACCCAAAACTGGAAGAAATAGTCAGATATTGTTGGCATTTAAAAAAAAAAAAGAGAGAAAAGTACATGATAAGTGTTTATTTTTGCTACATTAACAGTGTAGACAGTTTCCTGATAGTCCTTTTAGAGGTGAAAATTCAACTTCTACAATGCATTAAATCTAATTAAGAAACAGGATACTGACCACCAGAAAACTTTGGGAAGAAAAAACACACCGTCTTCCATCCATCTGTCCATCTGTCCATCCATCCGTCCATCCCTGCCTTTAGAACTGCTAATTATTACAGCTTTGGAGATGCATAACTGCAGGAAATAATGGCTGAGAGTATAAGGATATGAGTGATGAAAAGATAAAGCAGCTCAAGGTTTTGTATTGCTTGTAGTGAATTTTGTGATTCTGTGGAACTCATGGGCAAATTATAAGCTTTATTCTGATCTTCACCTGAACCCCATACTTTTCAACAGCCAGATATTTGAAAAGCTTTCCAGTGAGAGTTTCTGTTGTCTCAAAATAACCTCAAAATGGGTACTTTATACACAGTAGAATGGGTGAACAGCCTATAAAGACTCTCTGGCAGAAACTGTGAAGCCACTCTGAAGAGTAGACATCCACAAGGAAATTGTACAAACTGACTTAAACAACAGCCAATAAAACTGAAAGCAAATGAGATCATTCTGCCTTCTGTATGTGTCACTTATTTTACAGAACTCTTGTTTTGGATGTTCCTTAGAGAACTCAAAATACATTTTATAGGCTCTTGCTCTCCATCCTTCTTTTGTGAAATCCTGCACCACAAAACCAGACCTCAGGAAAACACGCACAGCTGACAAGAACAACCCTGCTTTGCAAATAGTACTGAGTAATTAGGAGCACCATTGCACAGACCATTAGAACAGTGATTGAGATTGCAAAGGACGATCATGGAGAGACCCAAACTATCTGGATGAGAACCAGGTCAGGATATAACACATATCTAGCACTGAAAGCAAAGGCTTGTTGGATCCAAAACCTGTAATAAACCCAGCGCCAACTACTGCAGCAGACTCCAATCTGGAGCAATACATTTATCTTAAATAAATGTCTTGTGTGGGAGGGGGCAATGCATGTGTTTTGGTTATTTTTCCAAGGCAGCTGTTAGACAGAGACTGTGAGTGTCCTGGTGCAAAAATATTTCGTAGGTGAAGAGGTCAAAAGTGGGTGCCCTTCAACAGAGGAGGGCTGAGTTTATCAAGTGACCCTGCCATTTGTCATCCTGACATCATTATCCCATTACATCTGTTTTAAACCCTGACATACTGTATACAATGCATATACACGCAGCAATTTTTTCCCCCGTTTTTTTGTAGTGTATATGCATGTTTATAAAATACAGACAGACTCACAAGGAGGACTCTGCTCTTTTTATGTTTCACTCTCTAAAATTACTTACATCAAGCACACAACAGACACTTGCAATGTTTGTGCGTATATCTAGTTTGAACATCAAGAAATAAACTAAATTAATTGTTATTTTACAGTATTATCTTAGATTAACTCTGCCTGCGCAAGTTTTCCCAAGTTTGTATTTAAGCATCTGTGTCCACAAGCATAACTGCAAAATGAGATTCTCCTTTTGACTCTCTGTCTCAAGGCCTCTAAGAACACAAAGCAAATTTTCTCCAGAAAACATCTCAGATCATGATAGAATCACAGAATGGCCTGGGTTGAAAGGGACCTTAAAGATCACCCAGTTCCAACCCCCTGCCATGGGCAGGGACACCTTCCTTTAGATCAGGTTCCTCAAGGCTCCATACAATCTGGCCTTGAACACTTCCAGGGATGTGTAACTTTGCATTGATAATGCCAGCTTACCCCAGAACATTCCAATAAAGGGAACTTTGAAAGGAAAATGTCTGCGTCTCTTTCAGCTCTTGGTCATTTTGCCTTCTTGCTGAATGTGCTTTTCTTTTACAAAGCAATCGGACAATAATGATAAGAAATTACCAGATGCCACTGAGTCACATAAAACCCACTAATCCAAAGAAACACTGGAAGACATTATTTTCATTTCATTTGATTACAGGGTGGACTTTAAAATGTAACCTACACAGAGAAAAATCATCTCTACCCAGACGATCACAGATGAGTGAGAATGTTTGCCTCAGAAATTTGAACCAAGCAGCACTCACTGAGAGGACATTTTGGCCTTTAAAAAAAAGTGTAATTTGTGGATTGATGATAACTAGGCACGGTACTGACATTAGCTCCCAGACACTGCTAGACAACAGGAAAGTACAGGAAATCAATAAGTTGAATCTTTCTCCTTGGGGGATGCACTTTGTCTGACCTGGAAACCACACACTCAGTGCTGTCCAAAAGGGAGAAGATTAGTCACTGCTAGGTGGGCTCTCAGCCCTACCTTGCATGAGCCTGCTGACAGCCTGTCAAAGATGGGCCATTGTCTAGAGAGAGTTGGCTTCAAAACAAAATTTTACAGTGAGAACATTACCATTTGAGCTCCTGTATACCTTCTGTCTAAAAGCAAGGCCACGTACTCAGGAAGGATGCAGAATTAGCATCAGCAGAAGCAGCATTGCCGCCTTTAACCATTAGTGTGTGACTGAATGTTATGATGTTGTTGGTAATCTATATCTCATCCCATTCGCATTAACATTGAATCTGAAAAATCAGGAAATAATAACTGGCCATGAAATGACTGTGAACTCCTAAGTGCTGTGTATTTGTAGAGTGTCTACTTTGTCTCTTCCAAGTTTCCTGTTAATGGAGAAGAAAATCTGTCCATACATTAACTGGATTAGCACAGTCCCCAGATTTTTTCACTTTGATTGTGTTTGAGTAATATGGTTTTGGGTTAATAAAAACAGCTATTCCCTGCATTTCTAGTCATCTCTATATGCTAGCAACACATCAACAGCCTCAGTAACTTTCAGTATCAGAGCTTCAGCTTCATTGTACGAGGAAAGTAACCACCCTCAAACTATTTTTAAGTGGTATTTTTTGCATTACACAGGGCTTCTCTGCTCCTCACCTATGCTTTACAGCTATTCCCTCTGCTCATACACTTTTTCCATTCCACAGCATAGTTCCAACCCTGCACAGCTAATCAAACAGGCATTTGAGGTCAGAGCAATGTGCAAGAGAATCCAGTGTACTGCAAAGACAGCAGTGAAAACCTCAGCCCAAAGGAACCCTGATAAGCACTGCTGTCTCCTGCGGCACCCTGGTTCTGCGGTCACTCCCCCATGCCCCAGAGCCAGAGGTGCATCCAAAGGTAGGTGGTGTTAATCACCAGCCCATATCCCTGTGCAAGAGGCTCCTCACGCAAAATGCTCTCACTGAGCAGAGTTGAGACAACCAGTGAGACTTACACACCTTAAAATGGCAACCTGGGTTGCTCCTTGGAGATGTTCATGGATTTTATAGCAGTTTTCAGTCACCATTTCTTCTTTACTGGAGCTTCCCTGTTTCTCTCTGCTGGCTTTCACACTTTCTCCTATGCTTTGGCCCATGAGCACTTTTAAAGGGACTGAATAACATTTCCCACATGACACATTGGCAGCACTGGATCATTATTATTCTTTGGGTTAAGCAAACAGTTTGGGTAGGGAACAGGTCTGGGTTAACTAAGGTAACAAGAGGAAGGAACAGAGCTGCTGCTGAGCCCAAACACTTGGTGGGTGGCATTTGCTTGATTCACTATTGCTGCTCCAAATTGCACAGAATGGGCATTCCAAGTGTTTTGCAATCAGGAATCAGGACCAAAAATCTGTGCAGTTTTGGGACTGAGGTCATGAGTTAGAGTTTGGGTTGGGTTTTTTTACTGCTTTCCTCCTTAGATAGGAGATCTAGCAATTGATTGTTGCTTTTTGTTTTTCTTTCTTAAGTAGACCTGCTTTTCTCACAAACATTTGGCTTTGCAAGTCAAGACTTGGATAGAATCCCCCAGTGCAGAAGATGTGTGATGCCACCAAAAGTCTCAATCTGTTCCAAAGGGGACTTTCCACTTCATCTCCATGGAAAGATGAGGCATTGCCTTCTTTTAAGAACTGCTCTGATCTCAGCGTCTGCTTATTTGGGGGGAATCTCACAGGATTTATCCCAGTCAGTGCTTTGCACAAGGACAAGCTAATAAAAGTTACAGCTTTCATTTTAAGCAAATCTTGGTGTGTGGTATGAGACTTGCTGCAGTGTCTGGACCAGAAGGCAGAGTTTCATCCTAGTCAGGCTTTTCCAAGAGGCAGGTAAGTCCCTTGGTAACTGCAAGGAGGAATGGTTGAATTTCATTGTTTGTACAGAAGCCCATACCCACACTTCTAAAGTAAACCAATCTAGTTCCCCACAGGGTCTCTCAGACTGTTTACTTTTAAACTCCTGGAAATTTGGGGTGGTAGTTTAATTGGCTTGTTACCTTACTCTCCTGGCAGCTCCTTTAGTACCTTTCCTTGCTATAGCATTGCAAAAACAGGAAAAAAAAAAAGGAAAAATTAAATCCCATAAAGACAACACAATAAATGTTGCATCAGCAGTTTTCTGAGAGGATTTTGTTGTTATCAAAACTGGCAGACATTAAACAGCCAGAGTCCCAGAATAATTGATATGGGCAAGGGGGTAAGCATTTAGTCTCCCTGTAGGCCAGCCACCTGTGCAAACAGCACTCCCAACTTCTATTTCGGTTGCTGGCTCCTGAACAGTCAATTATTTAGGGCTTTCCAGAGATTTCAGTGGCAGGGGAAAAAAAAATATCCAGGCCTGTGTTTGAAAGGTAGCTTTATCAGCACAGCTCAGCTGTGCAATTACAGCCTGTGTCTTTGTTCCTCTGTAGGTGACCTCAGGTTTCAGCGAGACAACTCTTTTGTTTGACTTTTGGGGAGTAGTGATAGCACCATCCATAATGTTCCCATGTTCCTCATACCCCTCGCAATCCTTTCTACCTGCAATCTCCCTGCGTGCCCTGCGGAAGAGCAGGATGGATTCAGGGAGACACAAATTTTTTTATCCCTTCCCTTCCTCCCAAGACGAGATAAAAATTCCTGAATAAGTTTTTATGGTTGGTTTCAGTAATGACTAAATACCACTGAAAATAAACTGCTTGGAAAGACCTTTTGCTGTAGTTGAAGCTTTTCTGAGCTATCCTTCAACAATGCACAATTAAAGAATGAAAAATGAATAGGTTTACCTCATTCGTCTGGATTAGATGTTGGTGTACATGATACATTATTGTTTTAGGTAAGGCTAATAATAACAAAAATAATAAGAAAACAACAACTAGAAAGAGCTACATTTCCTCCTATTTGGAAGAGAAGTAGAACGACTGACTGCTAAATTATACATTAACCTGGTTTATGATTACCTAAGTGTCTGTTGTAGGGTTTCTTGTACACATGGCAAAGGAGGGTATTTGATTTCAGAAACCTTTGATATCTATACCATGCCTTGTTGTGCACTCTCATGGGGGTTTTGGAAGAAACTGTGTTACTTTTATTTAATGAAATGATTCCTTTTACACAAACGTAAAATAATTCATGTGGGAAAACGCATTCATAAAGTGATGTATAAAATGTTTGGCTCTGATCTGCTCATTAGCACCCAGGAACAAGGTTTAACAGCCAGTGCTGACAGCTCAGTTTTCAGTAGTGGTCAGGAGATGAAATATCAAATCATCAAATATGCTCATACAGGCAAATATTTTCCCTGTGTGTTCCTCTCCTTCAAGGATTATTTACAAGTCACATACTTGTAATTCTACCTTCACTTATAATTTGGTATCTCTCAGAATAAATTGCTCCAAATTCTTCAAGTTGTTTAAACCCTGATGCCCAGGACCCAGCATGGCTTGTTTTTTTCCTATTTTATTTACCCAGTAAGATACATGCGCAGCCCCTTTAAGTCCTACAAAGTTAATGTTTTCTTGCAAAGTTTTTGACTGCAATCCCAAAGTTGCCTTAATGAGTATTTTGGGATAAAAACTGATGCCGTTTTTGGCCAGCCAGCATCCTATTACCCTTCCACTATAGTCCTTAGTAGATTATTCAGAGCTCACTTAACAAAACAGATTTATGATTTTGTCTTTGTGTTAGGCTCCATATCCTATTCCCTATTTCATCCTGTTATTCCCAGCAATAATTCTATCAAATGGCTATATGCCATGTTCTCCTGGCATATGGCATTTATACTTCTGTCTTAAAGCATCTCCCATTATCACCGATGAGTTTGCAGTGCATTGTACAAGCAAAGTTTAAACAATAATGCAAGGTTTAAACACCTTTCAGCTGCCTAAAACTCACTTGGTTTTTTCATTGGAATACTTTTCCCTCATAACACTGCATCCCTCCCAGCCTGGGGAGGTTTCTGCATGTATGAAAACAATGCACACAAAAGATATGTGGTTCTCTAACTTTCCAAACCGTTCCCTCTCGACAGGGGTCTCAAAATGTCTGTGATTTCCACCCTGTCTGCTCTTCTGGGGGCTGTGAAGCCCAACTCCAGTGCTATTGAACACAGAGCTGTAACTGCAGACCAAGAGCTGTGAAACAGCATGAGGGAGTTAAACTCTGACTTTCTGCTTAAACTCGGCACAGTTGTTTTCAATAAGCAAGGAAAGCATCTGCTAAAATATCTGTTTTCTGCTGAGAAAGTAAACTGAGATAAAACCTTTCCAGCAAAACTAACCATTAACCATGAAAGTAAAGGGAGGCCAAAGTGCATCAGTTTTGTTTGTTTCATATGTCTTTTTTTGGGGGAGTGGATGGATGCATCAGGCAAATGCTACAGTAAAGTATCCATGGAGCACAATGCTGACAAACATTTGGCATCCATCCTGCATCAGCTGAACTTGTAATCACTGAAGAGGTTTACATGGTCCAATCTGCCGTGTTTGACTGGTCAACTTCAATCTTAGTACAGGGTGCTGGTTTCTACAAAGTGTCACTCATCCCTAAAGTACATGGTTCTAAGGCAGATATGTTAGGAAAAATCACATTAAGATGAACATTGGATATGCTATGCTATTAAAAAAAAATTCACCACAGCAATGAGCTTGTCTCATTTAGATTCTTCATCCCATACTGATATTGTTCCTCATAAAATGACAGATAATTTAATCACTTTATTGCTAACATTTCTATGGTGCTTTAGTTTGGTCTGGTGGGTAAACAAGTGCTCCCCTATTCACTCCCTGATGTTTTTGTAATGTCCTTTCTATGTGTTGATGTATGTTGTAAACTTAACACAGCCTGGCTCGTTTTAAACTGTATTGTGAAAATACCATGGGTTCATTTCAGAGGCCACCAAATGGAAAGTGCAACTTTACAATTGATTTTATCTTACACTCTACCTTTTCTCCCCTCCCTTTTTATATTTTGTATTAATTTCTAGCTGTTTTGTCCCTTTATTGATTTTAGAAGACATGGTGTGTCTGCATCTTCCTCTTACTCAAAACTCACTTTCATGAGGATCTCAAATTATGATTGGCATCCTACAACTTGTTTTCCTTTCTACCACCAAAACAATTACAAAAAATAAAAGAAAGCAGTTGCTTTACATTATTTTCCAAACACATTGTCAATGAACAGCAAATCATTTCTAGCCTGAATGACATAGCTTTGGATCTGTCTTGTCAATGGCAAAACTGAGAAATTCACATCAGTGATCCTTACAGTTTTCCATTTACCGGAAAATAAAGTGGTCAAAAGCATAGGAAAGCAGACTCCTATGTGGGAAGATTACTTTCTAGATGTACCAAAGTGTTTGATTACAGAGAGTTGAAGATATGTTATTTCGTATAATGCTGGTAGGTGATACGAGCTTTGTGTTCGTTGTAGTAAATGGGACCCTTAGTCTCAGGTGTACAAGAATTCCAGCTCTTTTTCCTAAAAATGGAATGCAGGACCTTGAAAGACCTTTCAGGATATTCATTCTCAAGATTTTCACGTCTCATGTGAACCCTTGCTGGGAGCTGATGCTCCAAATTCAATCAAAAAGTCCTCCTCAGCAGACTCCAAGAACATATGCAGAAGCCTTTGTGTCTCCAACAATTATACAGAAAGACTAGACATTTAAATTAGACTCTGGGAATTAGACTTCATGGAAATCCTTAGCTCCCAGATAAATATCACAAAAGAAACAGATTTCTCCCCCCCATGCCCCAGTTGCAAAATTTTTTAATTCATCTTTTTTCATTGGTGAGGCAGGACTCATTCTTTCAGCTTTACACACATTCTACTGCCACATCAAGAGAAAAAGATATTAGAAGCACCATTATGTCATGATTTTTTGTGAAATATATTTTAATTGGATTTAATTGCCGTAGTATGTTCGCTGTGTCCCCAGTCTGAAATGGTGGGCTTAGCCCCTCCCCCAGGTAGCTAGAGTTAATAAAATAAGCAATCCTTTTCTGCATCCTTATCTGCCATCTGGGCATGGCTAGGGTCAGTAATTCCCTATACTAGTGGAAGCACAGATGGATTTGGGGAATTAGGACTTCACACAGATTGTGATGTAGATTCCCTCAAAACAGGAGCTTTTGTTTTTAAACAAATTAAGTACCTCCTCCTCTGCTTGGTTACAAAGACCCTTTTCCAATATCCAATCACATATCCATGTAATCCTTTTGTTATTGCAGCCTCAGTAACTGCCTCGCTGGGAGAAATTAAAGCAAACCTCTTTCTAGAAATGGTGGGCAGGGAGGCAGCTTCACCAGCTCTCCGAGGCACCGGGCTGGAAGCCTTTTGTACAGTAGCTGGCTTGACATACGACTCACAAAAGGACCACAAATACAATATTCAGCTGGCTGCACTTTTTTTTGCCCTTCTCCCATTATTTCCTCATCATTTGCCCCTCTGTGCCTCCTTCCCTGAGTCTCTGGAAAGTGCTTGAACCTGGGAAGGGCTTTTGGAGCAAGATAACAAAGACAGAAAATTAATCCTTCACCAAACCTCCACCTTATGGCTGTTTGTCATCAGTTCTGCTTGGACACCAGACTGCTTCCAGTGGGCTTTTCCTTCATGCCTCTTCACTACTGAGCTGTTGTGTCCAGTGAATGTCACTGGGCACGTTGTGTTTTTAAGGAGTGTGTGATACTTGCATGGTTTCCAGAAAACACATGGAACAGAAACTTAGCCATAGTTTTCCTGATGATTTAGAGTAGCTATTAAATTCTACTTCCATTTCTAATGAGTGTTGAAAAAAAACTCAGCTTTTTTTTTTTTTTAAATTGTTATTTATGGTGTTAATGGAACAGAAAGTCAGCCCAGTAGGCCAGAAACAACCTCATACTCTTCATGCAAGTTACAAGTTTAATAGTGAAAATGTATTAAAGTCATTAGAAAGCCTAGTAAACTGTTTTTACAGTAAGCTAAAAAAGGTTACAGTCCCCAAAGTTTGCCTTGTTTAAACTACATTCATCACCAGTTTGGAAACAAACATGCATTTAGACACTTGGTCTGGCTGCAGAAGTATTTTCCAGCATTTATTATTTTCTGTCAGCTGACAGCACTGAGTCTTCCAAGTATTGAATTTAATGCAGAAAGTAGAAACATTATTCCTGCTCGCCCTTGCTGTCCCAATGCACCCTCCAGGCTCCAGCCATGCTGCTAATCCTGGGCTGGGGTTCCAATTGGTGCTGTGGGCAGTGCTGGGGCCCCAGGGCGGGAGCCAAAGGGAAAGTGGCCACCTCAGATGATCCCCTACAGCCTGGTTTTTTCTAAATGACACGGGGCTCCTCCTCCAGCTGGTTCCTTACCAATTGGTATAAAAGTAATTTTAATTTTCACCAGGCCACAATGAGGCAAGCAAGTGAGCAAAGAGGTCATATGTGATGTTTTGGCCTTGAACTCTCTGGGTACTCAGACCTTGGTGCACATTATCACAGTGATCCAATTGCAACTGACTGAGTTAAAGGCCGCAAAATATTTAACTCTACTGTTTAATCTATTCCTAGAAATCTTATTCAGTGTTCTGGGAAGCAGATTTTTTTCATTTTTATACTTTCCATTACCTGCTGAGTAAGGAAAGGATTACAGTAATGGCAAATTCCTCTCATTCCTTCTGTTGCAGAAGGTGGAGAAAGAAAACTCATCATATGTTTTTAAGAAAAAAAAATCCTGGAAAATGCCTATAAAGCAGAACTCCAAGCTTTGACCATGAGAAACAATAATTTTTAAATTTTTTTTTGCTGCATTTGGAACACTTTTGTATAATTGAAAGCCCTTGATTGAGAATGCAAGGCCAAAAATTAAATTATCCTGATAGTCCTCCTCTTCAAGATGTGGGGAAGCATACCTATACAGGTGTTCCCAAAGAGGGATGATGAAGGTAAACCGGAAATCTAAAGGATGATTCCTCTCTCTACACATTTGTGCAACAACTGTGGTTCAATCCTGTTCACGAAAGGTGTCTGCTGAGGCTGAGCAGAATTATTTTTGCTTGAGGAATAAGCCTGCTTTGTTCTTCCCTCCCCACCACCAGCAGCTGACAGCAGTAGGAGACAAAGTGCTGAGCCCAGGGGGCCCTGACAGCACAGAGGAATCCCCTTGGTCCACTGAGCCTTCGGAACCTCTTTCTCAGGACCCCACCTATTTGGGGACAGACAAAATTTCCCCACCAAAGATGGGAAAACATTTCTGACTTTCAGGTTTTTCTACAGCACGAGGGTGTAAGAAAACCCTCCAGAGGATCCCTGTAGCTGTCCAGCCATCCTCCCATTGGAGTCTTTGCCTGCAGAGTCATGTTTTACTCTTAGGACACTAACACAGACTAACTCAGGTCTTTGGTCTTAACAGAATACCTGACAGAGGCATGATAGTGTGTTTTTACAAGTCTGTGCAAGGTGATCCTTTGATCTCTCCTTGGCCTAAGGAACAAATATTTAGGTATGAAAACTCATGGACTCCCCAACACATCCCTCCCCTGGTGACCTACGTGCTGTGAGCAGAAATACCCCAGGCACTTATCCTTTATGAGCCTTCAAGTAATTTGAAAACATCAACTACACAATTTTCCCAATCTTTACAAAGAGTCTGAACCCAGAAAAGAGGCAAGGGGATCATTACCAAAAAATAGGCGGCGCTTTATGTCACTGCAAGGTATACAGCACCTCTGTTCTTCAGCTGCACGGTAACTGCTGACTGCTCAAGCTCATGCAAAGTGTTTCAAGCCAAGGTGCACGAACATCTCATGTTTTAAAAGACATGCATGGAGTACTTTTATTGTCACTGTAGCAATATGGGTGTTTCAGCATGATCTCCTCTGCTCCAGTTGCAAGCCCAATGGAGAAGGACTGCATGTTTAAAACCAGTCTTAAATGTGTAAGGCTGGCACATATGAGCATGTTCATATGGAATCCATTTCAAACACTGGAATAGGGTGTTCTTTACACATATTTGTGTCTAAGGAGTTTTGATTTTAAGGGATTAGGGTGCAGCAAATATATTAATCAACACAACCATTTGATTGTGCTCCTCACAGTGAACACCAAATGTGTTTCTCTACAAATAATAATAGAAAACTACTTTTAAAGTGAGCAGTGTAGCTAGTATAGACTTCAGGAAATTGAGTCTATTTCCCCAGCCTTAATATGCAAAGAATTTTCCTTTTCTCTTTGGAAATTCTTTAATCCTTTTGTCTTTCCCCCCCCCGCAAAATTAACACGTAGTAACTTGATTTGAAAACTCCTAATATCCTCTCCTTTTCTGCAAAGATGCCCATGAAATTACAGGAGTTATTTCGACCTACTCAGTGGCCTCAAATGACTTCTGTTTGATTCCTGTGAGCAGTTTCAGCTACGAGCTCTAGGGTGGATATTGTGTAAATGTCCACACTTTCAGACAGACCAGAGGTAAAGTAGTACAAGTAGAAATGATATTTGAGGACTATATGATTTTCTCTACTACTTAAGCAAGCAAAGAAAAACAAGAACTGCAATCTTTTTTATGCCTATTAGTTATTCAAATGCTCCAATATTTTGTTTCAGAGTAGGTTTACTACATGCTGGTGCAGTCTAATAATGACAGTGAACAGGAAAAGGAAAGCTTCTTAATCATATACCTTGTTTTAACTTAAAAAACCACTCAATTTAATATGAAAAACCTACACAGGCCCATGCTTTCAGAAACAGCATCTAATTTTAGATTTACACGGGCACAGATTAACAGATTTTAAACAAGAATTGCAGCAATTGCAAATGCAGAGTCATAATTCAGTTACCTACACTATGCCCACAAACACTGTCTCCTATAAACACTTAATTTTCTACATCAGTGTAGAGACAGGATGGTCTTTGGAAGGTGAGCTGATGATTTTTTCAGTTTTTTTACCCAGCAGACATGGGTGACATTTCAAGATGATACAGATGACCTCTTCAGTGAACTGCAGGAAGCTTTTTGCAGGTTGGGTTTCAGATATTGCAAGAAAAGCTGGTCTCAAGCCATTTTCTTTATCTGACGCATCTCAGGCCCATGCAGAAAGGTCAAGCAACTTGCCCTAAGTGACAGAGTGACTGAGTGGCTCCCAGACCTCTGCTCCCAGCTCCTGGACCTCCCATGCTCCTCAGCCACGTCGCACAGAAATTCAACAGCCTGCGCCATTAGGAAAGTGTTACTGCCTCAAGTCACGTCTCGATGAAACTCTGTCTGCAGGGGGACATCAGTATCTAAAGGTGTAGAAAAGCATGACTTTTGCCCTCATCAACAAGCCTGTTTCCCCCCTCCTTTCCCCCGTCACATCTGGTTCAGCAGCAATCAGTGCATCTCCCCTCTCCTGCTGCCTGCCTGCCTCTGTATCAGCACCTTTCCAAAGAGAGCAGATTGCAAAATACCCTTCTGCAGAGGGGCTTGTTTTCGCTCAGTCGTAACCTACTGACTCATTTAATAGACTAAGTATCTGGGATGGAGCCCAAAACTTTGTAGCTGGATTCTGTTTTCTGTCCCTTAGGGCAATTAAGTCCTTCAAGCAGTGTGAGCTTGAGACCCCTCTAGTGTTGCCTGCTTGATCCAGGCGAGGCCATTGAAAAAGGAAGAAAAAGCCTAGTCTGTTGAAATTCTTATGTTCCTGGCAAAATATTGCTGCTTTGTTTTATCAAATTCTCTTAAAAGACCTGCACACATAAAATCAAGCAGTCAGCGCTCCAGCCCCAGAGTTTAAGTGTGTTGTATGGACAGGTTGGCCACAGGGCTCCCATTGACTTTAATGGGAGCTTTGATACAAGACCTGTTTGCAGGGTCTTGGTGATCTGCACGTTCACTGCCACCAGAGAAAGTTTTAGAGAAGTAAAACGTCTTGAGGGGTTCAAGCTAATGGAAAAACTTCGTGATGTCATGACAGCATGGCTCAGATCTTATATTACTCTGGAGTGTCTGAGAGGGTTGGTGATGCCATGATTCCAGAGCTCTGGTATGAGATTTTACACGCTGTCTTATTTCCGCATGTCTGAAGAGTCCTGAAATTCTCCCTGCAGTATTTCACAAATTATTATAGAAAATACGTGAATACAGGAGAAAAAGATTTCTCAGACTATTTCCAAAGGTAAAATGCAATACTACTTTTGAAATTATAGCTTTCTTTGAGGGAATTTTAACTTATTAATACTGCTTTGCCACATATAGATAGAGGCTGTTATTCTTCTAACCCCTCTGAATATTTAACATTCCACCAGAGGTACTTTTTGTATTGGCTTGTACCATAAATCTCAGTGTCATGGGCCTTTTGTGCATACTAAAAAGTTAAAGAGGTTCACCAACTCAGCAAAACCACACATAACTGCAAAGCTACAAAAACAGATTGTTTCTGAGATTTTAGGAAGAAAAAATTGCCCAGAGTTATGGCTTGAGGGGATAAATCTGCAAGCATTAGCAGTAGATATTTAGAAGTGATTAGGTATGCTTGTTAGAATGATCCTTTGGAAACCAAACATGTTGCAATACATCTCTTTCTCAAATGATTTATATCTTAATTTTAGACCTGACACTTTCAAAAGTGTGAGTGGATCAGCTCAAAGAGCAGATCACTTTTCTCGTTGAGAACATTTCAGCAGCACCACTGGGCTTCCTAGTGCCCTCATTGCCTCTGTGTTTGGAGATGCTACAAAAGCAGTAAATTTTTCTGTCAGAGCCATTAAAAGAGGGGAATCAGTGAGTGAACTGAATTTAGAAATCATTTCAGGCAGTCTGTCACCTGCAGAGGATTACTAGAAGACTGTTGTACAAAGAAGGCAGGCAGCTATACCATGTCAGTCTAGATTGCACACTAGAGAACAGGGGTAGCTGAAATTTGATAGTGTGTGAAAAAAGAGCTGGTAGATTTAATAAAAATGTGGAGCAAACTGGCTATGCAAAAGTGGGCAGAATAATTTTGACAGATGGTTCTTCAGGAAGGCTCAGAAAAGAGAAGGTCACAAATATCAGCATAGGAGATGTCCTGGAAATAAATATATTAAACATAAAGAAAATAGGGATTTTGCTGCTCTGTAGAAAAAGCAATGACAAAATGTTATTATGTCATGCAGGTGGGGTGAACAAAAAAAAGCAGATGTCAAAAGGGATCAACTGGGAAGAGTGGAGTCTGTTCTAAACAAGAGAGAAAAAAATATGAAAAAAATATGGTTTATATGTCTGTGTCTAAACAACTGATATAAGCAGCTGAGTTTTCCAAGATTCTGTTCACTGATTATCTAGACAGGAGGACTGGCCAAAATGTGCTGTACTGAGGCTCCTTTTTGGCCAGTGTTTCTGCACTTAGTTCCATGGAAACTATGGTATGGACAGGTAGGAGGAAAAGCCCTCAAGTGCACATCCAGATCCCATCCCAGCACAGGTCTGGGATGTGTCCAGGACCTTCACTTGGACCCAGAAGCCAGGAAGCACTGCCAAATCCCACAATATTCACATCGTCTTAGCAGAGCGCAGGAGGATCATGAAACCATCAGTGTGATGCAGCTGTGAATGAGGCAAAACATTCTCCTGGGAGGGAACAGGGAGGGATTTCCAGTGGAGATAAGGAAGCATTAATGCCTTAGAGGGCCCTTGTCTGGCACAGTGTACTGAGTGTCCTCCACGTAGGAGGAAAACTCACTTGAGCAGGAAGATGTGGGTGCAAGAGCTGCCTGGGTGAAGGAGAGACTGACTCTGAAGACATAAGTGACAAACAGAGCTGAGTGTTTTAGTTTCCCTGTCAAGGAGAAATAATCACTCTGTTTTGACACCTGGGGGCAAAAATACCAGCAAATTCCCATCCACTTACTCCTCAGAGCTTTCCAGCATCCCCTGCTTTGCCTATCTGGAGGATGACAGCATCACCACCAGTGACAGCTGTAGCTTGCTGCTGTTCTCCCCTCCACGCCATAGCTGCTATTAAGGTGGAAGACAACTTCCAGGTGTCCCCATGTGGAAGCACTCCTGTTTGTCCAAAATAGCTGTGTTCTTCAGGCCCATATTGCTTACTCTCTCCATAAATCTAGCTACTTGACCGTGGTTTTGGTTTTAATTTTTTTTCTGGCACGTGGCATTCGGTACCACAACACACCCAGTGGCTCAAGCCAAGAGTGACACTTAATTTTCAAGCAGCCTTATTGATGGTATTATAGCTAATATAAATTATACCAAAATATTTAAAATAGCAGCAAGTTCATTTGGTTGCCCAAAAATAGTATATGAAGGACTTTGTATTTTCTTTTAATCATTTTCATTCAATAGATAAACACTTTGCAAGCAATTGTTTCTAATGCAAAGCCAAGTCAGGTATTAGATAGCAAAGGTTATTAAATATTTGAATTTGGGAACATGAATACACTGACAAATGCTATGTTTTCACTCAAAAAAAAAGGCAAGCCAGCCAAAACCACCCGTCTCTAATGAGCCTGACAAGAGCTAGACACTTTTTAGGAGGAGGCACATCTGGGGCAAGATTATCGATTTGGGCCTCCAGCCCAGACTCACTCAGGGGCAGCCAAATTTGCCCATCTGTGCACACGCTTTGTGAAGCATTTGCCCTGTGCAGAAACCATCATCCAAATTCCACTTAAATTCTCAAAACACAGCCCAGAAGAGACTTAAGTGACACAGATCCATGTGCAAACTCCTTATGGAGGAGTAAACTGGGTCATTTCTCAAGCATTGACACCTGCATGCACAGCTGATAGATTCTCACACCTGGCCAAACAGATGATTGAATTTGCACCTGGAAAATCCATTTTAGAAATTATTTTTTTCATGTATAAGCTGTATGATGTTACAGTCTCTATAGGAGTTTAAGCCTGGAAAAGATCATGTGCAGGCCTGATAATTTGAGGTAAAAGTTGCCTCTCAATGTACAGAACAAAAGAGATAAAAAGGGGAAAAGGAGCAGAATTTTTATCCTGTGCTTCTCTACTACTATTTAAAAAAAATCTGGAAGTAGGTTTTCCCTGCTTAATTCCATCAATACTTGAAAACCACTTAAGGCTACAGCCTAGCACAGGAATGTGTTAACCTCTGTCTTTTGCAGGCTTTGCCAAACTTTTTAGTCTTTGCACCCTACAGTTTTGTATCTCAGATTTCTCGGTCTGACTGGAGCAGACAAAATTACAAGCACTCTGGTTGCTTGCACCCTTCCTCTGACTGGGCAGCCCTAGTTCTTCTCCCCAAATCAATGAGCAAAAGCCAAACGGAGGGCTAGACAGCGATCCTGAAGCCTGCCTTCCCTGCTGCTGCTGGAGCACAGAGCTGTGATGGGATACGCAGGCACATCTCCGAAAGGGCTGAGGTGCTGGGGTGGAAAATGAATCTCACAAACACCAACCCCAAAGATTCTGATTCAGTAATCAGCTGCCATATGCTATGCCCATGGACCACGGGTGAAGAACCCTGCCTACTCCAAACTGCACCATTTAACATGGATCAGAGCAGGCAGAACATCCTCCTCTTGTTTTGGAGCCATTCTTTTCCTCAACTTCACCGTTACTGAATTTGGATTTCATCTGTCAACAACAAGGTGCAGGTAATACCAGATGCCTCCAGGATTCAGAGTGGATAACTTTGATCTTGAAAACATTATCCAAAACAGACTGCTGGCAGCAGTGCCTGGAAATAACCCATGCAGGATATCCAAATAAAGCGGGTGGCCTGTCAGGAGAAGGAATCTATGCATTTCTGCCGTCGCTGTTGCTATAAGATCAGCAGGAATTAAACAGAGATGAAACAGAGCAGTCAAAGGCTGTGACAGTCAAGGACCACTGGGATTACCTGGAAAGGCAGCGAGAAGCACCTCCAAGAATAATTGGTAAGTGAGACTATACTGCACTGGATAGCTGTCACCATCCAGTACCTTGCTCAGCAAGCTAGGAAATGCCTGGGTGCAAGCATCAGTTTGGAAATGCCGATGGAATTTTGCTCAAGAAAGACAAAATAGGACTGACCCGTTAGGTGTGAGAATTGGCAGCCCAGCTGCATGGAAAATGTAGAGCTGGTGGAGAGGCTGTGGATGAAACAGAAGTTTCTCCTCTGCGCCAATCAATCATTTAACACCTTTGTCAGTTTGTGTTACCCACATAACTTCAGCGGGATATTCAAGTACGGAGGCTAAATATACATTTACAGGAAAATGTGATGCCACGTTCAGTGGTGTCTCACTTGGGTCTGAATAGGTCCCTCACTTCTAAGATCTTCCATCTATAACTTCCCAAAATAACTGTGATCATGACAAAGGAAGAAGTAGAAGGAGAAGTACGAGGAAATGGAAGAAGTTGGAAGAAGAATAAAAAGATATTTCTTTGTCATTCACTGTTTGCAACCACAGGAAAAAGGACACAGCTCCTTTGTCTGCCTATGAGCCTCATGCCCACATTCCTAGAGGCAGAAAAAACACAGCAAAAGACTGCAAGAAAGAGATGGAAAGGAGTTTGATTCCCTTTGTTTCATTACATGAAATTGTTGTAGAGATCTGTGGTTTGAGAGAGAACCGGAAAACAGAAGATCCACCATATCCAGGCCTGATACAAAACCAAAATATGTAAACCATAGCTCTACTCTGAAAAGTACTGCAAATGGAGTGCCTTGGGAGTAAGTGCTACAGTCAAAACTATTCCTATCTGCCATTCATTACCATGTCAAAATTACTGATTTCTGGAGCAGTGCTTTCTGTCAGTCCTGAGATGCATCCAGAAATTTCAAAGTAAAGCTGACTTTGTTTTCTCTAGTGAGTGCATCAGTCTAAATTAAGTCTCCAGTGGATTTGCCGAAGAATAGCTTACTCAACATCTGTAAGTGGCTTTGTTGGTATTCAGAATTAGTCCTCTGCTTTTCAGCAAAATCTGCAAGGCTGTAGGGGAATAAATGTCACACCTCCCTTTCCAAAATGCCAGCAGTTATGATTTTGAACAAAACCCAGGAATAAATCTGCTGACAAAAATCTTAATAAAGTTCAGGATGTTTACATTTATAACTAGATTTGTGTCTGAAAACGGTAGTTACGCTTCACTGAGGCACGCTCTCCATCCCCTGTTCCATGGACTTTGGGTCTCCCATACATGGAAATCTGCCCCAGCGGCATGGACCAGACCTTGACCCCTTTCTGTGGGCAGGAAAGATCATCCTGTTCTTGCCCAGCAGCCCATCAAGCCTGAGATCTCTGCATCTTCCCAACACTCAAGTCAGAGGGATTTATGGCTCCATAGTTTCAGTGTTTGCTTTATCTAAAGAGGGGAATCATTGGCTTTGTCGATAATGCCAGGCAAGAGGCTGGGAGCATTTTTCTTCCCACTCCTTTCTTTACCCTTCCCCCAGCACCTCACTGGGTTTTGGCAGCAGAGAATCAAACTGCATCATCAGCTTATTACACCTGACCACTTGATTTTTAAAAGTCCACAAACACAAAAAGCGTTGAAGTTTTTCCAACATAGCTTAGCGTCTATGTCCATCAGCTCCTGTGTTTCTTTGTAATAAACTTATTAAAACTGTGTGTTTTGGTTCTGTGGATTTATTACTTGGATGATTTTCAAAGTCCTAATCTTGGGGTTTATTTGAGACCTTAAAATGTTAGAGAGTTTGGGTTAATCTTTTTGCCTTTTATATTCTCATCATTTTGGTCCACTAAAAATAAAGTATAAATAACTGGCTTTATTCCTATCTGCTCTGCCTAAAGTTTTGATAACTTAATGCAGGCAAATTCTTCTTTGAAGCCAATTAAACTGAAGACTTTTGTAAAGAACAGGACGTGAAGTGGAAAAAAACAGATATCATACATAAAATAATGTAGGATTCCATTCCTTTTACCACAATAATAGCCTTGAAGGGTTTGCTTTCACAAATAATTCAACTCCAGTGAAAGTGATATAACTCAGCTGAAATCAGAGCAACAGCTCTGAACTTTGATTCACTATTTTGCTCAAATAGTTTAAACTTTCAACAACGTGTGATTTAATAAAGACAAAATGGAGCTGTCTACCCTAGCTGCTACCAAGTAATTTAATACACCCTCTTTTCAGCTGTAGATAAACAGAAAACACCATGAAAGGGCTACATCAGCTATAGAAATATTCACTTGAGAAGGAGACTGATCTTGGAAGTGCTTCTAAAACCAAGGGAGTGCTGTTGCTCCCGTGAGCTCTTCGTCCCCAGCTGCAGGGCCAGCACAAGGTGCAGGAACAGCAGTGGGGACCAGAGGGGACAGTGTCCCCTGCCGTGCCACAGTGCTGTGTGACAATGCTGGCATGCCAGCCAGATCCTTTAGAAAGCTCTATGGCTTAGGTATGTATCTCAAAATACAGGAGGAGAACCAATAAAACAACACAAGAACTGAAAGAGCTGAAATCTTAATATTGAGATATTTCTGAACTATCAATATGTGATTTATTCCTCCATTTGAAGCTCAGAAGACTGCTAGAGAGCAAACTGACATGCCTTACTCCCAGGTTTTATACCCAAGGCTGACTTACGTGGGAAGTGTGATGCCACTCAGTTCTTCTGCTCGTCGAGTCAGTTCCAGGCCAGTACAAGAAAACCTGGAAAAAACACAATTTTTCCTTCTTCATTGTGCTGGTAGGGTTTTCTGAGGTGTACACACTGTTATTTCTATGCCTTTTCCACAACTACCATTTCAGGGAGTAACTGATACAAGCAGAGGGCTGGTTATAAGTTTATATGTGATATTTTCTATGTATAAACCACGGCATACTCGCATGCCCACCACCTTAGATGTTAACAGTGAAAAATCCAATACCTTGGGGCAAACCAGACATTACCAAGAATAGGACATGAACTTTCCAGGAATTTTCTATTTGAAAATGCCAGCAATAACAGAGGGACTATTAAATACACCATACTTGCTCCCTTGCCGCTGCTTTCACTCAAAGAGAAATTCTAGAGATATTAATTTGGGTAAATGAAATTTACAGGCATTTTGGTCACTAACTCCAATAATCAGTCATTTTATATTTCATCCAGAAACATATTTTTCATTTCAGAAATATTAAAAGCAAGAAATAAATTACTCTTTTTATTCTGGACTCTATCAGTGAAATGAATGGATTGATTTTGATGGACTTATTCTACTAGATGGTTGGTACAAGGAAAATCAGAATCAGCCCTGATTTTTTTTTTTCCCCGGAATATACCTTTATAGAACAGTTGGCCAAAGTACCTGGTTAGCTGTAACCATTTATTAAACTAGTGTCAGAACTCATATGAGGCAATTCCACAGCCTTAGGAAATGGCACTGGAGAGAGAGAAGTTCTTCAAAGGACAGCTAAAAATAACCAATAGGCAAACCCAACTGTGATAATAAAATTAAACAGAAGATTCTTCAAAGAACCACGTTATTAAAGGTTTCTCCTAAATGACCAAAAGCAAGACCTGGTCATTAAGACTGGAGTTATTATTGCTGAGATAATTAGCTCCTAGAAAGCCTCTTGGAGTGTATGTAACTTCCTTTCTTCTAAGAAAAAGTAACATTATTTCCTCTCAGAAATTAATTTCATTTGCCTTCTTTACATTAGGGCCAAAGTAAATATATAAGAAACCTTGGGGCCAAATAACACTTTATATTACAAAAGAATACAAAGGCAGAAAAGTATCCCTATAATTTAATGATTTTTTTACATTTGAGGCCATACAATACATCATGTTCTTCTCATGAAGAAGGAGGTTTCTAGCTAAGTAAAGAGGGCAGAATTTGTAGGACCATATTTCCTTCTATCTATTCTAGTAGACATATTCAGAGACATTCTTCAGTCCTGAAGGTAAAAGAACAACTTCCCTTTCATTAAAGGGATGAGTCAGTAAGAAGGAATAGAAGTTTTACTTAGGTATCAGGACAGTACCTGGAATAGAGGAACTCCTCCTCAGCTTCAGTCCTTATTTTAAGCTCAGTTTGGTCCTTTTACCCACTAAAGGTGGAAGAGGAAATGCCTGTACCTAGTCCAGGTGTTCCAGACGATGCGGTCATTAGGAAGTTGTTTTCATTCTGTTGGTAGCTGTAGTTGCAGTATGAAGTCAAGCACAGCTGAATCCTTTCAGCTCATCCTCCCTCTGCTCTGGTGGGGCTTTCCACTGCCCCACTGTTCCACAGCCAGCTATTTTTCTTGGGTCATTTACTTCTGGTCCCAAAAATAAGAGAGGAGAAATGCTTCCTTTGGTGTGCACATGTGCTGCACATGCCCTGACATGAACCTCTCGTAGCTGCTCACTCCTAGGAGAGATTTTTTAAAGTACAACTTCCTGCGTTCAAATTCATGGCTATGGTGTAGAAGCAGGGAGACTTTCACTGTGAGATAAAAGGTATTAGTATTAGTTGGGTACCACTTCCACCTCTTCTGGGAAGGTGTTTTAAAAGAAAGCAGTGACTGTTGCTGTCTCATAGAGCCTGAGGCCAGGAAATAATTTGTCTGCTCTGAGTTCAGTGTTTCTTACTTTTTTCCCCCAGCTTCATTGACATGACTCATTACTGGAATAAGGCGAGTGAGGAGGGTGCTTGTTCAGGTATTTACTGCTTTCCTGGGTCTATGACCCACAAAGTTCCACAGATATTTAACCCACTCACCAAACACTGATTGTGGAACTCAGGCCTGCTTTGCTCGCAGCAGCGCGTGGAGAAAAGTACTGCTCAGGACTCTCAATAAGAAGGAGTCAGGTTGGAGCAACAAAAAGATCCTAATTCTCATCTCCAGATCAGCTCCAGAGCTGCCCATAACAGGAGTTTCTATAGCAAATGTGGAATTTTGATCCAAAAAATGTTTGACCTCTTGTAAATGTGCAGGTTTAGCTCACTTCCCAACTTAAATGCCACTCTCTGGTCCCATTGATAAAAAAATAAAGCCATATAAAATAAAGCAAAATAAAGTCAGCATTCAACAGTGATGGCATTTATCTACTGGATCACTGTCTTCTTTCTTCTGTGGGGCTGCATCCCCCTTGGCTGTGAGGTCTGCACACTGGTCATGGTTTTATCTGGATGCACACATCATCTCTGTACCTGGAAAAGCGACTTAAGTGTCTGGGTGTTAAGCTGGCACTGAAGCCTTAAGCCTGGAATTTTATTTCAGAGTCCTTTATTTTATTTTCCTTGTCCTTGTGTGAGGTTATTTCTCCCTTTCAATCCCTCTAGGGCTGGTTCACCCAGGGCTATTTATTCCTCAAACTCTTTGCTTGGAGAGAGTTGTACAAGCCCCTGTCTCTGGCACACTCATCCTCAACCACCTCCCAGCAGTTTTGGAGGCTGAAATTAAGGAGAAGCTTTTTGCCTAAATGTCACTAGAGGACAAGTGAATATTATGTGGACTCAAGGGTGCAGAAAGGCAAAAATGGTGGGGGAAAAGGAGCTAAGTTAAACTGCAGGGAAGTGATCAAGGAGATCAGCTCTGACTGCCAGCTCTGGCCACTCAGCTTTTCCTATGGTGAGCCACAGGCTACACTTGAGGCTCTTCAGAGCAAGAACAAGCCTCAGTTTGTCCTTAATTTTCATTTCTCACCTCTCTCATATCTTTTAAAATCTATATTTATGATGTTTTATTGGGGGAGAAAGGAACAGGCAATCAATTGATCATTAATCTCCCATCTCACTGTCAGAAAGGAAAACAGTCTTTCGACAAAGTTAATTTAATTATTTTGATGGGAGACTTAAATAAAATTAAGAGCATTATTTAGTAACAGGAAATCCCCAGGAGTGGAGGCACTGGAAGGCAAGACTAAGACTGTTTTCACGTGAGTATCCTTGACCCTGACTGAACAGGGCTTGTACAGCCATTGTCACCTCACTTCGAGGGAAAAAACATCACACCAGATGAAGGAAAAGGGAATGAGGTGCTTGTAAAGGAAGCAATAGAAAGTGGATGTAATTTAACAGCTGTGCTAGAAGTTTGTCTGCCTGATATTAAGTTAATTTGTTTCAGCTGGATGAATTCAGGGGCTAATTTGTGTCTTCCAGGTGCTACAACTCTAAGTTTTCTAAAAGCTCAGGTGCCTGTTGAACTCCATGTATGCACAAAATACAACAAAAATCTACAAATTCTGGGTTGCTGGAAGTCCTGGAAACACAGAAGTGACAAAATCCTCTGGTCTACCAAGGGAGTCTTGACATAGACATCCACATCTGCATCCTTTGGACATTTGCATTGCAAGGATGAAGAGCATGGGGAAGGCAGGAGGGCAGTGGGGAAGCACGGCTGCATCCTGTTAGGGTCTGGTGGCTCGGCACTGAAAAGCAGAGACATAAAACACGGAGTAATGTGTATGAATAAACCCTTCTGGAAGAACAAAGAAACCCCTGCCTGGAATCTGGCCCTTATAACAGATCCTTAATCCATAATGCTTGCCTCAGCCATGTTCCATAGCTGGGTTTATTGACCTAAAATTCTAGGCACATGCGAGAGCATTTAAGAGAGGCATGTGCTTCATGTCACACTTATCTTTCAGTACAGGAAAAGGAGGACAATTGGTTTTCCTCCATGTTTCTGTTTCAGCCAAAATCTGAAAGGAATAATAGACTAGTATCTAGGTCTGTGCCTTTAGGCAGTTTTTATGCTAGATAGAATTCAAACCAGAAAGTATCCTACCACAAAAACAAATGCAGAAAGATGAAAACTTTGTAGCAGAAAGTGGAAAATGATGGTTATGTACTGATTTCCCTGTAGCTGTTTGAGTATCAGTAGGAAAGTCATGAACAGAAAGAAATTGAGCTGTAACATTCGGATCTGGACCGACTGCACTGAAAGTTTTGATTTGGGCCCTGAAATTCTGGCTTGTTAATAAAGGATATCTCAAGACTGAGAAAGTCTCACACTGAAAAAATGTGAGATCAGGTCAGCGAGGGAACACTTCCTCACATGGCATGAAAGGTTGAATCTGGAGGTATTAACCAGCACAAACACAGAGCTGAACCAGGGTTGCAGTAATATCAAAGCCAAACTTGTCCTCTTCAAAACCAGTTGCTGTGCTGAAGCTTTCTGTTCACTAATTTTAATGTGAAGAAACTGAGCTGAAATCCAGAGTTATGATGTTTGGTTTATCAATTTACTCTTCTCACTCAACCTCATATGTCAGGAATCTCAGAGCATCACCAGAAGTACAGATGTCAGCAGTTGGCAGCCAGTGATTTCTGGCTGCTCAGAGGTGATTTTTCTCTTGGATTCCCCCTGTGAAAGGTTTCAAATTCACCATTAAACAATATCACATTTCATGCCTGCTTGCTACTTCAGGTCCAGGAACTAAATTTGTTCTGAATAGTGTAACAATAAAAGCCAGAGAGGCTGTTTGCTTTTTGATGTTGGATGTTTCTAGGTATGACTGCAGTGCCATAAACTGTTTGTACCTGTGATCAGATCACACATCATAAAATAGCTAACACACACTTCTACCTACAAATGAATCAGAAAAAGAGAAAAAAAAAACAGGGTTAATTTTTTTTTTTTCAAAATAGGAAAATAATTTTAAAATATTTACTGCCTTTAAATTTCAAAGCAATATTTTGGGGTGATTTTATTTTTACTAGCAAACATTGGGTTGCTAGATATACCCAAAGAAATCTATTTCATCCCTGTATTACCACTTCATTACATTTATGTACTTGGAGCTTAACTTGAATGTGCAGGATTGAACAACTATAATGGTACTCTCTGCTCCACATTCCAACTTAGCTATAAAGTTGGGATGTTCTGGATTTGAAGGGAGTGAATCTGGCTTATGAGAAAAAAGGAAAATTGGACTAAAAAATAGTTATTTTGCTACACATTGAATAATTTACAAAATATGAGCAGTTCAAGCCGCAGATATGGAAAGAGAAATCCCTCAGAAAGATGAAAGGCCTTGCTGCTTTAATAGCAAGCAATGAACACAGACAAAAATTGTTAAACTTAGTTTTACAAAAGAAAAGGAAAATTGTGCTTTTAGCAGAAAATGTACTGCCTTTTTTAAACTGCTGCTACTGAAAAATCCAGCCTTTCAAGAAGATCCCACTGGATGTCAATGACACAAAACTTAAAAATATTAAAAAAAAAGAAATTAAGTAGGTCTGTGTGTCTGAAGACTCAGGAACGACTCTCAGATCCCAATATAAAGTCCTTTTCACACTGAAAATATATTAACAAATACACACTGCATGTACCAGAGGTCTGTGATGTCACCCAGACAGAGATATTATGGACATCTCTTCTGGAGACATGTTTAAAAAGCAACATTATAATTAATGTTATAATAGCATTATAATTAAGAAATTTTTTTTCAAAAGGTGGGAAAATCCACAGTCACTTTTCTGACACTTAACCAAAGGGTTCATCATGCAGATGAACTCAATAGGATGGGGCTATGAGCTGATCATCTGAGTTATTGCTGATGAGCATATTCTACAATCAACAGTAATTAATCAGTTTGCTTTAAGAAGTTGGTATACAGTTAGTTAGTATACAGCGGTTTTCACCTCCAATAAATCAAGCTGCACAAAAAGACAAACATACAAGAGAATGTTTACAGATGGAAACTCTGACCTAAGGCTTTAAACAGACTCAGACCACCGGAGTTTTGTCCTCTTAGGATCCACATGCACGATGCAAACAGTTGCCTGCGTGGCACTTGGGACTCCGCGGAGCAAACCCCAAGCAAAGCCCTTTGTGTCAGGAACCTTCGACAAGGAGAGCGACATTCAACGTGGCAGTGATGTGGCTGAGGTCAGCCAGTGAAATTTTGGGCTCCAAGGGGCAGTGCTGCTTAGTAGCTGCCAGAGATAAGCACTGGTGAGTGGTTATACAGACAAATGCCCACCACTCATTTCTCACCAGTGGCACTCATTCCAGCAGATGTTTTTAACTGAAAGGACAAAAAAAAAAAGCAATGAACACTTTCTCCTACAGCTATTAGGGATGAACGGAAGAGGAAAATTAGGGAAAGGCCTGTAGCAATTGTCTAAACCAAGCCATTGAAATCGGAATAGAGATTATTGCAGCAGGGAAAGAACTTCCACCCAAGCAGCATGACACTGTTTGCAATTTAGATAACACAAAATGCACAAGAGAGCAACAAAATATTGTGATTTATATTATTATTTGTTTTCTCAACCTCCCTTGCAGGGGGACAATTAATCCCCCTGAAGGAGATGACAAGCTCAGTGTTTCAGACCTTTAGCATTGCATTAATGGGAAGAGAGGGTCCAGTTGATGAGTCCATTTAATAGGTCTTTACAGCTTTACTTCAAAATGCCATGAATTCACTTTAAGAAAGTACGTGTTTACATTTCTCACTGGAGCGTGGCTTATACAGCATGTTTCAAGACACACTTCCATCAAGGCAAATCAATTATACAAATATATAAAACATAAAAATAAAACAAAATAAAATAATCCAAAACAAAATGCAAGAAACTAGAATAAAATAAAATACATAAGTATGTTTAAAATATTGTTTAAAAAAATGAATGGAAATTCCACAGATAACAGGCTATCTCAGTGCAAAGTGAAAGCATTCTATATTCATTCATTCATTATGGAAAGAATGATTATATATGATTCTATAATATGTTTTCTCAATGGGCCTTTTAACATAATCTACATTATATGAGCTTTCTAATAATAATCTGTCTTATCATATACTCTAATAATAATATATGGGCTTTCTAATAATAATGCTCTATATTATTCACTCTTTATAGAATCATTCCATGATCCTATAATATGTTTTCTCAATGGGCCTTTCAGCCTGTTAATGCAAGTTTTCACGTCCAGTGTCTCACTGCACTGCTATGTTCACAAAAACCATTCCCATCAACTTCGGCTTCAGGTGGAATCAGACCCAGACTTGCTGGATGAGCAGCACTCCAGGAGAGGATGGCTGCAGCCAGGGGACCCTCCAAGGGCCCTGGAAGTGGTGGGGTGAGCTGGGACACTGGTCCCCAGCTCCCTGCCAGCCGCAGAGGCAGCGGCACAGGCACCTGCCCGCGCACACCCTGCTGCAGCGACAGAGGCAGGCGAAATCACCAGCTAGCTTTTTCTCCCTGGTCCTCTCAGAGAAACATAGACAGGTGATCACAGGGCCTGTAAAAGCTGTTTGCATGACTTTCATGGCTTTGTGTTTTTAATGGAAATGGTATATGCTGTCATTTCAGCCGAAAAGCTCAAACATTTACTTTGGAAAGAAATCATAAGTGGCCAGAGCTGCCACTGAAATGTAACAAAGATAAACATTACTTTATGGTAATTAATTGATAAGGCAGACTAAAATAGTTTAAAACAAAATAAACCAAAAAAAATCGTGCAAGCCTGAGGTAATTTTTATTTATTTCTCTGCCATGAATTACCTCTTTATCCTTCGCACAGAGAGAGAACAAGTGGATCGTTTTTGGTCTCTGGCACAATGCGCATGTTATAAACACTGTTTTTTACAGTCTCTTTAGCTCATTAAGGTATCAAAAGTTTCACTCAGCCTCATTCCGTGTAGGATGCTAGGCACTGTTGGACATGGGATACTTGGCAGAGGCTTGGAGCGTTTTACTTGCCAAACCTCTAATGACAGGTTTGCCTTTGAAGTCTTTGCCTACTTGCCCGAGGACTACTCTCTCCTATGGTAATCCCATTTCCAACCAAAAAAGCTTAACCAGAAAAAGGTTCTTTGACCCATCTAATTCTTGAAGACAGGGATTTTGTAGCCTTATGCCAGGAGGAAAAAAGCCCCAACAACTCTTTGATGAATCTGATACCTGTGTCAGGGAATGGGTGGGTTGTTGCTTTTCCAGAAGCTGTCTGCTGCAGAAAACAGCCCTAAATCACTCAGTGACACCAGTTTCCTAGCTCTTTATGATCTTTAAAAGGAGCAAGTGAGAAAGCCAGGTTCAGAGTTACACCCTAGAAAAATCTAGCAAGACTTTCATCACGGAGAGGCAGCTTTCTACGGTCGTGACAGAGCACTGAAATTATGATCTTGAAATCGTGCTCAATGGACAAATATGGATTGCAATTTGGAAAAATTTTCTATATTTTTCAAGAAAAATCTTTTTACTGTTGTAAAAGTTGTTACGCTGTTAACAACTAAGTTTTAAGTCATCTGGAAATTACCAGTGGCATTTCATACTTTGCCAAAAGCTGGGGGAATCTTGGTCTTTGCATATACTGTGAAGATATCCAGGAAGACAAGGTTTTGGAATGAGTTTGTTCTTGAAACCCATCAGGGAAGCCTTTGGTGGCCCATACTAGAGATGAGAACACTGTAATGTTGCTTGAACAAAATTCACGTGTCAGCTCATTTAAAGGAAATTCATGTCAGGTGTCCCTTTTTACTTACCCGTGTTAGGAGCTGTTACTCTGCTGGTTTGTGCTGGAGATCTGGACCGCTGCTCGTGTCAGACACAAGGAATTGCAGTCTATGAAGTGTGGACTGCAGTTATCCAAGGAAAAAAGAAGGAATTGTGCTATCCTGTGGGACCATCTGAAAGCACTTAAATAGCATAATTGAACTCTTAATTAATAACTGTTAAATTTAACTTATGAACTGATTATTCCCTATCTATTCTGGTTGACTTTCCACAGAAATTTTACCCATTCTCATCTAATTATCTCTGCTTATTTCTTCAGTTGAACCCCTCCCATTTCTTTTAAAAGCCATTTAATCATTTTTTCTCAAACTCTTTAGGTCTCACTCTTTTTGCAACACATAAAGCTGGTTTAATTTACTTAATATCAACTTATTTTTATGCTTCTGAATATTCTCATGTTGAAGGTTACTGAGGATCCATCCTGTTGTTGTACCTGTATCTACGGTTTTTACTTTCACAGTATTTGAATGTTCTAGCAAAAAATCAGGTTTGTAACAAATAGGAGTTATTCAGAATGACTGAACAATGGCAGGTAAAGACTCCACTGTTTTAAATCAGAAGATTTTCCTTGAACAAGCAAAAGGTTTTGTGCACTGTATCTTGAGAGAGTTTGCCTTGACTTTTTTTCCCCAGGTGTTGAGTATGGAGCCTGTGGATATTTGCTTTCTGAACATACCCTGCAGCTGAGGCTTCTACAGAATTTCTTTATTTAACGAATAAAACCTGAGGCTCCTGTTGTACTGATCAGTGTCTTTCAGAACACAGCAAGCATTAGCAAACTTCTACTTAAAGCTTTATGTCAGTGAAACCTGAAGAAATTGATTTAAATAGTATTCATGGGAAAGACGTATTGCAAATGGAATTTCACCAAATTAAAGACCAAACGTTAACAAAAGTCACATGAAACTACATGAAATGAGAACATTTTGCTCTCCCATTCTTAGAGGGATAATAGAAAAATAATAATAGTAAAATAAAGGTTAAAATAAAAAAGTCAAATGTTTTGTTTGCTCTCAAATTGACACATAGATGGATGAACAAATTTACATGAAATCATGGATATACATACATATCTACAAATAATGTCCTCAAAAGCAATGGAAAAGCTGTACTCTAATAATTATGCTTCTCATGTAGCAGTTCTCATGTTTTACAGAGAGTTAAGATATGCAGTTACTTTTCAGTAATTATATGAACATTACTGTTCCTTCAGAGCCTTTTCTCTGGCTCCATACACTTCATGCTCTAGATACTGCAGCTCCCAGTACTTACAAATGATTTACACAGATTACACAATGCTTCATTTATGTATAAAAATTATACAAATGCACCGGAGTATGAATTGGCAAAACAGAGTCAGCTTTATGTAGTACATTTTCCAGTTTCCATAGTATTTTCCTAATTCTGTCAAGTTAATTCATGTACTGCTAGACACTTGACTTTAAAACAGACTCTGATTGTTGGTTCAAGAGAATTATAATGAATGCTATTTGTTCCCCTTCATTATTATGCATTTGTAAATGCCAATAGTCATATTCCACCAAAGGAAAATAATTTCCTACCATAGGAGAACCCTGGTTCTTTCCCTCAAAACTATGTATTTTCCTTCATGAAGACAAGACTCATAAAACTTAACCATAAAATGGAACCAAGACATAACATAGAATTTCTTGGACTGATCCTGATGCTATCGCTGATACACATTTCTTTTTTTCCCAGTCACATCTTTTTATCAATCCTTTCTTACTCTTCAATTTCAGCTCCTACCATATTGGGTTTTATATTGCTGCCAGATGGTATTTCAGTTTAAATTACTGAACTAGCCAAAGATTTGACCATACAGGTCATGCTGAAAAGTACTGGAGGCTGCAGTTTGCAGGGATAAATAATCACCGAGACCTGCATCCCAGGACGCACAGTACCGACCACTGAAGGCCTTGACAGCTGCCAGCCTCAAACAAAAAAAAAAAAGAACCTTGAAGCATATCCAAACTATTGTTAACAGAATCTGAATATTTTCCAGCTTTTCCTGGGTGGTTATTAGAAAACTGACATCTCCCTGAGTATTTCTGCCCACTCTCCCTCCTCTTGTATAGCCAGGAGCAGCAGGGTGCTCACCTGGCCACCAGAGTCATAGCAACACACTTTGAACAGCATCAGGGCCAGAATAATATTCCCCTTCCTACAAAAGTTTGGCATTTCCTGGCTGCTAGAGACCAGTGAAGCTCAGGGCTGGTGGTTTCACCACAGCTTTTACCCCAACTTGTCATTAGCTGTCAGGAAATGCCCTCTGCATTGGTCATTACTCCTTAACTATGTTCAGTGATTCCATCTGCGAAATGCACCCTGGGTGCATTTTAAGGCATTTTAGGAGTGTGTCCATGAAAATGTTAGCAATGACCTTTTTTTTCTTCTCTCTAATGGGTGCTGTATGCTATTTGCACTTTTAGAGCAAAGGCTATTTCAACTTTTTTCCATTATATAATTCTCCTCTCCCTCCCCCCTCAATGGTTTATAACTGTGCAATAAAAATTCACTCAGTTCAAATCTTGGCAAACGAGGTTTTAAGTTGGAAAAAAGAGGCACTAAAGCCAAGTTGGAGTTTAAAGAGTGTAAAATATGAAGGAAACTGAATTTTCTTAAATACATTTTTGTGCTTACAGAAATGAAAAACAGATTAATTTTTTATATTTATTGAACTTTGATTGCCATACACAAAATAAGTTCACTGTTGAATGTGTTTTTCTTGGTCCAAAAATATGGGCATGTTAGGTATATTATTTAATGTCAGACTATGGAAAAGAGAAAGGTGGCACCTAGGAAAGAAAAATAATCATATGAGTAATTAATTTAAGCTTGAAATAAAGCTTATAGAATGATGTTTTCCCAAGGTTGTCTACTTAAGTAATGAGGCATTCGTTTAAATGAAATGCAAACTATCTCTCAGTCTCAAAATCTCTGGTGCCCATTTTAATGCACTGTGGATGTCATATCATATTTTTATCTGATTTTTATTCATCACTAGGATGCCTTCAAGGAATTCACTGGAAGAAAGATGCTCTGATGCATCTCTTGGTTGCTTTAGAAACACTTTTGAGATTGGTGATATAGAGTGCACCTGAATCATTACAATGACACTGTAGTTGAAGGAAACCTGAAACACTACATGCTGCTCACAAAAACTTATCTTGCTGTGACTAACGAAATCCCTTATTGATGCTGTGTAAGACAGATTAATCGTTTTATCATTTTGATCTCAGTGAGGGAAGGTGCTGTTATCAGAAAAGCATCTCAAAGTGCCCAGAACTTGGTCATTCAGCTGTGTGAAACAGGAAAATTATGTTTCAAAGCCATGTAGCTAAAAGGAGGCTCAGTTCAAGAACACATGAAAGATGTCTCATTTGATATCTTTACACAGTCTATTTTCTGGCTGTTTCCTGTTTAAGCATAAGGAGCTATGTGCTCTGGAATTATTCCTGAAAGGATTTTAGCTGCAATCATTGCCATAAAGTGCTACACCAGAGGCTTAATTAGATATGAAAAAATTATAAAGCATTTAGTTCTATTAGTAAACTTCACATATGAAAATAAAAGTGCCTGAGGAGGAAGATGAGGAGAAACATGAGCAGGAAGCCAGGATCTAAAGTGATATCAGGTCCCATACTGAACTCCAATAGTAACTCTCTTGTGAAAGACGCTCTGACCTCTCCTCTGAGTGCACAAATTCTCCTCTGTCCAGTCAAATGCTGAAGACTTAAAGGATTTCCCACCTATTCAGTTGCCTGCCTTTATCAAGTAGTTACATATTTACATATAGTGGTTATATGGTTTTTCAATCAAAACACTCAGACTTGGGACGCTGAAGAAGACTTCCTCAATGCTGTTTGATTTTCTATTTCCCCTCCAAAACAACAAGCCTTTATAAAATGCCAGTGTAGAATTGAAAACTACTGCTTGATGGTTAGAATAAAGGTCCAAGGGTCACACTTTCTGATGTTTATTGTTAACTTTGCATTTTTAATATTGCTACATGGCTGTTCTCTGGCTTTGGCAAGTCATTTACTTAGTTTCTCCTGATTTCTAGCTTGTAAGATGTATAATGTATCTAATATATATCATGCAGCATACATTCTATATTTTATAAATGTAGGATAAATAAACACACAAGGTAGCCATTGTGAAGACCTTCAGTAGAGGTCTTTACAATGCAAAGGATTCAGGACACATTTAATAACCACAATTTCAATAGTTCATCAATGTATTTCAATGCATTGTGTGCCATCGATACCAGAGAATTAAAGGAGTACAGTAAAATTTCTCAAGAAATCTATAGTCTCTTATAGATGTTTAGCGTTGCACCAAGAAAATGCTGGTGTAATACAGTCCTTATTTCTCTTCAGAGATTAGTATTCATGAGAAAGTAAGAAATGTATTCCATTTTGTACTGTTTCCCACAAAAGTCTGACACAAAATGTATTAGGAGAACTTTGGCAAGCGTCTAATATAATAAAATATTCAGTTTACAAAGCAGAGAGTGTGCCCCGTGTTCTTCCATAAATCTACTATAATAGGCACTTGTGGCAAAAAATACATTTCTGAACACATAGAAAACACAGATTACCGCATAATCATGATGTAATTGGTCGAAAGCCACCACGGCTGTGTTCTGCTGCAAGCCGTATAAAAGGTTTTTGACTATTTTAAGTTCAGGATGGGATGAAGTGAGAGGAAGCCTCCGCAGATTTAACTTTGCTGGAAGTCACATGAGCAGATGAAATGAGCTCAACTTGTAAAGCAGAGGCAAGCTGTGGCTGGAAAGATTTCCTCGTGGCTGCTGCCTTGGTAGGCTCAGAGGAGAGCTCAAGCTGTGTAGACCATTACTGTGCAGTCAGTGAACACATCGTGCTTGTTTTCTAATGTGCACTCCTACATCAAGTTAATAAGGTAGAGATGGGACTCCTTCACTGGTCAGCATAGCAACGTCACCTTGAGACGTCCAAAATACCAGCGTAGACGTTCCCAGTGAGTCCTGTACATCTGGCTGTTTCTCAGAGGGAACAAGGGATTTTTTTTTCCAGGAAGAATTATTGTAAATCACTCACAAATGTGCTGCATCAATCCAAAACATTTATAATAATTTGACTTTGGTTTTGGGCACATGACTTACATTTGCACATGCACGGATCCTCCCTGTCTCCCTCCCTCTCTCACGCTTTCTTATAACAGCAGTTGCTATTTCCTGACTGGCTTTCTTCCAAATTTGTGAACTAATTTAATTTGGCACCTTTTAATTCATTCCATTATGCCCACTACAAACCTTGCTTAGGAAAAAAAAATAAAAAAGAGACTAAAAGAATAAATAACCCATGGGATCAAAGGAATGAGGTGGACAGAGAAGAAAACTGAACCACCAGGGAGCCAAGTGTATCAATGCTGGTGTATAAAACATATGGGTCTACCAAAAATGATGCATAATGTGTGCCACACGCTTCCGCAGAGCCAGAGGTGTGAGCTAGGAATGATAACACCCTGCTTGTTCCCAACGTGGCACCTATGTGACATTACTGCTTTGAGCCCCATGTCAGCATCTGCACACAACTTTCTCTGGAACTGCCTCCAACCTCTCCAAGCATCATTGCGTGGGGTGGATAAATCCCCCATCAGGACACTGCCCATGCACTTACAGGATACTGCCACACCCCTACGTGAACGGGAGGGAAGTCCTGGGGCTCTCTGGAGATTTCCAGATGCTGTGGGGAGGGAAAGGCACCCATACCTCTCTGCCAGGTGACAATATCCCCCTGAGAGCAGTGAGGAAAGGATGAGCAAAGTGTAGCTGTCACAGCTGGGCTCCGGCGCCGGTGCGGAGTCAGCGCAGCTGCGTGCTCCCCCTGCTCCCACAGCCCAGCTGTGAGTGAAGTGTCCCAGCAACCCCACCAAGGGAAAGTGTGCCTGCACTGAACAGCCTTTGTGTGGCTTTCCCAGGAGCTCCTAAAGCAGCTCTGAGCAGTCCTTCAAAAGGTGCAAGATATTTGGTAAGTGATATGAATAGTCCAAATTTTTCTCACCTTTCTAGGAAGAAAATAACTCATCTTCTAAGGCTTGACTGTGTGAAAATACCTCAAGAGAAAGATTCAAAATACCTAAATTAGATCAAACCAGCTGCATCCTCTCCATCAACTGAAGAATCAGGATCCCCCATGCAGCTGACACATAATTTATGTGGCATGACATGCACAAGTTGTTAGACACACCACCTCAGAAGAATCAGTGTGATAATATCTCTGTACTATTTCCAGGTAGAATAAACTTAAATAAAAGGTTAAATAAAAGTTATACAATTAAAAATAATCCAGCAAATCCAGATGAATGCCTTCAGTTATGATTCATCTACCCAAAGGTGGCATTGTGATCCCCCATTCCCATTACAAGAAGAGACAACATGACTTTGGGGTCAGGAGTGGAGTTACTTAGTGTGCCACATGACAAATTCAGAATTTGCAGCTTGAAGTGGCAAAAACATCTGATCCACCCAGCAGAAAGCAAGGTTTACATGAAATTATCCATGAACCCCCATTGGGATGAGGCTGGGAAGGTGTGCATGGCTGGGGAGGAGGAAACAGTCTTCTGAAGTTCTGCAATGATATTATTTTGCATAAACAGTGACTTCAGATTCATCTCTGCATGTTATCACTGTTGGCCTTGCCAGAAGTGGTGTCTGAACCACTAGAGTGATGGTACACAGGACTTGCGCATTTTCTAAGTTCCAAAAATCCCCCTTTCCCACAAGGACAACTCCCAAAGGAACTAAGATTCTTTTCACAGTAAACTAATAAAAAACCTAAACAAAACTCCCCAAGTTGTTGCTGCCTTGTAACCAGAATTTCTCAGAGCTACCTATCAACATCGGGGATGGAAAAACATGAAATTTTTTTTTCTTCTCCATATGGTGCTAAAGAGAAAAAGCTGGGAATGGTCCCACATTGCTTGTTGAGTGTACAGCCATCCCATGTTCCATCTGCATCAGCCTGACAGGCGTGTTTTTCCTTCTTAAAATGAGGTTCTCTTTCTGTTGCTGTAAATTATTTTTAGGAATTCAGAATAACTGAGTGGACAGGTGAAATGTCTCAGGAAAGACAGTGCAGCCTCTCTGACAACACATGTTCCTACTTAGAATGTTGAGAGAGCTGGAGCACAGTGGTAACAGTAGGAGCAGAGGAAAATGGCTTTCCACTCACTCACGAGAAAAAGAATGCAGCTTTAGGTCAAACATAATACCAACACACTATAACTAAAAGCGAACGCTTTGCAAATTGTTGGCTATATTTTTTCAAAAGCTTGATTAAGCTTTATTCTCAGATCTTCATTCATTGAATCCTAAGTTTGTGTAGCATAGCTAAGAGGGCAAATTTTATACCCACTTGCAGGAAAACAAAGACAAGTGGAAATCTCATGACATCTGGGCTTACTAACAAGGTTGCACAAATAACTTTTTTTCAATGTATATCTGTAACTTTTAAACTCACTTAAAGGAAATCCTTTCTAGGGAATGTCGTCTAAGACTTACAGAATTTTCGAAATTGCTTTGACATGGAGCATTTACCTGAAGTTGGAGAAAGCTCAACAGAATCTCTAAATAATGTGTTGGTTACAAAAACTCGTTGGGTAATTTTGTTAATTAACCTCATCAACACTTTTGTCAGAAGAGCTGTTCTCTTTCTTACCTACACTGACATCCCTCAGCTTTAGTGACACTACATTCTTAAACTTGGAAAAGAAACCCCAATTCTAAAATTTCTCTTCCAGAAAGCAAAAACCATATCTGTCTTAGGCATGTTTTGCAGTCACCAGCTCGCAGCTGCCTGAGTCCACTGTAACCAACTCCTTACATTAATCCAGTGGCCCAAGTTTAAACGTCATCATTAGGAAAACTTATATTTTTATCCTTAGATAGAATGCAAACCGTAGAAACAAATAAAACAGTTACAAGTATACTGTTAAAGTAATACCTTACTACAGTGTTATCATCTAATATTTGCAACTTATAACTTGCAAAACTGCAATATCTGTTCCCTCCTGATAAAATTGTTAGAGGTCATTAATAATCACAACTGAATGCCCATCTGTATACAAGTACAAAAAGCAGACAACCTTTTCCTTCACCTATCAAAATGTTTACAGTCTTCATGCCTTTTCAGTACCTTTCCTCCAAAGGAAAGCCCCTATACACAGTACCTTCATATTGCTATATGAATAATAAAGCCTTTTTGCCACTGTTCACATATAAATAAATTTAAACTAGGTTTCATACATGTATGTCTCGCCTTGAAATGAAAGCTGAAAATTATATTCCTCTCCACTTTATGTTGAAACGGATTTTTTAAAATTGTGTCTAGGAACAATTCTGCTTGAAACATTAAGCCCAAGCCTGTTTTCAATATGGACAGAAGCTTTAGGGGAAATTCTCTGCCTTTACTGAAGCCTGGTAGGGCTGGCAAAAGAAATTAGAAGCAGCTGCAAAAATTACTAATGCAAAAAGAAGCAATGCATCAAAAAATATGAAGTCAAATACCCCCTCAAATTGTAGAAGTTGAGAAGAGGCAGCAATTTACCTGCACCCCCTCCAGACCAGTTCTGAGAAAGGAGCAAAGGCATCACAGTCACACTGACCCAAGGGAGATGAGGGAGATGAGGTTATAAAACAGCAGCATGATCACTTTTCTCTCTAGTCTGAGTACAGTCTCAAGGTGTTTGGTTACAGTAAAAAACCTGCCAAATCATCAGAGGGAACAGACTATGATGAGAGCCATAAATCTATTTAGATTAACTGAAATTTTCACCATTTGGCTTCAAGCTGGAGAACTAAATATTTTTTCTTGCAACTAATCTGTTTTGACTCTATGAAAAACATTTTCATTGCAATGAAGTTATTAAAGTCTTAGCACTTACTGTTTTGTAGTTAATATAGGAACTTTTTTCTCCCCGCCTGCAAGTTTCTCTGCAATAAATTTCTTTGCACAGGTCTGCTCTTCACTCTAGTTCTCTTATTACTTCATTTAAGAGAATGATTTATTTTAAACCCCAAAACAAACATAGGATTGAAGACTAGAGGTTAAGAAATGAAATAAAAAGAAAACAGACCTTCACCTTTCATTATGCTTCTCTTAAGTATCCGCTTTATTAAACTTACTCAGTGTTTAAGTCTGGTTTATTAAAAACCATCAATGTTTAGCTTATGCTGTTTTTGAAGCAGTCTGCCCTGTGTCATGTTTAATAGGCTGTCCAAAACCAGATTTTTGCTGTTGTTGTTTGAAAAGCAAACAAATTTAGAATGCTCCAAGATACTCATTTGCATAATCCATTTAACAGTCACATAAGCTTGGCCAATACCATATCTAGTTAATTCTATAAACCTAAATCTGAAGCAAGTTTATTGCATCTAGTAGGACTACTCATTGAGAATATAATCTGGTTCCCTATTGGAAATTTCAGCACAGGTTGACACTTCCATGTGTGTTAACCACATTTCTTACCCGTATGAAAATCTCTTTACACTGTCAAGAACGTGTAAAGAATCACCTGTCAGTAATAACCGGATTTTCTGTTCTACCCCTGAAATCTCAGCTGATGCACCAAGAATCACTTATAATCAGCTCCACTTTATTATTTATAATATATATATATATATAAAATATAATTATATGTATATTGCGCTTGGTGCAATCTGTAGGAACCCTGATAAGGGTTTAGATGAGAGGAGGGTTGATGTACAGTGAATTTAGAGGCAGGATCCAGGAGCAGAAGCTATATTTAAAATGTTACCTCTGAGCCATCGCTCCCATGAATGTCCACAGGGAATGCTGTCAAAATAAGGGACAAGGTTTTGGTTATCAAGTGTTATTAGCTCGGAAGCAGTGCAATTGTATCATCTCCACTGCATCTTCATTTTTAGAAACAGGATATTTGGTATGAATCATGTGCATCTCTTATTTGGTATTGTTCTTCCCTATTTCTTTGTATGACACAGTTTGGAAAGCTACAGCAAGAAACATATCTTGATCCAGCCAGGAAAGTCCCATTTTCTCTGGTCCTTATAAAATAAGAAGACTGTTTAAAACATGATGAGAGCAGCTATGTATGATACAAGCAGATCTTTCTCAGCTCTGAGCAGTCAGCAACTATAACTGTAAATACAATGGCTAACACAGGATAAATTTGTCTACATACAGGCACCTTGTGCTCTTTTAGATGCTGTAAGGCATGGCTTTTCTGCAATCTGACCAAAAATACAGAGCAAATTTTAAACCTTTGCCCCAACTGAAGAGATGTCTCATGCCCCAGTGTCAGTCCCAGATGAAACCTCTATCTATGGAAGACAGACTGCTCCTCCTGCCCTGGACATGAGTCCCTCTGCAGCCACCAAGGAGGGCCAACACTGTCACCAGGGGCAGCCAGGGGCACGATCCATGTCCAGGCAAGCCTATGCACTCTCTTTTCTTGTGACTAATGAAGCACAGCTCACTGAAAATCCGTTCCCCTTCCCTGTAAAAATACATCGGTATTTTGCAAAAGCAAATAAAAAGCCCCAAACCTTCCTCCATGTCAGAATGAAAAGTGGACATTTTAAAATTCCCAGTAGATAAGGTCGTGTTTGAGCAAAACCAAATTTCTGGACCTCACAAGTTGCCACACAGCAGAGCTGTTGTTGCCCTTCAGTCAGCTCTAATTATGAACTAATTGAATGAGTTTTTGCCTCAGACATTTCTGTGAACAGCCTTGAACTACAGAGTCATAGACAAACGTTTTCATTCATTTTAAAAGCCGCTCCTGCCTCTATACTCAAGACATATTGCACACCCCTTTGGAATGCCCTGGAAAGCAGGTAAATAACTCAAAATTTGTAGCTCTCCAGTTTATCCCAAATCTAAAGTCTAGCACCTTATAGAAATAACAGAGAAAGGAAATAAATGCAAGAGAGACAAGTCATAAAAACAAAGCTCTAGGAGGTTCCCATGTAAGGTCACCAGAAAAGTTGAGGGGGTTGTTTTTCTTCTTCCTAATAGAGGAGCCTAAATTTAATTTCTCTTTTCATTTTCTACTTTACTCTGCTCTTTTCCTCTCAATCTCCGTCCTCCTCCTCCTCCTCCTTTCTTCTCCTCCAGTCTAAAATTCCATTCCCAGCCATATGTTTCTCATTGTGATCCACCTTCCATTTTTGGTCATACAGCAAAATGTGGTTTGAAGATCCAAGAAAGTCAGAGCGTGTTGACACAAGGACATTGGATTCTAGGTTTTGTCAACACTGAGCTGAAGAGCTTTGGGCCTTGAATCAATTTTAGCCTCCTTGACCAAGGAAACCCTGCAGAGAATCAGACTAAGATCAACGAGAACAGATTTCCAAGTGAACAGAGCCATATAAGTATATCTTGCGCAACAGGGGAGTGTTTTTTATTTTCTCTATGATCTGCCCTTGCTCCCATATTAAATTCAAACACTACTCAATTTTGCTTGGCATGCAGCTCTTTGCAATGAGACCCAAAACTTTTCTCGTAGGTGATATGCAGTAAGGAGAGCCTTAAGAAAAACTTGATTTTCAAACATCAGATGGCTTTTTTCTAGAAACAGAGATAAATAATAAACCCAAAACAACTCCAAGGTCTCGATCTATTCTGAAAGCAGTGAGGCTGGCAAGTGACAGAGAGTCCCACTCTTTTCCCAGATGACCTGGGGAATTTCCTATTAAATTACTGTGCTCCCAGATGTCTGGGCATCTGAAGTGGGTCCACTAGCTAAAAGTCCATCTCTGGCCTTGGGATTCAACTGAAAACATGTGTATAGGTCTGGGTAATAGAAGAGGGTGTAAGGGAAGGAGAATTGAACTGATGTTGACATTATTTGAAATGTCCTTTAATTCATGCTCTGCCAGATAGCTGAAGATTAATCTCAAACTGTTTATTTTAATGTATCATATTTCTGACTTGCAGCTAGCTATCAGCTGGTGTAATATAAGCTTTAATTTTGGCACCACTGAGTCTTCATTGTGTTTACATTTTCACTCACACTTTCTTTGGTTTTATCATAAGCAATTTCATGATTTAATGGCACTTACTTTCCTGAATAAGAACCAGTGTAGTTAAATTTTTGTGATGGGAGAGAGACATTTTATAAACTACCTATTTTCCTTGTGTGGTTGCTTGCAACATCAAGGTCTTGAAAGATTCCTTACTTACACGGCCATTTCTGAGGGAAAGTGAAAACAAAACAGGAGATTATTTGTTCTTAAATTTTGGATTAAGGATCGGGCTGATCTGAATAAATCTGAAAAGTTTTAATCATTTTTCTAGCTAACATTCCAAACTCCACATTGAAAATATCACAGTTTCCTTTAGCTCAAACAGAGCTATATTATAATCCAGAAATAACCAGGAAAATGTTGTCAATATAAAACCATAGCAACTAGGAAAAACAAACGGGAATTTTGCTGAACAGAGTTATTCTAGAACAATCCAGTCTGGGAAAGAACTTGGCTTAATTTATTTGATCCAAATATTTGTAGCCACTTAAAATTATTGCTTCTTTAAATTAATGTAAACTTAGACAGGCAGCCACTTGCAGATCCTGATGGCCATGGATAGGGAGTGCTCACGGCTGACGCCTCTCCGGATGTGTAGTCAAGAGCTGCATTCCCACATTCCCTGGGATAGGACAGGGTTCTTGCTCCCTTCATCCTGCCAAAGGACGAGCCCGACTCTGTACTAAATTTGCAGCTGGTGGTCTGGTTTTAGGATCTGTGGCAGGTTTCCAAGATGAGAGAGTGGGGTGTTCAGATGACTGCAATGAGCAGCAGTGACACATCTAAGAGGAATTTTTATAAAACACATGTATATAAAACTCAAAGATTCCTGTTTTACATGAGGCAGCGCAGCCTGAAGAGTCAGCCTTTATGACCAAGGCAATAATGCCGAGTAGTCCTAAACTACTCCAAGTATTACAACTTGCAAAACACTGCAAGACCTCACAAGTGTGGAGACATACAAGCGGGAGGCAAAACACATCATGACTTCTAGCCAGATTTCTTGGCTTGGGAAAATTTCCCAGCTAGAGAAAGTTCCTCTAGTTCTGGAGCATGCTAGAGAAATTCAAACAGGAACCATACGTCTTGAAGGTGCATAAAACTGTGAAAGCAAAGATGAAATTTTTGTACCTATGTCTACAGATTGCATCCTCTTGGGACAGAATTTGCATATAGCATCTGTGGGAGAAAATGAACTGTGGAGGGGTAACAAAAACAGAGAATGAGAAATTATAAAGAAGGCAATTAAAAGAAAAGAATAGCAGACGACTCCGAGACCTCACACAGCCTCTGCTAAACAATGGGGAGAAAATCTTCCAGGAATTCAGTAAGACCTGAGAAGAAATAGAGGGACTGCTGGAACAAATGGCTGCTGGCTGCAGTTCCACTGCATGACCTTGACTGTGCACATTAGAGCTAGTTGTTACATCAGGCACTGAAATAGAGAACAGACCATAAAAAACTCCGAACATTTCCTCCCATAAGATTCCTTTGTTATAGGACTCTTTTGTAGCATTTAGTAATAATTTCCTCTCTGACAAATGTTCTTGTGCAAATTATAATGCCATTATGTTCTGATGTGAGCTTTTCCCTCGTTTCTTAGTTAATTCTTCTTTATGGAAGTCCTTCTAACTGCCAGCCAGTGCTGGAAAGTTATTAATTCCAAGTGACTTTAATAACGCATTATTATGAGCTGAGCTGAGGAGAAGTTTAGAAAACGCTCAAAATATTTCTTTACCAACACTTAACTGAATATTATGTTTGCCCTCTAATTTCATTTTCTTTGTTGGAAAACCTTCACCTGGATCTCTGCCGTGGTTCATGGCTTTTTCAGCTCTGACAAGGTGGGTTGCCAGCAGGAAGCACAGGAAAGATGGGGAGTGAATTGTCTCTTTATTCCCCATTTACGTGGTAGGTTGATCACAGAGTTGCTGGAAAACCTCTCCTGTTCCTTTCTGCACAAAATGTGAATTTTGTTACGCATGTAGCGCAGCCAGGGGAGTCAGACACAGCAAGTGAGAAACAGAGCTGCTCAGACCATTCCTTCCTGTGTGGTTGGCCACAGCCAGCCATCACAGTAAAGGTGTTTCAAGGCAGCATGAATTTACTGCTCAACTATTAATCCTCTTCTGATTGTCCAGATTACTGCTCTCACATTTTGCTCCTCTATACTCCGATGCATCCAGTAGCCCTAAAGCATCCCCTAAGTCACGCCTTAGTGGTGCCAAAACCTTCATAAATTATTACTCTCTCCACTTCTCTAGCGGTTAACTTGTGCTTAGTCTGATTAAAAACTTGGCAAAAGATGTAAAATGACTGATACACCGGAAAGATTGACCTTGGGAATTCATCTAATACTCACACAAAAGGTGCTAGAAAGACGTTTACAAAGTAATTTGTAGGAAACTCAGATTGCAGGAGGCACCAGATTTTTGCTTTACTGACATTCAGTACCTGGCAACCACTCAACTGATCAAGAAGAAAGATACTCTCTAGTTCTGAACAACCTCAGAGGAACCCTACAAATGGGAGCCTTCTCATCCTAAAGAAAGTTTTCTGGGGAAGGGAATATTTCACCCTTTTGTAAGTTTCCAAAAGGATTCTTCTGACTGGCTGTGAAAATCAGCATGATCTCCCTTTTCTTCTGTTTAGTTTTGTTCAAGTTTAACACAAACAGCTTAAATTCTGTGTAGTTATTGGAATAAAATATTCCGCCAAGGACTGAAACCATTAAATCTTTTCTTTTATCTGTTCCTCATGGATATCACACACCCAGACAAATTAGGCTGTTCATAACAGTCTGAGCTTAGGAATATTTTCCCCATTAAACAGAAAATACTTATGATAACATATGTAGAGATGAACCTCTCCACAGTGACTTTATAGTACTTTTTTCTCAATGAGGCTAATGAAACATATTCATAAAGCTGAATACTTTTAGTCTTGCAAGACATAGGCATTTGCAGTGATGCTGTGTTTGGAAGCTTGCTCAGGAACTTCAAATCATAAAATAATGTATCTTCTTTTTAACAAGGTAATTACACCGGGGGACAGTTTTGGATGGCTGGAGACCTGTTCAATTACAGGATCAGGAAGGTGTTGCTCACTTAGCCATCCCAGGATTAATAGTCTAAGTGACAGGGGTACTGGTTCTCCACCAATAGGAGCCAATCAGCATCTCTAAGAAATTAATACAGCACCCCACGTGTGAAAGAGTGGTAGAGGCAAAAGCTATCTGGTCTAGTGGAAGGAGTCCCTGCCCGTGGCAGGGGGCTTGGAACTAGAAAATTTCTAAGGTGCCTTCCAACCCGAAACATTCTATGATTCTCTGTTTCGTGAGCAACATGGGAACCCAAACCCAGAGCATTTTAGGATCTGCATAGGCAGAAATAAATTAGGTGTCTAAAGTATATCTAAAGCCTGATCAAGCATGAGGAGGAAGTAAAACATTATGTGGAAGTCACAGTGCATTTTTGTAGATGAGATCCATACTGTATTTAGCCATATTTTTTTCCCAGGTCCAAATGATTCAGGTAAAAACACAGTATCTAAATGAACAGTTTTGATGAGGAGACTAGGAAGGGAGAGGGAGGAAACTAAAATGAGAAAGCTTGAAATAAAATAGGTTCAAACCACTAAAAAACATTATGAGACGTTAATGTGGCATACCAAAAGCTCAAAGCTTGCCTCTCAGTTGAATTTAGTTCAGCCTGGTCACTTCTGCATAGAATTACTCCTTGACCACTGTTTTTAAGACATTAATGGCTTATAGACTCCATCAGTATGGTTTTGAAAGTCTGAAGGAAAAATGATAATTGCCTTTAACTTTTTTTCTCTTAAGCCAGCTAATTATTCAGATTCTTTTTAGCACCCATCACTCCAGGCAACTGACTTGTTTGTTTTTGCTGTGTTATTTGTGCAGACGTGGGAGTCTTCACAGACTTACGAAAAGCTACAGCCCTCAATCATCAGTCACACCACAGCTAAGTAACAGCCTGACACACTGATCTACTCTTTCCTCACTGCAAACTGTGATAAGAAAGGACCATCTTGCAGTTTCCTGCTGTTTCTCTTTTTGTGCAAGAAAAACGCCTGCCATCTAACCTGCTCTCTGCTGGCAATCCAAGAGTGTCACAGACATCTCCCTAGCAGGAGAGCTGTAGTTTTTAACAATGAATACATCAGAGTGTAAATCTGACTGCTGTGAAACCACAGCCAAACAGAAAGTCTGCTTATGGTGTTTTCCCTGTTACATAAGACAATTCAGGCAAATCTCAAATGTATTTGCAAGTGCTCCGAAACCTTGTGTTACCCAAGGTTTGTCTGTCATAGTGGTGTCAGCTCTTGTGCTTGGATTCCTCCAAATTTTATCACGTCATTGTAGTGCCAGAAAATCATTCCATCATGCTGAACCACCTCTCTGTGAGGTCAGGGCAAGCAAAACTTGGAGCTGAGCCACCCAGAGGAGGAAGGGAGGAAGGGAGGAGGCCTGCTGATGAAGAAGAGACAAAACTGCCCCCTCTTACCCCAAAACACACCAACATCTGGAACCCTGCCAGTGACCCCTGGGCTCAACAGGACATATTTTGTAAACCTGAGCTCTGCCTTTCAACAGCAAAGTTGCTGATTGGGATCATTTTAGGATATCTGGAGCAGAGAGAATATCTCCTGCCCTTGTTTATTTTGCAGGATTTCCTTTTTTTTTACTAAATCTTTGACTTTATAGAGTTTAGCATTTATAATTTAATATTTACAAAGGGTTTCATTAACATTCCTAGAAGGCTACCTCCTTTTGCTTACATAAATTAGTATGAAATTCATTAGCCTTTCCTAAAACAATGGAAAAAAAAATCAAAGTGTTAAATTGGAGAAAATAACAATTAAGTTACTACATATCCACAGAATTACACATTCCTAAATAAAAGGGTGTTTACCAGAGTAAATTCTAATTACTTTCAGAAAAACTAGTGAGAACAACAAGAGATATTGATGTAAATATTTTAATAGCAGCACGATTGTTGCAGTTTTAACAGTCTGAGGGTATAGGAGAGGAATCATTAGTAAGAAGACACAATATCTTTTTATTAGTCTCACTGACACGGCTGTAAAACACCAGAAAATAATGGGCAAAGAGCACATAGCTGAGAAGAAAAAGAAAATCCTGAAATATGTTAAATCAGAGATGTGCCTCATAGAGGACCTCCCTGGACTGAGCTCTATTGAGGCTTCCAACACCATAAGGTTTCACCCTGCTGGGGTTCAGACTTTGCACAGAATGGGACAGCAAGGACCTGTTTAATACAGCTGTACCTGGGCATTCTTATCAATGTAAAAGGAACAAATCAACATGCCTGTTAGGAGAGGTTATGCATCATCAGGGCCAGGACAATGAACCTCAGGGAACAGGCTAAGAGATGTCACTCAATGTGATTTGTTCCACTGGAATTTTATTTATGACTGCTGTACTCAAAAGCACATTGAAGTGCTGGCCAAAGCAAGACTTACATTTAAATTTGGATTAACCCTGACTGAAGTTTATCCAGAAGAGGATGAATTTGTATTCATATCCAAGGCACAAGTAAACTGTTTTCTCTCTCATCCTATTAACTGCAGTTGAGCCACGTGGAAAAAAAGTGAAGTTTACTCATCTACTAAGGAAGGAAAAAGAATTGCAATGATTTATGATCAGACAGTTCCGTTAACTTGTAATGAAATGTAGGTGCTTATTACTGACATAAAATTTAAAACCTGAAACTGAGATAAAAACCTTTATGGGTATATCCCACAGTTCCAGCACTTTGTACATTAAATCAAGATGGCATGTTACAAAACAGTGGCCAAAACCAGGACTCACGATGGAAGAAAAATGTGGTGAGGGATCACTAGTCCATCAACCCTGTCTAACGTTACTAAAAGTCTATCTTTGAGTTCAATTGGCCTTTCCTTCCTGCACATGCCTCCAGGAGGGATCAGCTCCCAGCTCCCATGAGTTTTCCAGTCAGTTTGACATACATGAACCTAAACAGTCATAGTACCAAATCAGATGTGTGTAAACATACAAACCCCCAACTTTCAGTCAGTCACACGTTCTAAACAATTTGCTAATTTCACTTGATCTACATATATACATAGATGCAAAAACCCCTATCCTGTTTAACAAAATTATACAGGCACAGATTCACTGATGCTACTATATTTCTGCATTTCATTCTGACAAAGATGACAGAAGAAACAAAAGAAGAGGAAAGAGTATTCTCCTTTCAAAGAGCCAAATGAAAGAAATGCTTGTGAATACCAGGATTAATTTAACCCTAATTGCTTGAAATGCTCTGCACAAGCATCACATTATCCCCAAAGAAACAAAAGGAATTGGGATGTTGCCCTGCAGCACATTGTTTTCCAGCTTACAAAACCAGAAGTTATTGAATGCAATTGAATGTGCAAGCTGGTCACCAGGAAGACAATGGAAACCTAAAACCAGGCTAGAAGTGGGGAATTCCCTTGGGAATCTACCAACCACCCATTTCCATACAAGAAGGGAGACTCCAGAAAGGTTTTTGTTAAAATATTGGCTAGATTTGGCTTCAATGTTAAGAGTTCTTTTAAAAACATGTTTCTACATTTCTTGTTGAATCTGTGAAGGTTCTGTTGAACAAGAGCAGTGTCCAAGAAAACACCACTCCTCTAGGAATGCCAGCTGCCGAAGGTAGCTTTTATATGTATTGAGATTGAGGCACCACAAGTGCTGAGAAATGGTAGAATATTAAGTTTCTGATTTTTTTGGGTAGTTTTGGTTTTGTTTTTATAGAGTTTTTTTCAAGTTAAACAGGGAGAACAGAAAAAAATCCTCCAAACTGTTGTAACACTTGGAAAGAACACATTTCCCTCTGAATGAAAATAGTCAAACAGCATATCTGACTGAGGTATTTAGATTCACACTATTTTCTGTTGTAGTGGCCACTCTGTTGAAGAAAAATGAGTTTTGTACTTTTCCAGATCATCACAAGTTTTGAAGTTTTCCTCTAAAAGGAATAAGAAACTTTGTTCTTTTCTCTCCCTTGACTTAACAAGCTGAAGTAAATCACAGATCTTCTTGTTTTACTATAACCTGCTAGGTCCAGGGAGAGAAAAAAAAAGCATCTCAGTTTTGTATACGCTGGTGGCTTTATATTTCAGCTGTAATATACATTAATACAGTTTCTGTGGAGCAACATACTATGCATTAACAGAACTTTTCTAACAGTCTTTTCTGTCAAATAACTACAGCTGTGGTAACTTTAGGTTTTATTGTTCATGACTATGCAAAATATTACTGACCATCCGATAAATCTTCCTTTCTAGATTTCTGAGCTACAAAAGAAATGGTTTAACTCTTTTACCTTGCTCTTTCCTACTGAATACGCTGTAAAATGCTTAAAAATGAATTATTGTGTAAATTCTCAAGCTGAAGTTTTTATGTAAATAGTCCACACACAATTTATAACATTCTTGTTTGTGTAACATTCCGGCTTATTGGCATTTGTCCTATGAATATACTGTTTTGGAAATTATGCACCAGGGTTATAAAACATTGTTTTCCCAATACACCATTTTAAGAAAAAAAAATAATAAAAATCAGTCTTTAAAGACTTGACTGGTAAAATATTTTAAACTTAAAGATCAGGGTGAATATGTACTTTCATGAGGTAAGGAAAGACTAGCTCAGTAGTAGAGTAACGACCTTTGCAATTGTACAGGCATCCAGTGAAGGCCACACGGCTTTGGGACAGGCATGGATATTATTTATATCACAGAGACCTTGGGAGTGCTGGCCAGCTCATACTGACAGCAAGAACAGCCACGGCTGGAATAAACAGATTCCAAGACAGAAAAAAATGGGTGGTATTGAAGGAACCATCCTCAGAGCAGCAAGTTCTTCATTCATATAATGACAATTTTTTTAATTAAATCCCTGAATCTTTCTTTCTTTGTATTCCCTCAAGTGTATCTTAGGCTCCAGAAAGATGAAAAATACCAGCAGCCAAACATTCCCTCAGGAAGAGGAGATTGAAAGGGAAAAACGAGATCCCCTTACACTAACTCAAATCTGGACATAAAGTGATCAGAACGAAATGGTTCCACGTACACAGAGTAACAGGAGCTCATTTCTGTTCTGTAAGGTTGTGATTTGGCCATGGACTCCAACTGGATTGACAAGAGATAATGTTTTATCTTCCCAGTATATTAAAGACACTCATATCAGGCTTAAAACCACAAAAATCAAATCAAACTAACAAGCTAAATAATGGATGAAAAGGCAGTAAATGAGGGAGAGAAGTAAAATATAGGCTAAACTAAGCTTCACAGGAATTATAAAGGTCATTTCTATATATAAATAATTTTTTGAGCTTTAAAGTCATATCAATCTCACAATTATTAGTGCAAACTTTTAAAACATCAATATTGTGGTACCACTAATTTCCATTTGTTGCTTGGTTTTTTTCTTGCATTGGACCTTTACTTTAAGTGCTCAGTGTGGCCTTGATTCTGCAACAACAACAACAAAATAAATGGAGAAACTTTCTCCTGCTTTGCTCATTCCCTCCCATAACTGCTTTCCACAGGAGATGGCAGGTATCAATTTGGATGTTTTTCCCCCCACAGAATATAAATGTCATCATGGCACTGGAGAACCCTATAAAACAATGAAACCATTTAAATATATAATTCTTCAGATGCTTGCTAAAGCCATGCAACTTAAGCAAGTCAGGCAGGAATCTGAGCAGTGCTACAAGTCCTGTGCTGAACAGAGGCTTCTGAAACCCCTTTGGCTGCAGTGGCACTCTACCATCTGCACAAGGCTGGGCTGGGAGGGATCAGGATTTAATTAGGAGTACAGGAGACATCGAGCCAGCACTTTCAAAGCATTCAGGCCCTAGGCTTCCTTCGATCACCTTTTCCCCCTCCAAATCCAATCCTTCTGCCTCGAACTTCCCGAATACTGACTCTGCATTTTCCATATCCGAGAGCCTGTTATGGCCTCTTCACACTGCTGCTTACCTGAAATCCATAAAGGAGAGCTGCTAACAGGATGCTGCATGAAACTGTATGACCATGATCATGTAATGAAGAGGTTATTACAGACAGGCATAGGAGGGATAATGTGCTTTACATCAATTGGGGGTCTCCAGAACAGTAATTTTAATTTCCTTCCCAGCTTTCATTCTACAGTGGAGAAAAGCAACCTTTATAACACCAACAGACTACAAATAAGCAAGTAAGGCCTAGAAAATCAAGTAGACTCTTCTTTACAGAACAACAATCAGCTTCTGATCCCAATAGTGTGGGGAAAATGTTTCCTCTTGTACACCACATCAGAATTTCTTTGGGATTAGGTTTCCAGGAGAAGAACCTGTAGCGGTTTTATTCCCAACCTAGCCTAGCCTGCTGCATCCATTTGCTTTCAAAACAGATGGTACCTGGCACTGCTGAACATTTTAACTTCTCCAGTTTCTATTGGTCCACAATTCATACATACCATGGAAACACAGAGTGGTTTGGGTTGGAAGGGACCATCTCATTCAAAGATCACCACATTTCCCCCCGCTGCCATGGGCAGGGATACGTTCCATGAGACCAGGCTGCTCAGAGCCTCATCCAACCTGGCCTTGAACACTTTCAGGGATGAGGCATTCACAGTTTCTCTGGGCACTCTTTCAAATGTCAACCTTAAAGGACTGGCTGTAAAAAACCTTCCCCAGCAGCCTGGGGATTTGGCACGGGAGGAAGACAGGCAGACAGCAGCACACCAGGCACTGCTCCCTTGCTCTGATCAGCAGGCGTGTTACAGACATTTGCTCAAAGGCTCCTGCCTGAAAAGAGAGCCACAAACAAGGATTTTCTCTCTTTCACAGTCAGCTGTCCTTACTGAATCCAGACTACGTGGCCTCATGCTCTTTGTGAGTTTTCTTACTGGTGAGATGAGCCAACGTGGTGCCTTCTCTGTTCACTTCTCAGAGCTTAATGTCTGAATAAGCAAAATAAAGAAGCCTTCATTCTTCCCAGACATCAGACAAAATGATATCACCTCCAGCCCATGTATAAACAGATTCCTTAAATCTTTTCAGAAATTAATCAACATCAGTAAACACTTAATTTCCTTCCTCTAGGGAAGCCCTCTATCTTAGACTGTGCTATTTGCCGTAGGAAAGGCAGCCAAACATTTTCTTGGGTTTAGTTTTTGCACTATTTTGTCTACCCAAACAGCATCCGGATAGTTTTCTCTCTCCCAGCTCAGGGATAACAGAGCTGGGAACTACCACAGCCCTCAGCAGCAGATGAGACACAGCCAGGGCTCCTGACACATGGCTGCCTCCACAGCCTGATGCCTCAGACAACCTTCGAGGTGATGGCTTTGTAGCAAGTGTCTGGTGTGCTTGTAAACGCCTCCCTAAGAGATTTAAGCACATCGCCTTATCAGCACATTTGTCTGAATTGATAAAGACACAACAGCCTTAGCAGTTAAGATTAAAAACCAGCTTAGTTTAAGTCAGGAACCATGCAAGACTACACAGTTGTGCTCCCCTTCAAATATCCCCTTGTTCAAATTACAGAGGTCAAAAGCTTTTTCTTTTAATTTGTTACAAAATACCAAGAGAAATTCCAAAAGAGAGAAAAGAAATGAGGAGGAAAAAATGGTGGGGTTCAAGAAAATTCCTGAAGTGGAAATAAGCAAAAGATACATCCATGTAAAGAAGAAATGATAATGTTAATGATAATAACAATAACAAAATCAATAATCATCATTTCTTACAAGAAGGAGCATCTCCCTTCCAAGGTTCTCCTGGCTCTGCTTCATAATTTTCATGGAGGTGCAGCTTTTTGACACTTCTGAGAAGAGCCACTGGCCTTCATCACCACTTCCCTCCCATGCTGATGGGCTGCAGGTGGCTCTGCTCCCTGCAACAGGCAGTTGTTGCAAAGGAATTTCCCTGGAAAGAGTTCACTTTTTAACCCTGCCCCTGCCAGATCCTCCTGTAAAGGGATTTGACCCACCACTTCCTTAGAAGTCATGCACACCTGGACAGCACTTAAGGGGAGGCAGAGACTCTAATCAGGTACTTTTCAGTGTGTGTGCTGCTCTCCTTAGTAGCAAGGCCACAAAATGGCAAAAATCACAAAAAAAAAAGGGCTCTAAACTGAAAGAGGGTGGGTTTAGATTATATATTAGGAAGAAATTCTTTCCTGTGAGGATGGTGAGGAGTTGGAACAGGTTGCCCAGAGAAGTTATGGACGCCCCACCCCTGGAAGTGTTCAAGACTAGGTCAGATGGGAATCTGAGCAACCTGGTCTATCATCTCCCTTGGGACCCTCAGGGAGGGCAGGGTCCAGCTGGCTGGAGGTGTCAGTAGGATTCATGTCTGTCCCCACCTCAGAGACTGGTTTTAAATTTGGCCATGCCACATACCAACACCTGAGCATCCTGATATCTGTTCAGGGCTCAGAACCCTCTAGACATTAAGGTGCAAAGCTCTTTCCATCCTGTTGCGATTCACAGGCTTGGGCTGGCTCTTAGAGAGGCGAATAAAACCAAGGTATTTTTCGTTTAGAAAAATAAGGCAGCTCTGCCCACTTTCCCTTTCTTCCATTAACTGAGGAGCTCTCATTCAGTTTATGAAACACCTAGACAAATTTACTCTCGTCCTTTCCTAGACCTCCTAATTTTGGTAACAGCCCTTTTGTTAACACTCATCCCTTCAGATGTGGTTCCTGACAGTCGGCGGTGATGGTACAACTGAGGACAGATTTTCAGGAGTCTGCTGAATGTGTGCATCACCAGGCACCACAGACCATGCATCCCAGTATTCTTCCCAGAGTCCCATAAGCTTAGCACCAAAAGCTTTTCTGATAGCAGTGCTTTCACAATGAGCCACTGGAAATCGGAACAGAAAAAGGCCTTTCCACTTTACATGAAATTACTTATACCACCAGAGGATGGAGAGTAGCTCTATAAGGCAGGTGTCATGCCTGGAGGGTAGATTGAGGTTTCAATCCCTTAATCCAGTGATTATTTTTATTTTTATAGTATTCAAAATTAATAGGGAGAGGTATGCTGAAACAGCAGTTCCTGACTGGCCGTAAGAAAAAAATCAGTGTGTCTTACTAGGACTGGAGTGACTGGTCATGCTTGTGAGCATCATTTCAAGTATATTGGGAACTTAGGCCTGGAGTCTTGGCTAAACCCATGCAATTTACAGTCTCTGCAATTCAAATGAAATTTTCAAAAGTCTGCTCAAGGTGGGTTAAAAATCCAGAGTTAACTTTTTTTTTTTTAATAAAAGAGATGTTTTCTTTTATAAAACTGGGCTCTTGGTGACTGTATTTCCCTGCAGCTTTGGCATGTGTTTAGCCTGAAGCTACTGGGGGGATCACGCAGCTCACGGCACAGTCCCTGCCACTTGTTTGCACCTTTGCTGTGCTGTGCAAGTGCTCCAGGGCAAGTGGAGAAGGAGACTCATCCATGAAAAACAGTACTGCCTTGGGGGGTCTGCTCAGGCTGTGGCACTCCTTCCTAATGTAAACCCCAATGCCTTTGGAATTGCAGTGAATGGAACCAAACTCTGGGAACTTCTGCTAGAGCTGATTCCTTTTGTAGGTTCTCCCACTCTTGTCCAAGTCGGGAGAGTGGAGAGTGGGAGAAACATCTGAAATATAAGCGTGGAAATTCTGATACTGATTCAGAGTGGTGATCCACCTTATCCTTTCTCTCAGAAGAGAGGTCTCAAATAGAGAATGAAAGTGGAAAAAAGGTCCCCAGGGAAAACACTGTGAATTAATGGCTGATTTATCACACAAAGCATGAAGATCTCTTATTCTTTTTCTCTTTTCATTCCCACAGTACTTTTTAATCCTGCATAATACAGATGGGAATTTACATAAATTTCTCAGTTCCTATTAGATCCTTTATATCAGTAATGACTTCTCAGAAAGACTGTCACACATCTGTTACAACCTGCCAATACCTATAAGAGTGTGTTTGTGTGTGCATATTTTCTAACTTTTTAAAGTGCTGTCGTATTGTTCTGTACATTCTGTTAAAAAAGCCAAGAAAAACATAAATAGCAGCAACCAGCTATTTAAGGACAGAACAGGAAAAAACACCATGGATACATATATTTGGAAAACAAGGGGGAAGGATTTATAGTTTTATGCTGCAATTTACAGTCACACACCTTGGAGGGACTATAAATATTAATACTATTCTTTCAGCAGTAAAGTATCTCTCCCTTTACCCATCCGTCTGGTGACTGAGCAGCCTTCTTCTCTCATTGACTATTTTTAAACTTGGGTGCACTGGACACAGCCAGAGCTATAGAAAATTACCTGCATTTACTTTTCACCTTTCAAATTCTGAAGAGGAGAAGTAGGAATTTAGATGGGCTCTTTGTCAACATGCCTAAGGGACCACAACACCCACATTTCTGTTTCTGAATAGATATCCCTGGCTGGAGAGAATTCCTTCCTGCTATTCTTGAGCAGTGGCTGAAGCCTGGCACATGAGCATACTATCAGTTTAAAAGTATTTTAAGGCCTACTTTCTCTTAGGCTTTTGGGGGATTGTTACTGAAAAATCCTCTGCCAGGTTAAACATTTGTGTTTGGCTTTGTGAGGCCAGAAACCCAATTTGCTAACGTTTCATACTGATCCAACTCCCACAACCAAACAGAGATTAGATTGGGACACTCTCACAGAACTATCACAAAAATTTTCTGGTGTTCCGTCTCCTTCTGTTATCTTTGAGGATCATTTTCCCATAAAAATGAAAGCTACCAAAAAAACCCACTTGAATTTTCTGTGCTAATTCCTATAGAATGAGCATCAGTCAGAGAGCTCTGATGGGACTGGCAACAGCCACCGCTCTCCGCCTACTGGGAAGTTAATGCCAGATGAAAACCTCTCTTTATCCAAAACTCAGATGTTCAGCTAAATCATTACATATGTACTTTATATTACCTATTACACACGACACAAAATATTCGCCTGATTTTAATTAGACCGATGTTATTTGACCATCAGGGGGAAACCAGAATTAGATCAGAGTACAAAAAAAGACCAGGTAGCATTTAAGCAATACCAGAGTATGTCTGTGCTGTTGCTGAAGTGTCTGTCACAGTGGAAATGTGAAGGTCTATCCTTCATTCTTTCAGAAACTCTCACATTAAATTTGCTTGCTGTAAAGAAGTAACACTAAAAAAAAAAAAAAACCAACTGCTTTTAAAATGGAGTTGGACATGCTCAAGAAAGGGTGTCAGTATATCAACCTTACAATAGCCCATCTCACAGCTTCAGGAGGTCCCACGTAGATAAATATATACACATAGCACAAGTCAGCCTGGCTTTCTAAAGTCAGAGCAGGAAAAAAATTGCCACATACTTTTCCTGATTTCCAGGTGTTCAAACCATCCAGCAGCAACTCCGTTACTGGAATCAGGCATTGATTACCAAAATGTTCTTAATATATTTTTATATTGTGAATTAGTTACTTATTCAATATCCCCCATGAGGGAAGCATCTTTCTTTTTGTTTGTACTGCCCCAGTGCCTTGCCTTCCAGGGCAGGAGGACAGAGCTAGTCTGAATTTATTTAACAGTAAGTCATCTTCAGTGGGATCTCAGCCCATTCTGAAGTTGACAAGCACGGAGGCTTTCATCCAATGATTGCCAAACTGAATTTCAATTACCAGAAAAATATATTCCCAGATCTACCTGTGTACTTCAGTGATTCCTGCTCAATTTGATGTAGGATGTTCTTTCCTTTCCCCTTACAGGTGACAGTCATTTTTATTCTGTTTAGAATTGAAGTGGTGACCTGCAATTAACTGATAAACAATAAAGGATTATTTCTGTTACGCTTGAGATTCAGAGGAAATTGTTTTACACTGATCTGTGTAAAGCCTTAATGGAAGATGAGCTGACTTGGAAAGAAGTGCATGAGCATGAGGAGCATTTGGGCTGTTGACAGCTTTTGTCTCTCCTCTCCTCCTTTCTCACTCTTTTTCCACTTGTTTTAAAGCTCCTTCTGCAGAAGATCAAAGCATTAGCAGCTGAATTGATGCTAATGGGTTGGACGACACTTTTTAAAGAACCCTGAAAATTTTACTTTGTTTGTTTGGGGTTTTTTCCCCTCAGAAGAGTGCCCAGCTGAAAGTGTATTTGACACTATTAGCAGAAATTCCGTCTGCCTTCCTAGCAAATCACTTTTCTACCAAACCCACTTTAATATTTGTGAAATGACCAAACACCTCATTACGCAATGTCTTTGATCCTGTCGCAAAGTAGGTACTCCAAAGCAGAGAATTTCAACAGGATTAAAGTAATATTGGAAACATAAGGAGTTAGTGTTCGAATCCATCTGTAACCCTCCAGCACCAGAGCCACTCCGCCAGTAACAGCCAGACCAAACCCTAGCTCTGATTTCCTGCTTTATTTTTCACTCCTTTTAAGCTATAACATCGCTAGATGATGTTTCCCATCTCTAATTTTGAAGGACAAAGACAATCCCGGAGAGAAAAGCAGAGCTAAGCGACCCAGGGAAGCCACTCCGGGGTCAGGGCGCATACGGGGAACAGCTGGATCCCAAACACGGGGCAGGCTGACAGTGAGCTCATGCAGCTGAGCGTGGGGGAAGGCAGCTCTGAGGCTGCCCAAAATGTCACTGCAAACAAACCCTCTCTATTCCCAGATGAATCACTGCTGTGTGCGCAGAGACTGTGGTGGAAATACAAGGGAATACACCAAAATGAGTAACTTTGGTCATGAAATCACTGCAGCACATTTTAACTGCCCCCCAGTGCAGGACACCTCAGCACTGCATCCAAACCTATTGCACATGCAGTGGGTAAACCTTCAGTGATTTATCAAAAGTTTAGGGTTTACATTTGTTTATAGAAATGGGTAAATGCTTGAAAGCTAGGAAATTCTTTCCAGTCTTATCTGAAACATCATAAACTTCCTTAAAAGGTAAGTTTGGGAGCACACTTTCATGATGAATTCCTGGGGCTTTGAAGATGTTATTCTGCTTGGAAAGGTACAACAGCTTTGGGCCTTACTGAAACATGGCTTTCCTCACTGTAATTTGAAGTATTTTCAATAAGTTCAAGTAATTTCAAGTAATACTCTTGTGCCAGAACCTTAAATCATTGCAAATGGTCAAGAAAAAAACCCATGACTGTATAGAGTGTATATACATATAGGTAAATGTACAGTTATCTGATTTTATAATATGGTCACCTATTTAGCCAAAGAAGATTTTCAAAATAAAAGAATAACTTTTGGTGTTCTTTTTCTAAAACATTTATCACTTCTTATTTCCTTCAAAATATCTGTTTTCTTCTGATGATATTGAATTAGCACAGAAGCAAAACAGACCAAATTTTACCTGTAGCATAACTAAGGGGTTTTGAGTGATGTTTATGACTCCACCACTGAATTGGTATTTTTGTTTCACCCTTAATTTGTGAATCAGATTCTGCTCCTGGTTACCTCTGTGTCTGAGATAGCACAGCCTGAGACACTCAGAAGGGCAGATTTAAATCCCAGCAAAATCCACACTATGAAGATTTGTCTGCCAGCAGAGAGATTTTGGGGCTGCCGTGGAGCACAGCGAGAGTGCCTGGCTTGCTGTGACAGACTGACTCTATCAGGTTTCAGTTCTTCTGCCTCCTCCAGATTCTGCTGATTTTCTCTCTGATTAAAATGCAACCAGTGTAACTGAGGTATTAGGGAAAAAAAAAAAAACCAAAAAAGGAATGGCAAAACCTCAGTAATGCTGGGTTATGTTTAACTGGTACTGACCGAGAGAACTCCATGGATCTCTGCAGCATAAAAAGTATTGAAAGAAATGTTGTAGGGAGAAACTGAGCTTCTGTCACTTTAAATGTTGTTAGTTATGAAAACAAGCTTGACTGCTGAGTGAACATATCATTTGGAGAAACAGGGCTTGCAGAACCACAGCAGAGAGACTAAAACACAGGATAAATAACCACGGCAGTGCCGGCCTTCAGCACCATCACAAACTATTTATCAGCAAACTACATTTGGCTGAACAAGCAGTTTTCTTGTGGATAGAACACCTCTCAAAGCAGAGATTAATTCTGCTGATGGACTTTCCTTACCTCTGTGAAAAAGGCATTATGTGCTTGATGGTGATGCCCAGCAAACCAGGGGAGTTTTGGATGATGCAAAATGTGCCAGCGCTTCACTTCTGTCTTGCGGGCAGGATACCAGGGTGCTGGATGGTGCTGCCAGGCAGCCCAGCAAAACACAGCATTTTCCAGGCTATTTTCACAGGATGTCACACAACTGTACACACAAAAGGTTCCAGTACATTTTGCATCTGATTCTGAGCTCAGTTATCTGAGTGTCAATCAGAAATAACTCCCATGAAGCCAATGGAGTTCCACTAATTTAAAAATAATGGGAATGGAGACTCGAGCTGAGTTCTCCCTCTCCCTTACTTTGTGCCAATTACTGCCTTCTATTGGGGCATATTTTTCCTTATGAGGCTACAAGCCTGAGGTGGATTTCATAAACCAGCACTGCTGTGTTTTGTCTCTGTCACTGAGAGCAGCAGTGTGGCTCTGCAGCCACAGCCCCACCACTCCTGCCCATTGCACTAAGGTGTTATCAGCTAGGGGACACCTAGAAATGCGTGCTATCAGCTGGGGAACATCTAGAAATCGATACCACCTCACACCATTCAGATTACTCAACCTAAGAAGAAACACATTTTCCAATGCACTGAGGTCTGGGCAGGTGGTAGATTGTTCTCTTCATTCAGTGCTAATATCAGTTTATCTTTCTGAAAAGGATTTCTTCACTTCTATTTGCATTTCAAGACCATGGAATTGCAAAGCACTTTGGGTTAATTTTAGCCTGACTATCTCCCTCCCTCCTGAAAAAATGCAACCAAGTGTTCTGTGGCCCGAGGTGATGCCAAGAGATGCAATATGGGTTAAAAAAAAAAAGAAAATGGGAGAGGAGAAAGTCACAGAAAATAAGGGACAAACAGGAAAGAAAATGACCATTTGAACAAACTCAGTGAAGTTTGCTAGTTCCTCGAGAGACAAAAACAGCTTCAGCAAATACTGTTTTGGATCGTTCAGTGCTGTTTTCTCTCACCAGCATTTTGTGGAATGATTCTAGCAGAGCTTTACTGGTCAGACTGACAATATATACAATGCTAATACAATAATAAACATCCAGAGTCATGACTCCAGAGCCAGGCTGTTGATAGAGGAAAGCTTTGGAAACACAATGGTTTACTGAGGGTAGTCCCCCTTCTCCCAATCCCGGCAAGTTTATTTATTTTTTCAGGGTCTTCTTATCACGGAGTATTAAAAACAATCCTTCCCCTCCAAAAAGAGAGAACCACCCAGCAACACAAAGAGGAGTGTTCTTGTAAAGACAATGTGCAGATAGCAAGAATAAGATTGCTATTTTTTGCTGCTTTAAGGTTGAATGTTTGTTCCCACTTAATCCATAATAAGCCTATCTTTATTTCAATGAACTCATTCACTATATAAATGCCAGCAGACTCTTCCAACAGTATTTATGGAAATAAGCCACTTTGACAATGCTCCGCTATGTTTCCTGTTATTATGAAAGCAACCTAAAGTGATTAGGTCTTGATAACCCCATATTTTGGAATCACTGGATGTTAAATTAGTTTATTTTATAGAAAAAGTTTAGCCAGGAACTATATAATTGGTAAGACACAGAAGTGCCCTGCTTTATGTAGGAAGAATTTGTGGATGCTCCATCCCTGGTAGTGTCCAAGGCCAGGTTGGATGGGGCTCTGAGCACCCTGGTCTAGTGGAAGGTGTCCCTGCCCATGGCAGGGTTGGAATGAGATGATCTTTAAGGTCCCTTCCAACCCAAACCATTCTGTGGTTCTCTATAGGGTCCATGTGCACAGAGCATAGGGCTGATGTGGGGCTGCATTGAGAGGGTTAAATTTCTGTTTGGCTGTCCCTCCATCAGCACTTTGGTAAGTGCTACATGTTCTCTGAAGTTTTTCCCAGATTTACAGCTTCTAGCTATAATTGATCACCCATATATAGATCACATAAACTGCCAAAAGAAGTGTGATATAAACATGTGGGAAAAGTCATCCCAGGCCAGGAAAGACTGAGCAACAAAATGTAGGTCAATTACCCCAGTTCTCTGCAGACTGTGGAACTATGGAATGGGCCTAAATGCTACCCACATATCACTGCTTATATCCAGGATTTGGAGGATAATTCTTTAATTTGAGCAGAAACAGAAAGGGCCCTGTAGCCTGAGTTCTTCTAGATGGAACATGCTCTGGTAAATGGTGCTACATCCTCCTGATATATTACCAAGATGAGGCTCAAACAAGGAATATTTGGTATTTTTTTAAGTGTCAGGAACTAATGACTCTCTTTGCTTTGAGAATGAAGTTTTCAGTGAGAACGTAGCACATTTTAAGTGGGGAGAGGAGGGGAGGAGAAGAAAAACCACAGCTGGTGTCCTCAGGGGAAAAAAAAGAGAGAGGCAAGTCTACAGTGGGGAGCTCCTTAAAACAGTCTTTCATGTGGTTCTGCATCAGACAAACTCATTTATTGAGCTATTTCAGCATTTTTGGTTAGTGGGTGACCAGATCATTGTGGTGTAAAATATAGTTTTTATGTATGTTTCTCTTTGTTCTTTATTCTTGACCCCAAATCCCACCAGCCCAGGGAAATCTAAGTCATTAGCTATATTGCTGAAGGCTACTGCAGTATTTTTGTGCATAACTTGAAGAGAGGAAACTTTCAATGCTTCAATCTGCATCCTACCACTTTATCCAATATCACTTCTCATGTACTTCCACTTCAGCCTATCAAGGTTTGTGGGTTCTCTTATCCCAAGGAGGATGTCTGAGCACCTATATTCAGGTATAAAGCACTGTCCTCTGAATGCATCTCTGTTTTCGGTGCCCAGAAGCCTGCATGTGTGATGGGGTTTAGAGCTGCAGCCCAGGCAAACATGCCCAGCCACTGCAGCACATCCTGGAGAGGCAGACCTTGGTAGAGCAGGGACTGGTTTGCGGAATAATCAGAATTTCCATTATGGTAAAAGGCAAAGGCATCTGTTTTTCGGTTTGTTTTTTTTTTTAAAAGCAAAATAAAAGTTCTCCTCTGTTTTGCACGTGCATGTTATGCCCACAAACCTGAGCGCAGTGTTTGACTGAGCTCCCTTTAGAGCAGCTGCTTATGGAGAAACAGCACCAAATGAAAAGCAGCACACAAAGACACCCATTGGCCCATCCTGCAAGGCTGGGAACCCAAAAGAGACATTTGCTAAACAACGTGTGTTTTTAAGCACAGACTTGGTGGAAACATTAAAACCGGGATCAGCAACTACCATAAACACGTGTTCCTTGAAGCATCCCAAGACAAGCAGTTTGTTTGCCATCACTCCCAATGCTGGAGGTCCTTCCACAGACACGATGTAATGCTGTGTGCTTAGATTTTGGGATAGCAGAGAACTCATAACTTCAGGAACATCGTGTTGGGACCTGGCACCAAACGAGATCCCCGTGGAGTCTGAGTGTGTGTGCACTCCATGCCTATCAGGCAGTTTTAGAGCCCTATCATGCAGCAGCCTCACCTCTGCTTTACTTCTCTTCTGGTTCCACGCAGCAGCAATGCCCCTGCTGTGCTGTGGCTCTCACACTAAAGGAAGCTGCCTCTTCCCACCAGCCTGGCACCCCTTACACTGCTCTGAGATCAGATGCACTTCTGGGCAGCCCTGGCCTGGGAATGAGGAGTCCTGCTGGTTCTAGTCTGTGAGCTCCACTGAACGTCCAGGGTTCAAAAGAAGCCAGGTTTCACTCTCTTGGCTTGATTATCTCCTGGGAAGCCAGCTGGGAAACAGAGATGTGGTCATGTAAATCGGCTCCAAGTGGGCTGCGAACATAAAAGGCCTCATCGGCTCAAAGCATCACAGAGGCTCCAGATCACTGGACTCAAACTGCCAAGGGTAACCTAAAACACCTGACTGCCTCATGGAAGTTAACGTTCTAAACGTTGGGGATCAGCATAGTTTGGAAATGACCAGATTTTATAAGAATAACAGAACATTCTCACAACACAGCATGGCCTCACCAGACCCTCACATCTTACCCCACCAGCAGGAGACCTTACAGCTCGGCTTGTACTTATTGTTTTATTATTATTACTACTGTTAATTGTATTATTATTAAATTTATTATTATTATCACTGTTAATTGTATTATTATTACCTTTATTATTATTACCTTTAATTCTGTGGTGAGCAAGTTGGAGTGCTAGTTTAACAATGCCAGTTGAAGAGCTGCAAGGAGATCCCAGAGCCCCAGGAGCACCCAGTCGCACTCTGAAGGGCCATTTCCTCACTATAAATGTCAGAAATCAGGAATAAAGAGGAAGGAATTTGTCCTACCACAGCCGCTCCCAGGGCAGCAATCCTCAGTGATGTATGGAGTGGAAAATATGTCAAAGCAGTTTAGCAGGAAAGAAAAAAAATCATGATGAAGAGAAGGGCGGCTGACTGACAAAAGAGTCATGAAACAAACATCCAACCACAAATAATTTGTTGGTTTTATTTGTTCACATTATCCTGCTGACACGGCATGATTTTCCCTGCTGACTGTGCTTGCCATATCAGCACTGAAGTCTGGCAAACTTGGAGGCCGCTTTCTCCAGAATAAAAGCGATCATAATCCATAGGCAACTCCTTGTGTGTCGCCCGTGTCCACACGTGAGATCGGTATGGGACCATGAAAGAGATGCCAGGATTAAGTAGAAAGATTAAACAAAAAAGGTCTGTGTGATGGTTGACTATTTTAGCAGCAAATCTGGCCTAGAAGAAAGAAAAACAAAAGGAAAGGCTCACGCTGGAAGCCGCACCCCGGTGCCTTTCCAAGGTGGACGTTTCTCTCCTCCATGAGGGTTATGTCCGATATGGAAGGTCATCTGGAAGTCACGTGTCACCCTCCCAATCACTTTTTAATCCTCAATAAGCAAAGAACCTACTAGAAGCAGAAGAAAGTAAAGCACCATAGAGCAGTTAAGATTTTAAAGGGCCACTTAAAAGGAACCTTAAAAGTTTTGTTCCACAGACCTCTCAAGAGTTTAGGAAAATATAAAGGATCCCTTGAAAACATTAGGTTGCCTGCTGCTTTTTGTTTAGGAATCTCCATCCAGCCGTCACAAGAAAGATACACAGGCTCTTGGACATTTCCCTAACAGTTCTTGTTTTAGGTAATGTAAATAACATTTTTTACATTAACATCTTATTTATGTAGAATCTTCTGTCTCAGCAGATGTCCTACAGCTGTAGGTGTATAAAATACAAAGCAGGGCTGGGGGCAGGAGGCGAGGATTAATCTCTCCCTTGCACACAGGCAACTGAGGCAATTCAGTGGTGCCATGGAAGTGTTATCAGCTCATATCACACAAGCTGCGTATCAGGCCCAGAGCTGAAGCTCTGTTTGCCTAAGACACAATTTGTCTCATCTCTTGATGTCCCACATATTACATTTTGAAGTCAAAGACGTAGAAGAAGTCTAATTATTCGTAGAGAAGCAAATTGGGTTTTTTAGGTAGAACAGAATCACAGAGTGACAGAAAGGTTTGGGTTGGAAGGGACCATGAAGATCATCTCATTCCAACCCTCCTGCATTGGACACCTTCCACTACCCCAGGTTGCTCAGGGCCCCATCCAACCTGGCCTTGAACACTTCCAGGGATGGGGCATCCACAGTTTCTCTGGGAAACCTGTGCCAGGGCCTCACCACCCTCACAGGGAACAATTCTTTCTACTAATGCAGATTTCCCCTACTGCAACCACTCACAGATGTCTGTGGACCTGTGCTGCTATTCCTAACTAACCACAGAGAATCAGCTCTTCAGCTGCTATAAATCAGACAAGTGCCCTCGTTTGCAGCAAAAAGAGGCCAGTTTTGCACCAGGACTAAAAACTCTTCAGAGTAAAAAAAACACCATGAGGCAGTTAAACCCAGGAATCTGTACTATTTAATCTTATTAAAACCATTTATTAAAGGCAGATTTTAGCTCCACAACCTGTTGCCTGTTGTTCAGGAACCCCACAGTTTTGCCTATTGCCTTTGTTTTCCAGGCACTATAAAGTCTGCAGCTTTGTTTTTCACCAAGTGACAGGGTCTCCTGCCAAAGGGCAGGGAAGTGCTGATGGGACAAATTGGAAAAGGTTCTCCTTGTTGTTATACCACAGCTTTTCTCTTGTCACTGACATTTTCCAGATTAAAAACTCTCAGTGCTCCACAAGAGTCATTTATAAGTGAAAAGAAAAAAAAAAAATTCAAAACCAGCTACAGAGAAACCCTATTAAAAATCCGGGACATAGTGTACTGCACAAGCAGAACGGTTAGATATGAACATGCCTGGCTATTTCATGGATGGAAAAAGAAAAATTGACCCAATTACAGACTTGTCATACTCCACTTCTTTCTTCAGAGTATTGGATGTCACTTAAACCAAACCAAAGAGCCAAGCTCATTTCCCGTGACAAACATCCAGGGACATCTTAAAGTCAAAACAGAAGCAACCAAAATCAGAAGGCAGAGGAAACTTTGACAAAGCTTCAGAACCTCGTCAGATGCAATTATTCAGTGAGTGCACTCCAATCAATAAAAAAGAAGGGCCCTCTTTGCCACAAACAGTATTGGAAGGTTTTATGGAAGATGCTATTTGCAGCATCAGCTTAATAAAAACTGCCCTCAGTTTTAATGCTAAAAACAGGTGAGTAAAACCAATACTGAGAAAAGCAAATGGGGTACAGAACAGCAAAAAACAACAGAATCTCTGCTAGCAGTAGGAAAAGAGTCAAAGGGAACAGAATTTAATATAATGTCCCTCATAATAAACTCCACCTTACTGCAATTAAAAACTTCAACCAAATCAGTTCTGTTGAAGTAATGACAATATTTTTTCCTCTTTCACATGACTTGAGCTCCAAGCAACTTTGGGAGAAGAAATGGATCAAACTGTTAAACATAATAAGATTAGAAAAGCTCCAAGTGACACCCATATATAGTGCATGGTTTGCCCCAGCTAGAAAGTAATTTGCTAAAAAAACTAAGGCAACAAGTTTTGAGCATCACTGGCACTTACCAGGAATGACCTCCCTCAGGAGAAGCAGAGAGCAATTGTCATCCTCAGCAATTGTCATTTGTTCCATCAGTATCTCTTTTCTACTCGTTGTGCTTTGAGTGATTGGGTGGTGCTGTAAGTGCAGCCAGGGCATAGGAGATTCTGTGGGTAATTTGAATAAAAGTATATTTGATATGGATAATCTGGTTATTTGGCTTTTCTGTGGCATTTCTGGGAAGCCAGAGTTTTATGCAATTTCATAAACCAATGGCTGAAATGTGGGGGTGCTCCAGTAGATTAGATACATTAATTTTTGGCTTTCAAAGTTCTTGCATGCCGTTACTTTTAAGTGCTTTCAGCTTTGATTAAATCTCAAAAAGGCCCCCAGTTTCCAATCAATGTTGCCTATATAGACTAATTCAAAACCAGAACAGCAGTCAGATGAAACCCTACAGTTGTGGATGCCCCATCCCTGTTCAAGGCCAGGCTGGATGGGGCTTTGAGCAACCTGGTCTAGTGGAAGGTGCCCCTGCCCACGGCAGGGGGTTGGAACTGGGTGATTTTTAAGGTTCCTTCTAACCTAAATTTTTTCCTGTCCTTTTTCCTAGTGACAGTAGCGGGCTCAGACTGAAATCCCAATCAAGTTCCCATTACCAAAGTATTTTCTCCCTTTTAAATCAGTATTTAGGCAGAAATTCACAGGCAATTAGGAGTGTTGTCCTGGTGATATCAAAAGCAATGGCTGCCTTGGGACAGCAGCCTGGTCCAAGCACTCTGCGGCCAAGGGTGGGTTTTCTTTATCAGAACTCACTGCTCCTTCTCAAAACCAGCAGACTGCCTCTGGCATGAGTTCAGAATAACACGTCCTGCTGATTACAGCCCCTTCTGCAGGGGACATGTCATCATCACAGAAATGGCATTCCCTGGCACATGGCGTTATGCAGCTCTGCAAAGTCCAGCCTGTTTAGATGATTGTAATGAATTATACAGGTGTAAAACAATATTGAAACAATATTAATTTTCCTTTTTAATATGCTTAACATCAGTTGCTTTAGGAGAGACAAACCATTCCAGCTCTCACTTAGCTTTCTACAAACTACAAGGAATTCTTGTAAAACGATGCTGTCACATAGTTTCTTTGCCAAGGTTTAACAAATTGTTTTCATAAAGACTTGCGTTATTAAGAGGTGCTTGTATTTTAAAGGAAATTACAATGCCTATTTGTAAGGATTCTAGATTATTGCACCAAAATGTGCTTTTTGAATGATTCATCAATATCCATTTCTCATCCTGTATGTTCTTTTATATTAATGTTTGTTTTCTATATTAATGTTTATTTCCTACTCCCTAACTTGCTGTTTTAGCTAATTGCACAAGATATGTAAGAAGAAACACTAATTACTAAATCAGACTCTGGCTTTTAAGAGGCTCAGGGGAAATAAACCAACAAATGGGAAGACAGGGACCTGTTTATTTTCCCTGCTCCTCATCTTCTGGGCTGCACAGAGTCACAGTGTTTTAAGAGAACGCACAGAATCACATGCAACAGTGGCTTGGGTTTTTATTACTGGGGGGTTGGCAGGTTGCTAATCTGTTTTCCAAACACAGAGTCCTGACAGGGAATTTGCAATGTATTAATTGGCACACGGAATGAATGCCTACGGATGTGCGCTGCTACGAGTACGTGACACAGAACCGCTCAGGCTGGAAAAGACCTCCGAGGTCATCGAGTCCAACCATCAACTCAGCACTGCCAAGTCCACCACTAAACCATCTCCACACGTGCCACATCTTTTCTGAACATTTCCAGGGGTGATGATTCCCACACCACTTCCCTTGAAAGCCTATTCTAGCGTCTGCTCCACTTTCTTCTCCTGACAGATGACACAACATGTGAGTTATCTGAAATATCACACATCATCCTTGGGGCTCACTCCAGGAAGACTGAAATGTTTTTAAACCCTTTGCTGTTGATTTGTCCCTACTGACAAAAATCTTCTGATGTGGGGCTTTTGTCCTTATTTTCTCCTAGCTGACACTGTTTGATGACTCCCTGAAAATGCTCCCTCTAAGAGGAGGGATGCAAATTAAAAGTTAAATTAATTTAGCATTCCTGTTTCCCGGTGGCTACAAGGAGCCATTTCTACTCATTCTCCATCTCTTGCCAGGTGTGGCTTTCCAATTGTAAGGGAGGAAGGAAAGCAACACCTTGCTGGATCCTTATTTTGTTCTGCACCAGAAGCAGAGGAGGGGGAAGATTGTGTGAGAAGACAGGGATGAAGTCAAGCTCCAAGCAGGCACAGTGTGATCCCTGTCAACGCCAATGGAATGCTGGCATTTGACTGGCTGAAGGCACCACGTAGGGTCTTCCCTTTGGGGGTTCTCAGCAGAAAATGGGCTTGGTGGAGACTCCTGAAAATTGCATAAAATTGCTCAAAAATTCTGAAAATATTTCCTTGGAATGACAGATGGAGAATCTTTTTCTTCCACACCAGTAAATGGCAACTTAGAGGAACCCATTATGGTCATTCATGTGGGGAATGACTATATTTTTATTTTTTTATATAAGCTCATGAATGAAATCTATGTGGCCCTAATATTGGAGAGCAAGCCTCTTGAGGATTTACTTTGTGAAGGCCAGAAATAAAGGTACTTTTACACTCAAAACACAATTTAGAAAGACTCTATCCACCACTCATCATCTCAGTACAGAAAGATGATGAAACCTGGAAGTCACTGGAAAAAAGGAAAAAGCTATAAAACTTACTCAGAATCGAAACCTATTTTATTGATGGAAAAAGCTCTTGTAAGACGGCTGAATGGAAGGTGAGGTTCATGAAAAATACAGGGAAGGCCAATTGAGTGCAAATGCCTAAACTAAAAAAAAGGCAGGTTATGATACTGACTGACAACCTAAACGCATGCTCGCAGTCATCCTCATTAAGTTCTATTTACAGAAAACCAAAGCGGACATATTGGGATAAACAAAGCATTGACTTCACAGAGCAGAGGGAGAGATGGTGGAATTAATACCGGGATGGACATGGACAAGGATAAAAGAGTGAACAGTAATACATTAGGATGATACAGCAGGGAGATCAATATTTTCACTTCTACCCTCAATCCTACCTCAAAAAATAGCAATCTTTTATCTTAATCATCTTTTCCTCCTCGTTCTCCGTCCCAAACTCAGCAGATCCATAATTAGGAGTCTCTTGCAGACTTCAGTTAAGAAAGTACCATTTACCCATCCTAACACTGCAGGATAATATTATTATTTATTATTAGAATTTTGTGCTTCAGAAATGCAATCTACAATAAAAACACGCAGTACTCTCAAAGAGCTTCCAGCACATCCAGTTTATCTTATGAACACTGGCAGCTTGTGTCCTCTGGCTGTGCACTTCTGAGGAGTGTCTGGCTCCATCTTCTGCTTTTGAAGGCATCAGTGAGATCCCACACCCCCTTCCCAACCCCTCGCCTCCTCATTCCCAGACTGCAGTAATGTGGCTCCAGCTGGATTTTGCACTGCTAACTGATATTCCCTGACACAGGTTGTGGTCTGCAGCCTAGACTCATAGTCTGATTCTTGATGGGGGATGTTTCCACCAAAATGTGGGACTTCACATTACCTTCCAATGTAATGTGTTTTACTATTAATTTTTGGTTTTAAAGTTACAAAACTTTGATGAAAAATACTGAAAGGTCTTCCATCAGATAAATCTAGATTTCACTTCTTTTATTCATTTATTCCTCTACCACAAATCACAGTATTCTTATCTTTTCATAGTAAACAAGAGAATGCCAAGTAAATCTGCCATTTCTCTACCACTTTTCATCCAGTCAGTAACAATGTCAGGAGAAACCATCTCCATCTGAGATGGCAATGACAGTGCAGCAATCTACCAGCAGAAAGACAGGTCACAAATTGCTGACATGAGATGTGTTTGCAGGCTCCTGTGCAGACTGCTTTTCTTTCCACATATTTATGACTTACAGTATGTCCCAGACCTTGAAACAGGACCGTGCAGATGAACCAGGGGAATTATGCAGCTAAATCCCTCCCAACTGCTAACTTTGGATGATTGTTTCGCATGATTCACTTGGAACCCTTTGCTGATACGCATCATGAAAGAATTATAAAAAGAGGGGCAGAAATGGATCATATGTCTAAGTGTCAAAAACATCTCTATGCTTTTCAAAAACAGGAAAACAAGGAAACCACTAAAATATACATTTGTCTACCATAAAGTGTCAAAATTTAGAGAAACCCACTACAACTCGATAAACTGTAAACTGCACTGAAATAAATTTTGTGTAAGTCCACACTGCATATTATTTTCCTTTAGCAAAACTTTTTGATAATTTCAGAATGCTTAACTGGCATACCAGAACTCTCAATATGTTTGGTGTTACATTTGAAAGCTTTCATTTGTTAAACTTTTCATGTGTTATTAAAATCACTGCTTGGATGTGGTACAGTTTGTATTAAAGGATAATATTCAAACTAAACATACAGCTTTTTAACAGATGTTTAATTACAGCAGCTTCTCAAACTCTGAAATCACTTGTGGATCTCATGTTATTTCAGATGAAACTACTTACATACCGATGTGGGCTACTTTGGCCCATTATCTTTCCACTCTTGTGGGGCATGATGAAGTCGGCAGCACTTCTAGTTAAAAAGAGCTGGTTCCTAATTGCCAGTTTTGAGACAAGCAGGCCAAAATAAACCCTAAACCAAATGAGTAACAGATAAAAAAAACCCTCGAGTTGTTACTCTTTTCCTAAGTTCTTTATACTTACCAAGCATTCAAAGTGTAACCTCAGAACTCACCTCTTGCCTGCAGCCTTAACTTTTTCACTCTCTGCATTCTTCAGCAAGTTGTCCAAGTTTGATTTATCCCTTTGTAAGTATAAAAGAATGCAGTTATTTATTGTTCAACTGCTGCTTTATTATAGAATGCTCTTGTTCTCACACTCCTCACTGTCCAAGTACTGGAAAGCTTCAGCTTGGAGCAGAGGTGGACATCTTGGTTTACAAATGTAAAACCAGTTGCTGCTAATAAACCCCTAAGGACTAAAATACAGTTTTTCTGACGTTTTTTAGAAATATGAAAAGCAGATTTGGTACTTTTTGACATTATCTTAGGCTCAACAACCTGATGATACCAACTCTTCTCCATCTTCCTGAGATAAGTGAAGCCAAATCAGAGCAAGATCAGTCATGAAATAGAAGAGGGATGTGCTAAATGCTTCTCTCACCCTTGGTGAAATTCATCCCTTTGCAAAGAACAGCCACACTGGACTTACTGGGATTACAGGAAGTGCACTAGGCTCATGCTGCCCCTCTGCAGAGAGATTAATGTAATTTCCACAGTGATGCTAGTGCTGCCTTCACTGTGAATGAACTCCAAATGTGTAATTTCACATCACCAGCATGCTCCTTAAAGTCTGTTTTCTGATTAAAAAGCTTATATACCTCACAAAGCTTATAACTTAAACCCCACAAGTGAAGATCAAGGAGTGGAAATTAGAGAGAGAGAAAAGAGAAAAGGCTTCCAATAACACACACTAAAGATTTTAAATAAATATTTTAATTCTATTATTGGCATTTACAGGTAGAAAGCATACAGTATGTTACAATTTTATCAAAATGTGAAAAATATGGATGTTACATAAGTAACAAATGTAAAAAAAGTATTTTTCTTACCTTCCCCGAAAGTAAGAAAACTATTCAGCATAGGAAAATATTGATATAAAAACACAGCTTAGGTAAAAAAAAAAAAAAAAAATTGAAGTTTTAACACAGTACAATAGGTTCATCAGATCTGCATGAAGATGTAAGGACTTTGTGAGGTTCTATTTTGCCTATAACTTTAGGGAATTGGGGACAACTGGTAAGCTACATTAATGAATCTACAAGTAGTTTTCCCTCATATCCGCTCCAAAATGCTAGAGTGCAGTAATTTTCTATACAATAAATAATTCTTCGAAGTTTCCGTCATAGAAAATCATAGAATGCAGAAAATGCCACTCCAAGGTCACAAAGGCTAGGCAGTGCTTTAATAATAATTATGATAATACTTATTATAGTGCTTTATAATGTCGAAGCACTTCGGACGAGTTAATTAATCAGCCCTCACAACACCCCCGTGAGGCAGGGACCAAATGTTTTCCCTACCTTTCCATTGCTCAGATGGGAAAATGGAATCAGGGGAGAAGCACAGGCTGCAGCAGCAGCAGCAGCACAGTCGGGATGAGAGGCCAAGAGACGTGGGAATTGAGAAGTTTCTCCCTTGCTCCTGCTGCTGTGAGCCATGGTGCTGGGCTGGGCTGAAAAATGACCATCAGGAATCACTGAGGGGGGCAGGAAAGGACCAGGGTAAAGTAAGCATCCCCAAAACTTTCATAGAGATTCAGAAGCTCTCACACAACTTTGTCAAAAACCCAAAACAAACAAACAAATTAAAAAAAAAAAAAGAGAGAGAGAAAGAAACCTGAAACAAACAAATAAACAAACTGAAAAGAAAAAAAACTCCTAAAGTGCTGACTGGCTTGAGCTGCTTCTAGCACCTCTTGTATGGAATAAGACTTACAGCACTGTTGCCAGCAATTATTCAAGCTGATTTCATCCATCAAGTCACATGTGAGCAACTGCAGGATATGGTAACTACATTTTCTGAGACACCTCACTACTGTAATTCCTTCATTCACCATCTTACTTCCATGCGATTCTTAAGGAAAATTAAATCCTCAATACTCTTGCATCGTAAAACATGTTAGTAGCTGGAGACAATATGCACATCCTTCACAATTAAAACAAAAACATTAGTTCATTTTCAGAACAAAGCATTATTAATTTAAGAATCACGAACGAAACAATGGTAAATAGGAAACTCTTTCCAAAGGCTGCATGCCGAATATCTGGTTTGCAAATACAACGCATGCAGGAGAAATAAATTCATCCAAGCATAATTAAATTAAAAATGTCTTAAGTCTCTTTCAGCAGCATAATGGTTATTATTTTTAAAGTCTCCTCCAACCAAACTGGCCTGGGGTTCAGACGCTGACCTTGGCTTTTCTACAACCATATAATGGTTTGAGCAGTCCCCGTGGCTTTGCACGGTGGCAATACCAGAAGATAAAGCCTATACATACTGTTCTGCTTCCCCCTCCTTGGAAGCAGGCTTCGTTGTACCACCGTTGCTGTCTTCACTCGCTGCTGCTGCTGCTGCTGCTGCTGCTGTTTTTTCAGGAAGCAATGCCAAATCTTTGAAAACGTCCACATAATGCCCGAAGCCCGGGCCCCAGTTCAAGAGATTGTCCCAGTTGAAGCTTCCCGCTTGCTGCCCCAGCTTCCCGGGCAGGGAGCTCTCCCCAGCCCCGGCTGCCTGTGCCCCCACGGTGGCTACCACAGGGCGGCGCCCCGGGTACCGCCGGGGCTTCAGCCGGGAGCCATAGTTGTCCTCGTCATCCGCGTCAGACTCGTTGACCTGGGATAACTTGGGCATCCTGGAGGTGTACGTCACGGGCTTGTCCCTGTCGTACTCCATCTCGGAGCAGGTGAAGGACTCGTGCGAGTCGCTGTCGGAGGAGGACTCGGGCGCGGGAATGCCGTCGGCCGGGTTCCTCGTCCGGGACAGAGGCCTTCTGCAGTCCTCCTCCGAAGAGGAGCGGCCATGGTCTGCGCTGCAGATGCTGGGGTTTCTGGGGCGAGGGGTGTTCAGTCTCTCCACCTCTTCTATGGACAGCCCCACAGGGGGAGAAGTCTCCAGAGGGATCTGCCCGATGGGCTGCTTCAGGCGGCTTCCCGGTCGGGAGCTGTGGCTCGCCATGGTCTGTGGGCTCTTGCTTCTCCTCCCCAGCCTCGTGGCGTAGTTAAAAATGCCGGGCTGGCAGACGTCGCTGTGCATCTCCAGCGGGCTCCCTTCCCGGATGGCGAGGTGCAGCTCCCTGGCTGGGCTGTGCCTGTAGAACGTGGAGGATTTGGAGAAGGGTGCGGGGCTGTGCCGTGACAGGGGGTTGGGAGTAGGGCACGCCGAGTGGCTCAGAGATGTTGTCCTCAAGCCCTGCCCGTAGGCGGGCTGGTAGGTCAAGCTGCTGGCTCCCAGGGGCATGGGGGACTGCCGTGCGAAGCCCAGCGGGCTGTGCCTCTGGATGGAGAACTTGGGAGTGTGGCTCCGGAACTGCTTGTAGTGCTGGATGATGTCGGCGTCGGAGGGGGCGATGCTGCTGGCGTTGTCGATGTCGTAGTGCTCAATCTCGGGCTCGGGGGATGCCAGCGGGGCGCTGGGGATCGTCTCTGTGGCGTGTGGGATGTCGGTTTCATCGTAGATGAGATAAGGGTTTTCTCTTTCGATGATGTCAGGTTTCGGGTTCCCTTCGGGCTGTTTCCTGACAGTCATGTCATCACCATAGGGCGGGATGTTGTCAGGGTCATCGAACGCCACGTTCTCGCTCCCTTTTTTCTTCTTCTGCTTAGTTTTCTTCTCCTCTTTCGGCCCTTTTGACTTCTTGCCTCGGCACTGGTTGCAGAGGATGAGGCTGAGGACCAGCAGCGCCAGGACCGTGGCGCAGCTGCCCACGATGGCCGGCACGGCCCAGAGCGGCAGGGACAGTTCGGTGGGGTGCGGGGATGGGAGGCACACGTGGCCACCACTGACCCCCGCCCTACACTCATGGCCAGGGGCACACAGGACCCCCAGGCAGGCCACCACGGTCTCGCACGTCCGTCCCGCGTAGGCCTCGGGGCAACTGCAGGTGAAGCTGGCGTGCGGCCCGGGCTCGCAGCTGCCCCCGTTGTGGCAGGGGCCGGAGGCACAGGCGCCCGGGGGCACGCACTGGTAGGCGAACCAGCGGTTGATGCACATCAGCTCGCCCCAGCAGGGGCTGCTGGCACACACGTTGGGGCCGCGGCAGCCGATCTTCACCGATGGGTCTGTTTTGGAGAGCGTGGCGAGGCTGTGCCTGCCGGCGAACGGGAGGCTCTCCCCTCCGTACTTGATGTAGGAAATGCAGCCGTCGAAGCCTAGGAGGAAAAGGAACAGTCATGTAGGAGCTGAAGGCTGAGTATGCACTGTCAGCAGGGCATTTGTACACTAAATAAGCCAAGAATCCACATGGCTACCACAGGGAAACATCTATTCTTATAGTACTTAATGTCTTTGAATTGATTTTGAACAAATATGCCTTCTAATGACTTCATTCAACACACTGAAATGCTCTTGTTTCCTAATTTCCCCACATTTCTAAAACTTATCATTCCCACAGAGAAACCTGTGGGCAGCTGGCTCAGCTATGCTAGCACCAAACATTATTTGAGTTTGCCTGTTGTGCTTCAGTTAAGTCTCCTGTCTTATTGTCTCCTAAATTAATGACAATGCTCTCATATCTCTGAATCCTGAGTGGCCTTTTCCCAAACTTCCCACACCTTGGTTGTAGGGCTACCCTACAACAAGTTTTAGTGCTGTGAGAGCCCAGGGAGATGGAATTAACCCCGGGTTCTGGGCAGTGGTTGCGTGTGAGGTTGCAGGAAAAACCAGTCTTTTGCCAGCCTAATAATTCTCTGTGTTCCCTGGACTTAATCCTTTCTGGAAGGGTTTTGAGGTAGTGCAGCCTTATGCTGATCTGTGCTTGTATCTGTGGCAAAATGGCACACAGAGATGGGTACCATGGGTTTACTCTGGCATAAAATAGCTAATATATTCCAGTAGTGTAAGCTGGTATTAAAGGTTTACAACCCTCAAGACTGAAATTTAAGTTCAGGTGGGAGCCCAAGCAAAAGTGATGATCACCTTGCTGCATGCATGGTGATGTGACATGATGTGATAAACAGCAGTGGGGAATTTGTCAGGTCTGTCCAGGTCTGAGAATGTTATTGGACACACCAGCTTCCCAGCCCTGGAACTGTCACCCGTGTATGTTCTCTGCCTTTAACAGCACTGCAGATATTTTTGCCTCTGAGTTCATGCAGAGTTTTATACCAGCGCCTTGTAAATCCTTGGTATGTCGTACACAACGTAATCCAATATTAAAATAAAATCAAATCATATGAACAAGAGATTTCGGACTGTGTGCGCTTAATGGAAGCCAGACATTCCTAATTCGTCTGCCACAGCACTGGGCAGTGGTGAGAGGTTAGTGTCCTCAATTTTCTTTGTTCCAGCTTTCCTGCAAGCGCCTGCTTTTTCCATGCACACGCTGCTCATAAAACATCCATGTAAAAGGGATAAAGGTCAGCACAGCATCCATATGATTTCGCAGCACATTTCATACAAATTCACAATACACAAGTGTAAAGTGTGAACTTGCTCCACTCAAAAATACTTTATCTGGTCACAATTCATGAGGCCAGGAAGATTTTTCAATATAAAAATATGTGAAAAATACATCTGTATTGTCTGGAGTATCTCATGTTTTGCAGCTAAAAATCACTTCCATCTTTATTTAGCACTGGGGAAATGATATCAAATATGTGTTATCTACTTCTTTTGCCAGGGTTTAAGACAGTTTTTTTAACTCTTAAGGGAGACTGATTTACTTCTTAACAGATAGACATTGGTCAGAAGGTGGTTCCTTATTGTCCTTGGTTTCTGTTGCTCAGAAATAAATCCTATTCTTCACTTGACAGCAGGATAAAGCAGGAGGAAGTTGGAGTTTCAGAAAATATTTTAATCATATTAATAACAGGCTAAATACCGCAGTACTTACCAAATCCCTGCAAGGTTTTTTGTTTATCATTTTTGCCCAAATGAAAGATTTGCCTTGATTTTCCAGATTCTGACTCAGGTAAAGAACAGATCCCTTCTTCTCCATTAGGGCAACAAAATTACAGCAACTGATACACAGACAAGCAACCAAAGCCACTGCCCTGCCTTCAAAAAGCCCTGCAGGTGGAGTCCCTGCTTTTGGAAACAACAAGCCTGCAGCATGTATTAAAGGAGCAAAGTCTGTAATCCTTACTCATTCTATCTGCATTTTTTTCTGGTAAAGGATGGACATATACTAATTGCTGACAAAGAATTACAGTACTTTGGGCAACCTTAAAGAAAACTGAGACTCTGTTAAAAAAAAAAAAAAAAATTACCTGCAACTGTGCTCTTGAAAGGCTGGCTGGCTGGAATTCCTCCCAAGGAAATGGTAAGAACATCGAGCCCCCCGAAGTCTTGGGTGGCATGGGGAATGTCTCGGCTGTGAGCCCTGTCCACCGACAGGACAGTGGCAGAGCCGTTCTTTTCAAGGAGGACCGAGTGCCACTGCCCATCCGCAGCGTACACCTCAGGGATGTTCCTCTCCACTTTCCCAGCAACTCCCGCATCGGATATGTAGTGCACCTTCCCACCTTTGATCTATCAGAAGAGCACATAAGGCGCAATTTTAAAATGGTATCACATAACAGCTCCTGTACACACGTAACCAACGTGATGCCTACTCAGTACAGCTACAGGAATAACACATGGCTTTGGTGTAAGAGAAAGCTAGTGTATTTTTTCCCAAGCACTTGTTTTATACTAAAAATGCATTAATTATTTAGTACTAAAATTTTGGCCAGAATTAAATACAACATATTGTAGAAACTTCTGCAGAAAAAATGCATCTACATCTTAGAGCTGCCATGCACTCATACTCTGGCTAATCTCATAAGAGAAAAGCCTACTGAGAAGCCAGCTACAGGACATGCACATGACAACATATTTTAACCAATAAAAGAGTAATTCTTCCTCCTTCTTCAAGGCAATTGTGTAAAATGCTTTGCAGAGTGAACAGATGTTGTCCTTGCCCAAGGAAACTGCATCCAGTTTTTATTACAACACAGTAGGAATGCATAAGGCATGGCAGGGCTTGAGCAAGAGTCCCATTTCATATCTGCTTTTTCTGCTAATTTGTATTTTGCAGAAGACCAGTTGTATTTCAGAAAACTTTCTGAAGAGTTACAAAGTGCATTATTTTCAGAGAATTTTCCATGCTTGCTTAAGCAAACTGCTTCAAAACCTGTGAGCTGTCAGGGTAAAAAAGGAAGAATATTTTGGCTTTTCCTCTAGGAATGACGCCTCTCAACTCTACTGAATCATGAGATGCCGGATTTCAAACCTCTTACTGTGATTCCAAAATTAGATCAGTGCAAATTCTGCATTTAAGATATAGGAGCTTAAAAAGAATCTCCAACATCCAACCCTGCCAGTTTCTCAAATATTGCATAAATTTGGGTATGTTGGCTGACCTCGTGAGGGTGTACAGGCTTGTGTAAGCTCACGTAGGATGGCCCTGACACTTGTTGCAGGTTTCCTTCCGTACTCTGCATGTTTGGTCACACATATTAAACAAAAGCACAGTTTTCCATCCCGTGTCCCTCACTGCAGCTCGGTCAGCCCGAGATCTCCAACACGAGCGTGCAGAACGTGCACACGCACGGTCCAGGAGAGGTCAAAGCCCCAGGTCTGTGGAAAGCTCTCAAAGCCTTGCGTCCTTTGTTCCAGGAAAAATAACGTTCACCTGGGAAGAACTGTGAGGTGACACACCGGCTACAAGAATGTGGCTCTTGTTTCCAGGAACTGTTAAATGTTCTGGATTTGCTTCTCCAGTGATGCAAGCTGAGGACTTTGTTCAAACACTTCAGCTTTAATAAGGCTGTAAGACACGCTCATGTCTTGGCAGCAGCCTGAATGAATGCATCCAGCACGTATCCCATTTGGATCGAGGAGACAATGGTTAATATGTGCATCCACTCCATTTATGAAGGCAACAGTTTGGACGATTTGAAAATGCATTGTTTGATAAGGCTGCCCTCGGAGACAGGATGCTTTTGTTACTGGTAAACACAAGTGGCATACATCTAAACTATCACACAGCCCAAGGAAAATCCCACATTTCCAAATGCAGCCACACAGACTTTTATAATGTATTAAACACCATTTCCCACAATCACTTATAAAAAGATTGACTGAGCTGAATAAATACAAATATTTATGTCTGCAACCTGTTATTGGTTTGTTAGTCTTATTTAGTCTTTTATGCTCCACAAAGACACCGCCTTGTATTTTGGTCTTTACGTAAACAGAAAGAAACGCACCACATCAGACAATACTCTCCAAGCTTAAGGGAAGACTGAGTACAGAATCATAATTTCTAATTCCACTTTAGAAAAAAATTTTACAATTATTTTCCTGTCAGCAACTGGTATTTGTCATACTGATTTATGACTCTTTATTTCTGTTTCTTTAAAATTGCACGTGACTAATGCTAACAGACTCATAAATAATCTACTAGGGGCATTTGGAAAAGAAAATTTCCAGAGACAAGACTGGTCCATGACTTCTTTGACCAGGAAAAGATAGAGAATGTTCTTCTTGGTTCCTTGAAGCAGAACATATTTCTAAATTTGAAACAAAGGCTGATGCTGACACTATTGAGTAACATGCATTTCTGGAATTGATTTAAATGGCTGAGCAACTGACAAGTAGAATATAACGAAAAGAATGAAGCATTAAAGCAAACATATTCCTAACTACAAGGTTGATTCAACTTTAATAGTATTCCGAGTCTCATTTACGGAACAAATTGGTTTTTATTTGTCTTAAAACTGAGCACCAGCCCTTACAGATTCGTAGCTCATTGAATGAGATATCATTTAAAAGGGTTCTGATTAATTCCTACAACTTGATATGTGCATAGAACAACAGAATGGTTTGGGTTGGAAGGGACTATGAAGATCAGGCAGTTCCAACCCCTCTGCCATGGGCAGGGACACCTTCCACTATCCCAGGCTGCTCAAAGTCCCATCCAACCTGGCCTTGAACATTTCCAGGGATGGGCAATCCACAGCTTCTCTCGGCAACCTGTGCCAGTGCCTCACCTTCCTCACACAGGTGCATGTTAGCTCATACAGGTAACATGTAATCCACACCCTCTACTGCACGATCCATAGATCTTAGAGCTCCATTAATGCTAATTTAACCTGATTGCAGATGAGATTTCCAGATAAAGCAAGACAGGCAGTTTTACCTTTAACCTGCTGTATTTATCCCCTTACTTCTCATTGAATTATTTGCAATGTGCATTTGTAGGAAAACAAATTGTGACAAAGAGCCTTAGTAAGAAGGAATCCCCTACCTTCTTCGTTGTTGTGGATTTTGGAGGAAGCAGTTTTCATCTGAATTTGACTATTATTTAATGCAACCTGCAACAGCTTGTGTCTTTCCTGGATTAAGGATCCCTTTGCATCATAAAGCCTCCTCTTGGGTTCTTTGAGTGGAGTTTACATCCATCATTTAGAGACTCAACTGCTCACAATCTCAGTGGGTCTGATTTATTACCACTTCTCTGATTTTACCTCAATCCCAGCTACACCAAAACCAATTAACTGCAAGAGAACGTGTGAAGGCATGGAAGCAGCCACAGGACTTGTAGCTTTTCCCTAGCGCAGTTTAATATCAAAAACACCTGGCAGGTTTTCTCTGAATGCTTATACTTTGGATAACAAGCCTATTAAAAGATCCAAAAATCAAGTTATAAAATTGCCTGTTTTGAAGACTGGCAAGAGTTTTAGACACAAGTCCCTAAAGCTCAACTTCTGCAGCAGGAGTAGATGGAGATGTCATGGAGACCTTCACTGGGTTGGCTTCACTGGCATCTTGGGCCACCACTGAGGGAAACACTCATTGTGATACCTACTCTGGGATGAGCAGCAGTGTAGGAGCCACACTCTACTAGCCACAGAAAAATTCCTACAGTTTTACTAACCAGCATCATCTGGGAACTGTTTGGCAACAACCAGGATGCTGATGTTACCTCTCCTTCCTCAAACTTCTGCATCTGTTACCAGGCAAACCTCTGCTCTTTGCCCCTGCATGGCTGGGCCTGGGACTTGACACCCTCTGCTTGCTTGTGTAACTTCACCAATATTAACAATAATAAGAGTGTTTGCATAAACACAGCACCAGTGCTTTTAGCTAGGAAAGGCAGTGCTCTCTCTTTTTCTCAAAAATTCTTGTAGAGCTCACCTAGCAAATTCTACTAGGGAGAAAAAGGTTTTTTCTCTCCAGAAGTCAAAATAATGAGATCTTATCTGCTAATATGAGCGAGGCAGAAACTTCCTATGAAAATACGTGGTAAAGGCATATGCCAGGGAAGTAGTGCAGACTTGCTTCTTAAATGCAGCTGGTGTGTCAGGAAAGCTTCGTACCTCTGACCAGGCAGGTGGAGAATATCCATGGGGCTGCAGCTTAGAAAGTGTGAATTTCTGTATGAATTTCTCTAAAAGTCAGGGGAAAAAAAACTTGGAAAGCCTTACAGCAGTCAAGGAAACTTGGAGCTTACACCAACCCAATAAAGGGGCTTGCCAACATCACTCCTGTACTCATTTAGAGTTATGAGCAAATGGACTGAGTCATCGCCAGGAAGCGAACCATCGCTTTCTCTTGAGAAAGGTAACTTCTGCAGCAATAAGCTCTTTGAGAAAAATAAAAAAACAAACCCAAACCAAAACAGCGTGGCATTTGAAGCACTAATTCAGCGATGTATGCCAAAATAATTTTATATTGACACTGGTCTATGAGTAACCTCATGAATTCAAGTTATCCCTCACTTCCTAGTTTGATAAGCTTGAGCCATGTTGGTAGGAATTAATGAAAACTTTTTGGCAATCGTTTGCTAGCTTAAGGAGGGTGTAGGTTCAAGGCTCAAGAAATCGGAAGATAAAAGGCCAATAACAAAATGATTTGTTCTGAAAAGTGTAATGATGATAATAACCATGGCAATGAGTACCGTTCCTGCTGCCTTAGAACAGTCACTCTTTGGAGTCTAGACAAAACTGATTAGACACAGAACCGTTCAGATACAAAACCATCAAGATCTTCTGATACCTTGGCAAATAACAAGGGAATTGTGGTGAAGATGAATGATACTGGAGCAGTGCCTAGGCTCAGTTAAAGACCTAATATTTTACAAAGGAAACAGCAAGAGTAATGGAAAAACACGATTCTGATCACTGCACACGAGGCAGTCCAACCAAATCAAACTCAGCATTAGCTGTAATCTTACCTTCACAGTAGTGAAGTTGCTGCTTTCTTGGATGTGAAGCAAAACGCCGTTCTCGCTCCTCGTCCTGAACTTCACCTCCACGCGCTCCACGCCTGGGGGGCCCGCGCCAGCGCCCCGAGCCCCCAGTCTCATCAGGTGGTCCCGCTTCTTGTTTGGGCTCATGTGGTAGTCCAGCCGTCCCTTGCCTTCCAGGGACAAGGCCGTGTCAGCAGTAATATCTGGGACAAGGACAGGGAAGAATTGAGCACGCAGCTCATTACAGCTCTAGCCATCATCTGCCTAATTGTGACCATTTTCTCTCGGAGCAGAGAACAAGTTCAGAGCAGGTCAAGGAGGGGAGAGCAGGAGAGAATGGCAATTGCAGCCCCTCTATTCTTTGGCTTCGACCAGAATGTGTGTTTGAGAGTGGGAGTGTGCAAGTAATTTACTGCAGCTATCAGTCAATAGTAAATTAAAACTCGCTAGGGAACAAGTGAGGGAGTAGGGAAAAAAATTTGGCTCTCAGAACCGTAATTCCTTCCCAGGGATGTTACTGTTTCCATTACTGCAAGCAGGGTTTCATGATATATTGAACTCTAAGCTCTTCAGGGCAGAGATAATGACTCTCTATTTGTTACGGCATTAAAAAAAGTGAATAAAATAGGCAGAGCATTGACTACCAAATACTGTTAAAATGATGGCTAAATTCTTTTGTAAACTGGTGCAATAAAAACATATAAATCAGCTAAACAATAATGGGACCTGTTAAAAAACAAAGCCCAGTCATTATACTACAACTACATGGAAATAAATCACTTCGCTCTCCTAGACAATCCCACACTGATTTACAGAGCCATTCCTGTGAGACTTAATCACCCCCGAGCGTAAATGCCGTGTTTTCATTTACATTTACAATATTTTCTTGCATATAATCTACAGTCAATTTGATGAAAAGGACTTTAGTTTTGGAGAAGCCATAAGCACATGAACTCAATGTTTACGTCAAGGGATTTTCACTTACCCTCTTGCCTCCACATAGCAGACAAATCCCTCCTATGGGATACCTTTATTTTAGTTACGGATTATATGTTATTGGGAAGCAGCAGTTTAAATGAGTGCAAGTTACCTGAAATGCGATATACAGACCAGAAAACATGATGTATTTAAGTTGTTGCCATTTTTAGCTCATGGAAGGACAACAGTCCGTTGTGGACTTTTCCTTTAAAATTATTTAAGAGGCAACGTGCTGCTTGTTTTCGTTATTTTATAAAATTCATTATCCCATGGCCCTGAGAAGAAACTCTTACTGGCCTTTGGTTAAGACATAGTTAGGTGTACATTAAAGAGAAAGACGGTGGAACCTCCTCCGTACATTTTTCACAGTGCTTTCCTGTCAGCCCATCCTTGCAGTGACACTGCTGCCACGACCAGTGATCCACACAGGTGCCACCGTGCTGGCACGGGCTGGCTGTGCAAGCGCCTTCTAGTCTGGGACACCTGAAAGAAAACATAGAAGTAGGTGCCGGAGATTGCGCACACAAGTAAGCGGAGAAAACGTGCTGGGAAGCGTCCCGTGTTTAAATGGTACTCCCTTTCTTCCTCTCAGAGATGCAAAAATGGCTCTTCTCCCCATCCCTGGAAGTGTTCAAGGCAAGCTGGATGAGGGTCTAAGCAACCTTGTCTAGTGGAAGCTGTCCCTGTCCATGGCATGGGGGTTGGAGAACTGGATGATCTTTAAAGTCCCTTCCAACCCAAACCATTCTGTGATTCTAAGAATCTCCACAGACAGCTCATGTCTAAGCAGATCCCAGTTTTCATCATCAAGTTACAACAGTCTTATGAAAGAGGAAGGAATTCAGAGACAGCCAAACTCTATTATCTGTCACAAAAGAGAGAAGAAACTCTTTTAGGTGCTTTTTATGCTGAAGACTGACAGAGCCTTCATATCACAAACAACCGCACAAACTTGGGAGTTGAGAGAGGAAGCCTGAGCTAGGAAATTTGGGTGGAAGGCTGACATTATTGCTACAACTGTGACTTCAAACGCTGAGATGGAAAAAACAATAGAATCAGATAGCTCATCACTTGTGAAAGACCACTTGGAGGATATGAGGGAAATTCAGTGATACTTGAGAGGCAAAGTGAGAACAGACATGGTGGATTAAGAGAAAATAAAAGGGAGTAGAGGGTTAGCAAACAGTATGAGTACAGTCAAACACAGGTGGAATTTATAAAGAAACCCGAGAACAGGGCTACTCAATTTCAGCCTGCAAAGAAACTTGAATAATCACTGGCAATAGAAGTGTAATCATGTTGCTTTTTTGAAGACTTTGTAATCTTTTGTGAACCTTTGATCCAAATTCACTTTCTTCCTACATTTTTCACACTTTACAGTAGGTTCTACAATCATTCTTTTCTAACATGAAATATCTGACAGTGTCTGAATGGAATAGCATCTGACTTTCCTGACAGCTTCCTTTATTGCAAACGGGGTCCATTTGATACCATATATAGCAGACGTACTGATCTAAGATTCCTTGAGCTGCCAAAGCCTGGCTGGGCTCCAGGGGACGTCCGTTGACTGCAAACTCCATTATGCAGCCCACAAAATCATGGCTTTCCACCTGTCCTCTCCTTTGAAGGATGGGCTCTATGGACCTGATGCCACCAACAGTAACTCGATTAGGTTGTACATCGAGGGTCCTGTAAAAGAGTGAGAAAAATAACTCATCAGTATCTGACATGATAGCAATGACAACACAGGAACTGCAACCATCAGCTACAGCCTGCAGCTAAAATTCCTCTTCCAAAATTTGTATTTTACATTTAGAAGGGGAGACAGAGGGATCAATAGAACTTGAACTAGCAGTTATAGCGGGTATGACTCTACATTCACACTCAGTTATTGCATGTCAAAACTTCTATTCACTTCACTGAGCAACACTATGTGCCTGAGATCATAATGAATAAGGTTTTTTACCCAATTACAATTTAGATTATAAATGGTACTTAAATAGCTGGAAGATGGACTAACTGTTTTACAAAGATGTAAACGCCTGTGCTAGCAGGGAAACCCTGTGTGACAGGAAATAAGATTGTGATTATTGTAAGAAATTAGCCAAAGTGATTTGGATTGAAGTTATTGTTATCTCCAAGGATGTAAGCCAAAGGCTACTGAGTTAGTTATGGTAAAAACCAAAAATAAAGGTTGCTATCTTTACTGGACACTGTTTATGAACTCAAAACTGTAAAAGACAACAGCTGTAAACAATGGCGAAGTAATTACTCTTAATATTTTGTTTTAAAGACAGCGGTAGTCAGGGGATTTTATTTCCTACATCTTTGTAAGAAATGAGAGGTGCAGTTTAAATAAACACATGACCCCAGATCATTAGGCAATAGATCCTATCCCCATTTACACCACAGTGCAGACAACTCATGGCCATATACTTCCTGAGTGCCACCAGAGCCTGGGGACAGAGATGGAGTCCAGAACTGGGGATTTCTGAGCAAACTCCTTGTTATGATCCAACTCCATGCAGAAATGTAGCCTGAACTAGCAAGTAGCAGCACATGTAGGAAATTTAATTTGCTTCTGCAAAGATGGGACACTCGGGAGCCTTATCATTACTCCAAATTTCTCTGGCTTTACAGGGAGATTTTTTTTTTAAATTCTATTTTAATTGAAAAAAATAAACCCACCCAAAAACCACACTAACCCCACAAAATGAAGAATTATTTACCAGTCAGTTGAAACAGCAACATTGCTAACAGTGCAGTAGCCTGGCTCCTGATCCTCAGAGCAGGAATCCACTGTCAGGGACGCTGCCTGCCAAAGGTACACACACAAATACACTGAATATTACAAGGCCGTAGTCCCCAGTCACATTAAATATTTATGCTTAAATATATTGTATCAAGGACATGGCTAGAGTGGAGGACTTGTATATTATGATGCCACTTGGGATTGCAGGGTGCTCCAGAGACACTAGTAACTACTTCACCACCACAGTGTGGACACCATCCAGGTGTGGATACGAACAGAGAGGGAGTCAATTGTCTGCTTCATACAGAGAATCAGTTAAACACCAGTGTTTCAGATTTGGATAGTGTTTCCTTTGTATTTGTTTGCTTTACTCCTTGAAACTGCAGCTATTTTGGCTCATACCGTATCCTACTCTTGATATGGTTCCACTAGTCTGAACAAAAAGCTGTTCCCTCTAAACACAAAGGGCATTCCTTCAGGGGCTTGACCACGACATTAAACATATTGAACTTGATAAAAAGCACGTTACCAAAGCAGGGAGTACAAACACTGAGATTACTGGTCAAAAATAATAACCAACCACTCAATAAGACTCAAAAAGTAACCAACTGGACCTGCTTAAGGTAACCCTTAGAACTAACAGGTCATGAGGGATCTCCACTTTGATAATGGAGAAGCATTTGGACATTTACAGTGGGATCAACCTGATGTTTAGAGAAGTACCAGGCATCACCAGTACTTAGAGCAGTCTTACTCTTTATTATTGTTACTATTATTGTTTTTATCTCCAAGCCATCAAGCCCCAGACAATCTGGTCCAGTGGAAGGTGTCCTTGTCCATGGCAGGGGGTTTGGAACTAGATGATCTTTAAGCTTCCTTCCAACCCAAACCATTCTGTGATTCTCTGACTACCCATCCAAGTCATTTATACTTAAAGCTACTCATGGCACTTCTATTTGTAATCTATCAAAGCCTAACCAAAGCTGTCACTAAAATCATGTAATAACTCCTGCTGATTTAAAAAGGAGCTTTTATTTTATTCCTTATTTAGCAAAGAATTGTCCCCACAGTGATTTATTAACAACAGATGCACTGGGGAAAAAAAAAAACAAACCAACCCCGAAGGTTAGTTATTCCTTAAAACAAATTTTCAGAAAAATAAACATACTCTCCACATTGTACATCTCCTCATGTTTCAACTAGATGTGTGGTACAGTTTTACAGCAAATTTAAATCAAACGCCACCTTTAAAAATGCCTGGATCTATATTTTGATTTAGATTACTCTAAGGGAGCTGAGCAAGCAGCACTAGCTATCATTACTCTGCAGAGGTTTTTTTGTACTGCCTGCAACTAAGTTTGCTAACAACAGCCTCTTGAAATCCCTGCAGATTGTCCATGCTAGTTCCAAATACACACTGCAAGCTGATGCATTGTATTGACCAAATAAATTCATAGCTCTCGGCCCTAAATCATGCCCTACAGTACACTTAAATTGTTCAATTTGCTATTTTTAATGAAAGCTTATCTTGAATTTCTCTCCATACAAATGAGCAAAGTGCTTCTCCCAAGAAATGTCAGTGTGCAGTTCCAAAACAGATTATAGTCCTGTGTAAATGAAACAATTCAGAGAAAGAATAATAAGCTGGCTGCTCTGTATGCCACCACATGCATACATATTTTCCTTCAGAGCATCAACAACAAAAACTGAAATGAGATTTTTGTTCTTAGCTCAATCAGCATAATCTCCCTAACTTACATCGCTATGTGCTCTGCAAGCCAAGCTCCAACCCCAGCTGAAGGGCTGGATATTTGAGAATATATTTTACTTGGAAGAGAGTTCATACAATTTATTTTCTAATGTTAGTCAAACGTTCCTGCTTGTTACTTAAGCATTACTCTACAGTTACCTTGCCGTACTATGAGACTTTCTGTCCTGTCACTCTGCAATAGTTCAGGACTGACAACTTAATGATTTTACCAGTTTCCGATAAAATCCCACTGTGCTGTAGGAAATGACAGATTTGGAATCCTGACGGGGGGCTCTTTTATACGGTTTTGGACACCTGGGAGACATTTTTCCTGCAGCAGAAATATCTCAGACAAAGGCGATTCTTTTCACATAGTGTGTTTGTAAACAGTTGATATTACTGAAAAAGTTTAAACATTAAAAAAAAAAAATCACACAAAGGTATAGGTTGTCTGAAATGTTTGCTCTCAGCCTGAAGCATTCATAGCTGAAATTTTCTATAAATAGCCCTTTTAATGTTATCTCTTCTTTACAGTCCTCTGGCATACTGACAAGTAAAACATTTTCTTTCTCTACTTTTTTTTCTTCAGTGTACTTCATTTATTTGTTGCAACTTTTACTGTGTGCTCCTATACTTAGCCATTTAAATCTAATTTATAGAAGTAACAAGCTGCTTTAGTTACTCAAATGAGGTCCTGGTGCATTTCAAGATTAGGGTGCACCTTTGGGCTTTACCATTAGGAAGCTGTGATGCAAATTATTAAGTATCTGCTATCAAAGCATGTTAAAGCAAAGTTGTTGCTCAATATCACAATTATTCTTCATCTTATTTGTATGTAAGTCCTACAAACACACACAAACTGGATTTGCTAATCCAGCTGAAGACTGGATTTCACGGAACCATAGAATCCTTTATGTTGGAAAAGATCTCTAAGAGTCCAACCACCAACCCAGCACTGCCACAGCCACCACTAAATCGTGTCCCAAGTGCCACATCAACATGTCTTTTTAATACCTCCAGGGATGGTGACTCAACCACCTCCCTGAACTTCCAGGGCTTGACAACCCTTTTGGGGAAGAATTCTTTCCTAATATCCAATCTAAACCTCCCCAGCTGCACTTGAGGCCATTTCCTCTTGCCCTGTTGCTTGTTACTTGGGAGAAGAGACCAACACCCAGAATAAATGGAGATATCAGGTCTTGCACTATGAACTAAAATGCAGTTTCAGGCTCAAGACTCTCTGTGAGAGAAGAAAAAAGCATCAGGCAGAAAAGACACGAGACAATTCTGGTCCTACAAAGAAACCCAGACCATAAGGCAATATATTTTCAGGACCTTTGTGTCTGTGGACATCTCACACTGGTCCTGAAGCTCTTCAGCAACAGCACTGTCTTTTGCAGCAGTTCCTGAAGGGAAATTTCTGCAAGGACTGGGGGGAGCCACACTGGGTTAGAAAAGTTTATTGCTTTTATTCCCTACATCACTTCCAGCCTGAAATGCACAACACAAAACGGGGACACCTGACCATATATTACACTTTTATGACATTAATTTCAAACATGGGAAGAATATGGGATCCCACATGTGCTGGCCCTTTCTGCCTGAGAAGCGAACTCTTGGGCAATAGTTACTGATCATGGATGGCAAATAGGTTTGGTTTCATTTCTAACTCAAACACTGTAGAGTCAAAAAACTTGGCTTGAATTCAAAGAGCATTTGGTTTATGTTCTGCTTTGGATATATTATTAAAAAATGAGAGGAGAGGAATAGAAAACATGTACTGGAGAAGAAATGAAGGCAGGAGAGGGGTCAGAGTGCCAGGCATATGGCAATCAGTTGTCCCAGTTTTTGGCAGAGTTCCTCACCTCAGATGCTTTCTGGGGGACAAGAACAAAACTAACTTCCCTTCTTTCCCTCAAAAAATTCTCTTAATGTAGCACCATTTAACTTTTTTACAGGTATGCTACAGAGGAAAGCCAGGTTACTGGCCTGATGAGATTGGTAAAACCTCTGGATTAGTTCAAGGAGGTCAGGGATGCCTGCAATTTTAACTTTGTCCATTCTTATTTTTCAAATGTTGAGAAAAATTATTTTGAGGCTTCTTGTAGTTACTATGGTTAATTAGCATTCCCTGATAATCATCCCTATAATCTACACCAGTTAATTAGCCTCATGCATAGTCATCTATGTCATTAATTATTCCTGGCTCTCATTTTTCCCAGTGAAGAGTACGGGGCATTGCACGTGTTTTTTTCATTACACTTTATCATCATCATACTAAACAAACTACCACAGGGCTTTGAGTCAGTTGGAATAAGACAGAAACAAGGGAGGTTCTTCCCAAAGTTGGAGGTTCTGCTAGCAAAAGCAATGTTACTAATTTTATGTTTCTCCGATTTTGCGTGGAAGCCAAAGTGATTTGGCTGAACTCATCTTGAATCCTCATGTCTTACCATTCCAGCCCGGCGGGCAATGACGGTGTGGAAGTGTCCATCAGACACCTTCTTAGCTGTGGTGAGCTTGTATGTGCCACTGCCCAGGTTGTAGGAGAACCTCAGCCTCCCTGCTGCAATTTCCAGGGCCAGGAATTCTGCCCGCTCTCCGGTTTGGTTGTCGTGGTTGTACAACAATAAGGCATTGCTTTTTATCGTGGCAAACTTTATGTAGATGTAGTTATTGTTGGGATCCATGCTGGGGAACTCCATGTACGACAGCTCTTCAAATCCGTAACTGTTCAGCTCACAGTGATTCCCAAAAACACCTGCAAAGTGAAAAAAAAGCAAAATGTGGAACCAAGGGAGTTTTCTCCTTGCCATGCATTCTCCTAGAAGCAAAGTATGGATGTGCTCTTGACATGGCTGTGATGCACAGACTCTTTAAGGAACCTCTAATGAACAATTAAAAGCACACAACTAACAAAGGAATGCCATTGCCCACAGGTGGGTGCTGAGGTACCTATATTTAAACTTAAAAATTGAGTTTCAAAGGACAGATGCATGTACTGAAAAACATTTCATTGAGTTCTATGGCTTCTTTAGAAAACAACAAAACAAGCCAGTTTGACAGCTCTGTCAGACAGGGTTGTTAATTATCACCTGGCATTTATTAATCCAGTTATGGAAATAAATTTGCAAGTTGAGTTTATTTTTCTCTCGATGGCTGTTATTTGAACTGTTTCTCGCTGAATGGTTCATGTTTTATACTTATGAAGAAGCACATGTGTAATTAAAACATGATGCCTTCTCATGTTTTTACTGATATGAATATTTTGGGGCATTCTACATATTTCTTTTCAGATCTCTGTCACATAATTTCCTGTGATTTTTCCTTTACTGCAGTGACAATGAGAAAAAAACTGCCTCATTTATGAATATTACTTACCTTTACAATGAACTATGTCTATAAGGAAATTAATAAGTCCTGAGGAAATGTACAATAAAGGAAATAAAAGAGAATAGAGAAGTTCACAGAAATACTTATTCAGCATTAGTTACAAATGCTTATTGAAAACCATACTTTTGTGAGAGGGTTGTCAGCAAGATTAAAACATTGTAGATGATTTCTCAGGTTTCTGGTTTTTTTAAATTAATCTGTTGTATTTACTTTCATACTTTTCCATATGAACAATGACAATTCTGGATTAATCTGCATTCAGAATCAATCTTGCTGCAATTGTACCATGATACCTTAAAATATCCATATTGTTTTATGTTTTTATTGGGTTCATTCCACAAACCAAATCTGGGATAATTAAATTCTAAAAATTATGAAACTATTTTGGCACTATTATATGTGTTTCTGATGTAAAACACTGATGTTATTTACAGTGGTCTTACTCTTTAGCTCTCCTAAAAGTGTGTGTTATTCATCAGGAGAGCTTTGTTATCATCACACCTCCTCCTTCAGACTGAACTTTGGGATATCCTTGGTGGTGAAGACACTTTAGCACTGATCAAGCTGTGGTTAAGTTTCCTCTTCAGGAAGTCAGTGGTCTTGATTTAAAGATTTCGAGCATCCATTCTACTTTTGGTCAGTTATCTCTATCTCATTAGATATATTCTTTCTAAATTTTAGCACTGAGCAGTTTGGCAGGATCTTGTTATATTTTTGTGTGAGAGAGAAAGGAGCTACTACTAGGAATGACAAATATTTGCAGCGATCACACCACTTTTAAATTTTCTTTTAAAGAAGAATGAGTTAATTAAACCTCTAAATAGACGCAGTTTTTCCAAACTTTGAATCATTTTCAAACCAGAAATCATTTGTGCAGGTAAAAATAAAAAGCAATTTGAGAAATTTCAATAGGGAAAGGGGAGAAGAAGAGGAGAGGAGGAGAAGGGTACTCACCGAAGGGACAGTGGCAGTAATACCCCTCCAGCCCACTTTGGCAGGACCCACCATTGAAACAGGGGTTGCACTCACAGTAGTTGACAGTGGAGTCACACGTTTTTCCTGTGATTAGGGAATAAAAGCAATGTCCAGGTCAGAGTATTCAGAGCGGTAGGAAAGTCAGGCTGGTATGGAGGTAACGAGGTTATGAACCCATGGCCAGGAGAGAGGGAGCCAGGGACCAGCTGTGGGATGGGGAGAGGAAACACAGACAGGATGCTGGGCTGCTCCCAGCCCTGGCACAGGCAAAAAGTGTGGCCCAGAGAAATTAACTTTACTTTTGAAGTGCCTCATTGTGGTTATAGGTACCGGTGGATTGTTGCTTTAATTGAATTGAATTCTATTTTTTATTTGATTTGATGCTACTAACTGGTCTCTATAAAAGGGAGAACATGAAATGAAAGGCACTGTTGAGCTAAAAAACTGTAAAAATGTATCTTTTTTCCTCCTGTTGAATGCACTACACTCATTAGTGCAAAGGAGATGCACACAGCCCTTGCTGGACCCACTACAAACAGGTCATGCTGAACACAGGCTGTTATTGCACATTATATGATTTTTCTCATTTTTCCTCATCAATTACAACCTCCTTCCTGACTCGGAGAGACCACAGTCCTCTGGAGCTAAAACAAGCTACCCTGGATACAGTCCTTTCCTAAGCAGACATTGTCACATGTGGTAAATATTATTCCGCAGAGAATAAACTTAAATCACATAATTCATTTCAGCAAGGAAGGGAATCAAGAGAAAAAGTGACGATTTTAACAGATGCCAAATACAGACACGGGGGTTCTTTGCACAAAACTTAAATTTTCTTTGTATGGAAACATTAACTACAAAAGCACTGGTCTTCATTTCTAAGGTTGTCATTGCCTGGCTTTGATGAGTTTAGCAACACTTCCACTACATCCTTGGAACCTGTCTTCCTTTGGCCAGCAGTGCCAGCCTTCACTACCTGTGCTCAGCAAAAACTTCAAAGTAGTGTTGTCATTCCTGTTTCACTGCAAAACCACAAAACCAGGCACAGCCTCTAGACTTCTCCTGAACTTCATCTCAGGCAGGATACATACACAAAGCAAGGGCTCAGACTGCCTTAATGCTTCTTTTTTGCATGGATAATGAATTATTTTACTTCTTACACCATATGTATAAGTTAAAAGCATAACATGAGCTTGCATAGAGGGTGTCCATTCTTTGATGCCACACATATCTTATAATTTTACATCTCACATGACAGGAATGCACAATACACAGGTGCCTAAAACTGCAGAGAATCAGAACTGTGCTATATGAACTCTGCTACCTTTTTCAGAATTTCATCACTTGAGTCACCTAATGAAAACCTCTGTTTTACCCCGCTCCTCTACTTTTCTGTTTAACCCAGGGTTTGCAAGCAGCTCTTCCATGTGAGCAGCAGCTCTCCATGTGTGACTGCAAGCAGGATGGAAATGGGGCACTGGAGGATTCCTGCGGTTCGTACGTAACTCGTGGATGCACCATAAATCCAGGAAACTTTTCCAGTGTCTGAATCTAATTATGCTTCGGGGGTATTTATTTATGTTTTATTCTCTAATGGGCATGACTGAAGGATGAGCTAACTTTTTATGTGAGATTTTGGTGTTTTCTTTGTTTTCAAATTATGGTCCGTAGTAGAGATCTTTGGCTTAGGAAGGAGAACACAAAGCAAGAGCGAGACAGACATGTTTAAAATTGCTCAGTGATGTTGCTTGCCTTACACAAAAAATCAAGTGTAGCTAGTAAGGCTCACTCAGATTTCTGCAGTTCAATCGAACTAAATACTCTTCTGTTTCTCAGCTAACATAAAAGCTGACACATTTGCTGAGTCAGCAAGAGAATATGGATGTTTATTTTAGCTGCCCGTACTTTAACCAGTGAATAGCAGCTTCTTCTTCCTATTTAACTATTGTTTGAAGAGTTCTTGAAACCAATTAAAGTGTGTTTAGAATTAACAGAATCATAAAATGGTTTGGGTTGGAAAGAACCTTAAATCCCATCTAGTCACAAACCCCTGCCATGGGCAGGGACACCTTCCACGAGACCAGGCTGCTCAAAATCCCATCCAACCTGGCCTTGAACACTTCCAGGGATGGGGCATCCACCACCTCTTTGGGCAACCTGTGTCAGTGTCTCAACACCCTCATTGTGAAAAATTTCTTCCTTATAGACTAAATCTGCCCTCTTTCAGTTTAAAACCATTAACTCTTGTACTATTGCTGCAGGCCCTGTTTGCACTTATCCCAACTGTTTGGACATAGGAGAAGATGAATACTCTCATTTTAATTGGACAGCATAAAGAATTAGGCTAATCACATATGCCTGATTAGTGTTTCAGACTATTGAATCCAGTGAGGGGAAGGAAATTTCTCAGCCAAAACTTTGGGAACCAGGGAGACCCCAAACCAGGGCCACTCCATAACACTTCAGTTCAGGTGAAAATTGCAGTTAGCTGAGTTTATAGAACACTTCTCAGCTGAAATACTGAAAGATGCAGGGTATTCACTTCTGTGTTGGGAAGATCTTTTTCTGAAGATCACGAAAATTAGGAGAATGCTGGATAATTGATAACAGACAGCACTCAACATTTATCATTCATCACCTCCAGCTGATGATATCACATGCAGGGGCTGATGCAAAAATCTAACTTCCTCAGACTTTTTTTTTTTTTTAATTGAAAAATGTAACAGGAACAGATACCAGCTGAATGCTCTTGGATTAGATTTCAGCTGATTTGAGAGTTTTAGTTCTTGTGGTTCTCTGTGTCCATCCTTTAAAGTGGTTGTTCCAATATTCTAATCTTGCATTTGAAAGAACTTCACAAACCTACATTCCTTCATCTTAATGAATCCTGGAAAACAGGAAATGAAGGGTTCAAAGGAAGGGCAGACAACTACTGTAAATCACAAAGCATATTCCCTTCAGAAAGTGATTATTTTAAAAACAAAACCTGTTCATCATTAAGAGATGTAATTATAACAGATTGTTCAAACCCTAATGATGTTGCTCTGAGGTAATCAGTCTTTATAATCCTATCCAGTGAAAGAACGACATTACCTTTTGCAGTAAGATGAAGTGAAATGCAGCTGACAAAACATAATAAATCAAGGAAAAGTAAGACTCTCGGTTTTCAGGTACACCATTATAAACATCTACAGCTCAAGCACTCTAATTTACAGTGAACAGAGAGTCTGTCTCAGAAAATACTAATTTCTACTTGTATGCTGTACCATGTAAATATTATTTTTTTTTACCGAGCATGCAAATTCAATTATGAGACTGTATTTTCATTCCAAGAGAAGCAGCAAAGCTATGCATACGGTGAACGGAATTAGAAATCCACTATTTTGGATGTCTCTTTTTGGTTGTTGTTGAGGCACTCAAGGGCTTATATTCATGAAGAAAGAGTGTGAGGCTTTATTTTCACATCCACTGTGGCTATCTTTAATCATATGTGAATGCAAATTAAGAGCCTGAGCAGCTGTGTTCTCTTTCTGTTGGCAGTATAATAATGACATAATAGCCTCTATGTCAAGCATTCTCAAACAATCTGTATACTGACATTTGTTTGCAGAACCTATTGAATATTAAATTTGCAGAATTTCAAATATGCTTTTGTGAACATCAAATGTCTAAATATACTGTGTGTTAACTGCAATCTTATCTTATCTAATAAGCTCTGTTGATATTAAACTCCAAAGATATTTTGTCTTTTAATTACACTGGTGCCATTTGTTTTCTGTCTTGATCAATTAATCTCAGGACACTTTAATAACTCTTGATTCTGCAGTGGCCAAATGATTAAAAAAGATCTGACTCCCAAATAGAAACGTCTGCCCCAGTGGCCATCTATTTTAAGGTTATTTGTGTTGACAAGGAGTTTAAGAAAGCTCCTATCAGATGCCACTTTTAATTCATGGCATGAAAGAAATCCAACACTTCAAACTCTAAGAGTCCCTCATCACATTCTCTTAGTAAAAATATTCATCTTTTTTTTGAGCTTGTCACATATAGAGCTTGATTTTCAACTGACATAAGGGTTGAACATTAAGATATGAGCTTTGATACCAAAAGAAATCAGCTGGATGTTTCATAATTGTTTCAAATTATAGTCCAGAGGCATACACTGTAGAATGCTGCTGGAGTTAATGAAGTGTTTTGCTCCACTGCAACAGCAAACATATGCCCATGTAATCTCTGCTGCTAATGACCTAAAGAGTTACAGGGCATAGGTGCCCTAGAATTATTTTGTCATGCTCCTGGCAAAATAATTTGATGCACTACTACAACATGAAATAAAATCCTGGATTGGCAACTTAATTAGAACTGCTTGTCAATTAACAACATTTTCTCCTGACCTGAGGCTCAGGAGCACATTTGTGAGGTTCAGGCGAAAGATCTCATTGGTGTCCTTGATACTGCACTGAATATGTGCCCACTGTGGCAGCTGTGATTTAAATTAGGTAGTTAAACTTTTATTTTGAAACTAATTAACTTTCTCCTCTGTAATATATTCTCTCCTGTGCTGATCTGGTTTAACAAAAAACCCCAAAGGAACAATGGATCCCCTGATCTCCCCGCGAGTTACAGGTGAGTTCTGGTGGTGGTGGTGGCAAGCCTGAATATCCACACCAGAACACAGCTGTGCTGAGCTGAGCTGCCCTGGGGCATCTGCAGTACAGAAATACTCCTTAGAAAAGGCACTGAAAGACTTACCTAATCTCTTCTGGTTAGATTTTTTTTCCTGATTTCTATAAAAAGTGGCTAAAAGCACTGGCTGAAATTGTTCAGGGCTTCCTTAAATATCCTACTCATGGTAGAAGCAAAGACCAGCCTGCTTTTCTAGGCTTACAATGCTGCTGTGTTTGAACATGTAATAAGTACTAGAGAAAAAATACTCAGCAGAAGTAGGATTCTTCTGAGACATTTCTGAGCTTAATAAAAAATACAAATGACAAAGGGACAAAATATAGGACAGCCAGGTTGACCATTTTGCCTGAATTCTGTTTTTCCCCATATCCTTCATGTGTTTTCTGTCCTATATGACTGCAAGTAATTTGGGGCAGAGGCTGATTTTCTTGCTTGGCACACTTTTAGCAGACTTTAAAGGCTCCCACAATATGCATAACAATAACATGTACAGAAAAATCATACTTAAGCATTCAAAATGGTTTCTACACATTTAATAAATTTAAATAGCTCTTGTAAAAATCTTTCTGTTCCAATGCAAATCAGGTAAGTGAGATTTGCCTGAGGACAGAGCTAAAATAAAATAATATTGTGGGCACCTGGTCTGCTGAGTTTTCATACCATTAATACCTCATTTTGCATGACCTTTTCATCTACAGTGGATGCTTTTACTCAGACAATCTTGTGCTAAGAAGGCACATCTCCACCCTCTTTCCATCTCTTCCAGACAGTAAGGCAAACAGGAGTAAAAGCGTACCTGTATATCCAGTTTTACAAAGGCAGTTGAAGCTTCCCGGGAAGTTCTGGCAGGCAGCACCATTTTTGCAGGGGTTGGAAAGGCACTCATTGACGTCCCTCTCACAAGCCATGCCAGTGAAACCCTCCGGGCAGCTGCAGGAGAAGCCCCCCACCAAGTTGTGGCAAGTGCCGCCGTTGTGGCAGGGGGACGGGAGGCACTCGTTGATGTCGGTCTCGCACAGGCTCCCGTCGTAGCCCGGCAGGCACCGGCACACGAAGGGCCGCAGGGGCTCGTTGGCCACGATGATGACAGGGACACTCTCCTGGGTCCTCAGAGCGGGGCTCACCGCCAGCCTCCTCAGGCAGCTGCCTCCGTTCTGGCAGGGGCTCTGCAGGCACCAGTCGTGGTCCACGGCCTCGACGCGCACCCCGCTCTGGCGGAAGAGGACGTCTTTGATGCTCTCGAAGAAGGTGGCCACGCCGCTGGGATTCACGTACTGGCTGCTGCCGCGCTTGACGGCCGCCATCAGGAAGGTGTGGTTGCTGTCCTCGTACAGCCCATAGAGCTGGACGGCAGTGCCCAGCCCTGTCAGCTGGGAGCTGGCGATGCGCAGGAAGTGGAGGTAGTGGTTGGTGAGGAAGTCACGCACGCTGTGGGCGCTGAGGCGGAGCAGGATGCTGTTGTCGATGGTGCTGTTGCTGAAGCCCGTGAAGAAAATCCGGACGCTGCTGGTGACAGCTCCGTGTAGCCCATCGTTGCTGAGCACGGCCAGGTCAAACGTGCCATCTGTGGACCTCGCCTGCGAGTGCAGCTCACAGGTGCCCCCGGGAATGCTGAAGAGGCTGGTGACTCCTGAGGTGAGGGAGCACTGGAAGCTGTCTAGCACGTCTGGGTCCTGCGGCTTTACATTGCCCAAAATTCCACCTGGGAAGAGGTTGCCATAATAATGAACAAAGATTTCTACTGTTCTGGGCTGAGACGGGTTGTCGTTTTGGTCTATTACCTTGATCTGCACAGTTCCTGTGGAAGACATCTGAGGGACGCCAGAGTCTCTTGTAATCACTGACAGGTAAAAATCACTGATTTGCTCCCTGTCAATCTCCCTTGTCGTCGTCAGGACACCAGCGGTGCTGAGGCTGAAGTAGCTGGTGGCAGGGCCAGTGCTGAGCAAGTAATATGTAAAAGGACCTTGGTTGGGAGGCAGATCAGGATCTGACGACTGCAGCGTCATCACAAGAGTTCCTGCACGGTTATTCTCCATGACTTCTCCCTGGCTGGTGGACAAGGTAGGGCCGTTGTCGTTGATGTCTTCCAAAGTTACCAATAAAGAGGCACTTCCTGTAGCAGACGGCATTCCCGAGTCGACGGCCAGCACAGACAGGTTGTAGACAGGCAGCGTTTCTCGATCCAGCTCTGCAGTGACCGTCACCTGTCCCGTCTGCGGGTTGATGGAAAAGGCACTGTTCTCATTGCCAGACCCAATGAAATAGGAAAACCTGCTCCAGCTGGGGACAGAATCCGAATCAAAGGCACTCACAAACGTGACGTGGGTGCCTGGAGGAACACCCTCGCTGATTCTTATGTTGTAGGTTCCTAGGGTAAAAACAGGAGGATCGTTGGCATCCAGGATTGTGATATTAACAGTTACTTCATCTATATCTGCACCACGAATGCTCCCCAGATTTTTTGCAAGGACTTTCAAAGAGATTCGTTCTTCTTTTTCTCTGTCAAGAGGTCCTGAAACGTAGATCTGGCCACTTCTCTCATCTATCTGGAAGCCCTTCTTTCTGCTGTCGCCAAAGATGAGGTAGTGGACTTCTCCATCAATTCCCATATCACGATCACTTGCAAAAACTTCGCCTACAACAGTACCTTTGGAGGCTGCCTCTGAAACCTCGAAATAATAAAGCTTGGACACAAAACGGGGCACATATTCATTTGTCCCTTCTAACTGGATGTTGACACTAGCAAAGCTGCACCTCTCTTCATCCGGAACATTAAAAGCCTTTACCGTTAAATGGTAACTTTGCTTCGTTTCGTAATCTAAAAATCCCTGGGTGGTGATGGTTCCCGTGTTGGGGTCAATGACAAAGAGGTCACTGTCTGAGGACTGAATGGCATAAGCAATCACAGCGTTCGATCCTGAGTCAGCATCAGTGGCATTTAAACAAATAACAGTTGTCCCACTGGGGGCATTTTCTAACACGGTGGGAAAGTAGTCCTCAGGGCTGAACGCTGGAGAATTATCATTGACATCAATGACATTAACAGTGACACTGCAGTAGCCTGTCCTGGACACCCATCCTCCATCCGTGGCAGTAACAACCAGCTCGTGCTTCTGGCGTGACTCAAAATCCAGTGGCTGGGCTAGTGTCAGTGTGCCAGTGGTTGTATTAATAGCAAAGATTCCAGCTTCATTTCCAGAGGAAATATTATATCTGATTAATCCGTTCATAGCGGCATCTCTGTCTCGTGCTGAAACCGTCCTGACCACTGTTCCAACAGAGTGACTCTCTGGGATAGTAACGCTCATACGGCTTTGGGAAAACTCAGGGGTGTGGTAATTTTCTTCTGTTACCACTATTTCAACAGCTACCTCAGATGAGAGTGGGGGATTACCTTTGTCCTTGGCTTTCACTTTAAACTGAAAGTTTTTGTTCAAATCAGCCATTAGAGAAGAAGACACAGAAATCCAGCCTGTACTCCTGTCCAGTCTGAATTTATTTGTTTTGCTCTCATCAGACATAAAGTACTCCACTTCAGAATTCAAGCCAAAGTCCTTGTCATCCACCGCAGTAACTTTAATCAAGTTTGTGCCAACCCTCACATTCTTAGTGACAGGAGTGAAATACTTTGGAGCGAGGAACAGCGGAGTGTTGTCGTTGCTGTCTCCTATGTTAATGGTGACGGTGGTCTCGCTCACTAGTGGGGGGCTGCCTCGGTCTGATGATGTCACGATGAAGCTGTGCCTATTGATGTTGACATTGCTTGAGCCACTGGAGTTTTGGTACCTTAAATACTGCTTGTTGAAAATCTCCCCTGTGGTTGCATTAATGCGGAAGAACTCGGACTGGGATTTTATGAAGTAGAAGACTTGGCCGTTTGACCCTTCATCTGGATCAGTGGCTGAAACCTGGGTGACCTTTAGCCCAACCCCAGGAAGCTCAGGACACTCCAGGTAATAGGATGGCTTTGTAAACCGTGGGGCGTTGTCATTGACATCTGTGACAAATATGGTGACATCTGTGCTCACCGTCCACCCAGAGTCATGCGCAGAGACCCTGATTCTGTAGCGGTCGGTGTCCTCCCTGTTCAGTGGTCTGCTGATGGTGATGTCCCCGGTGCTGGGATTTATGGTAAACGGGAGACTTGTATCCCTTATGGAATACCGGCTGACTGCGTTCACCCCAATGTCTTCGTCTGATGTTGTGACTCGGGTTACTGTAAAACCCAGAGGTGCATTTTCAGGCACAGAAGCACTGAATATCTGGGAAAACCTTGGAGCATTGTCATTCTCATCCAAAATATTAATGATAACTTTGACGGTTGTGCTCTGGAGCGGATTGCCTTTATCTGAAGCTTTTATGGTTAGCGTGTATTGAGACAGTTTCTCTCTGTCCAAGGGCCTGACACTTCTGATCTCACCAGTGGCTCGATTGATACTGAAACTATTTTCAGTATTGCCCTCAATTATTTCATAGTTTAGCTGTCCATTTAGACCGCTGTCTCTGTCGACAGCAGCCACTGTCAGTATCTTCCGTGGGGACAGGTTCTCTGCGATTTCCGCAATGAAGGGATCTTGCTCAAACTCCGGAGCGTTATCGTTGACGTCAATCACCGATACTTCCAATTTCTTGTATGAGGAAAAGGGAGGAAAGCCCGTATCTCTGGCCTCAATCCACAGCACGTATTTCTGTATGGCTTCAAAATCCAAAGCCCGCCCGACAGAAAGCTGTCCTGTCACCTGGTCCACCAGGAAGGTGCTGCCCATGTTACCACTGGCGATGTAGTAAGACAAGGAGCCTCCTCTGGCTGAAGATCCAGAGATGGTGGTGACAAGTGTCCCAACTGCTTGGTTTTCAGGAAACGTGAAGGTCTCCTGATCTGCCTGGACACGAGGAAATTCGGCTTTGTCCACAAACCTCACAGTGACGGTGGTAGAGTCTGTCTTGGGGTACCGGCCGCCATCCCTCACGTGAACAGAAATGGTGACTTCAGACTCTCCCACCAGTGGGTTCGCAGCCAGGATGGCCCCCCTTGCTGGATCAATGTGGAATTTCTCAGCATTTTTCCCCACGAGGGAATAATGGAGCTCGGCGTTGGAGCCAGCATCTGCATCAGTGACGGTCACAGCAAACACGAATGAGCCTGAAATGGAGAACAAAGTTAGGTCAGTCCTTCAATGAATGCACTGATTCTGAGAAACACGATGCCAGCCTTTCACTCCGAAGCACATCCTGGAGCAGTATGCTCTTCCTTACACTGCTCCGAAAATGAAGTGCTTTTTTCACAAGGTGGTAAGTTCCACAAGGGGCGGGTGAGCCTGTGAGTCCACAAAACATGCACTTAGTCAAAACATGTGGAGTTGAAAAATAGGACACTGCATTCAGAGAGATGGATGTACAGATCTCAGTAACTCACTGGGAAATGGACCTGAAGCCTTCTGGAAGCCTAGCATCCTACTTCTAGAACATTCACTATGAAAGCCATAAACCCAATAAGATTGAATGCTATTTTGATTTTTAAAAACTGCACATAGTTTATTTATCCATATTGAAAACCCGCACCCTGGAATTCAAGGACTATTAAGGTTACATAAGTGAACAGGCAGCACTCATAGATATTTACCCTACACACTCACCTTCCCTTATAGTCCCTTCTCTTCTTATTCCCCAGGTGCTACTCCTTTCTCCCTACTAGCCTCTTCTGATTTCCCAAGAGTATTCCAAGGACAGTAACTAAGAGGACTGCATTTTAAATGCATGCTGGTCCTCTGAGAAAGGGGTAAAGCAGAAATACAAAACTATTGCACACTAGTGCAATAACATGAATGTATTCAGATGTTTCTCACCGGACTTTACTAATCTAATGCAAATCTTTCAAATTTGACACTGGCCAACCAATTGGCAGAACACTGTTGATGTTTTACTGGTACTAAAATTTAGAAAATACCCACTTTTGTATAAAAATCATGCTGTTTTCAACCTCTTAAGGGAAAATCATTTACAGGGATGAATGACTTTGACAGCATCCCTTAAAACTATATCTCATGTCACTATTTGTCATGTGCAGTGATTTGTACGCCAGGGGCAGGAATATTTAGACAAGAACAGTATTCAAACCCATGTGAAAAATGGGACAGGAAGAAATGAAGATTTTTTTTCTTCAGTTATTCAAATTATGTTATATTATTACTAGTTCCCCCTTTTAAACTCGATCAAAAAATAACAAAAAAAAAAAGAAAGTTGTAAATAAGAAAGTGCATGCATCCCTAGGGCTTTGCTAAGTTAAAAACAGAGTAAACATAGCTTAGACTTTCTCCCTGCTTCTGGTTATGAGAGATTTCATGCAAAAATCATCCCAATAGGTATGGACAGGAAACATCAGTTCAACCTATGTGTACTCCTCACAAAAAGCATTTAAAGAAACACTGCAAAAACAACCAAAGGCACTGTGCCCTAGTCAGAATACACAAAGTTTCACCAATGCAGTAACAAAACAATTTCATAATGTTGTTCTGGAAACAGGGAAGAATTGCAAACAAATTCATTCTTCCATAAAAAGGAGAAGTATTTGCAATTGTTTAAAATTTAGAGACATGGAAATAAGCCTTTTTTTTCTGTTAAAGGAAAATTTGTTTTGTAAACCATTTGTCTTGGAATCCTCTTTGTAGGCATCACATATCCATGTATGTGTATGCATGTGAAAACATGAAATATGAACTGAATCTGAAATTAACTCCTTGTGGAGTGCAATGACTTTAATTTGTATATAGGCTTCACAAAAGGAAGGCTGCTGCTTGGATCTGCTTTTATTCTATTATACTTCACCACTTGGATCAAGGAAAGGCAACATAATTAACATCTGACATAGACAGGGCATTTTTGGAAGAGGTTGTCAAAATCCTGTTTAAGAATTGCTCAGGGCTGAAAAAGAACATCTTCACACAAAGGAGACTTTCAGAAATAAAAAGAGGCCATTGTCTTTCTAACCCTGGCAAAATAACCACCTTTTTGAGTGGGTGCTCATTTACAGTCTGTCTGCTTCACATAGCTACAGGAACACAACTGAATTTGCGTGGAAGGAACACAATAGAAAAAAACTGCTACATTGTGGGTGGTATATTGAAGTCTGATATTCTTAATTCCCATGTAACACAAAGATAACGCCAGGAAAGCAGATGCAGAGGGACATCTCAGAAACATTTCTCGTGGCACAGCTTTGCATTTCATTAAGATGTTGCCCAGAGAAGTCATGGATGCTCCATCCCTGAAGGTGTTGAAGGCCAGGCTGGACGGGGCTTTGAGCAAGGCCACGTTGGACAGGTCTAGCGGAAGCTGCCCTTGCCCATGGCAGAGAGGTTGGAATGAGATCATCCTCAAGGTCCCTTCCAACCCAAACCATTCTCTATGTTTCTGCAAGTGCTTTTTTACCCCAAGCACTGCCACTGATCAGCTTACCTGCAGTGGTAGGCGACGGGACGTGGGTGACGTAGGGATGGTGCTGGAATTTGGGGGGGTTGTCGTTCACGTCGGCCACGGAGACGAGCACGCTGGTGGAACTGGAGAGAGCCCTGGGGAAGCCCCTGTCACTCGCCACCACCACCAAGGTGTAGTTCTCCCTCGCCTCCCGGTCGAGGAGGGCACTGGTGATGATTTGCCCTGTGGATGGGTTGATGGTGAATTGTGAATTGCCGCCGGTGAGCCTGTAGCTGTTTGAAACAAAAAAACATGAAAAATTTGATTAGCATTTCAAAAGGCAGCCTGCTGCCTTAAAATAATAGCAATTTTATATACTCTTCAGACCACCATGCTGAGGGGTGTCAATAAAGACAGTCAGATTTTCTTCTGACTGTCCATCTGTCTTCACTTTTTTACTTTTTCATATTTCCAGGCCTGTCATAAATGACATTTCTGGGGACTTCCGAGCATAGCTGCTTAATACAGATAGATTTCTAATACATGAGTAGTTGACTGAGCCTTTGGATGTTTGGAGATATTGTCGGACATACTCTCAGAAATGACTAGTGGAGGCCTCCTCTAGTACTGATTTCCCTGGGCTAATGCATTCAGTGTTACTCCAAAAGGTTGATTACCTCTTAACTGAATCTGCAGAATACAATTAGAAAAAGTACTGTTTTCTGAAACAAAAGGATAAGAATTTTACAAAATAACACAAAGATTTAACTTCCATATTGTTTCCTGATGCTGAGCTAAGTTTTGGTATTCAAGGCTTCAATGTTAATTTATAGTAATTCATAGCAAATTAGTAACCACAGAGTTCTGTTAACAGAGAACAACTGGGACCAGAGTTTGACCCTTGGTGGGTGTACAGACGTGCACACATCCCTGTGTGATTTGATAAGAACTGTTTGGGTGCTTATTGCAGTGTGTTGCATGGGCTGCCTCTGGCTTCCTAGCACAGTGAGCTTGTCCCTTCTCTTGGAATGCTTATCCCGCTTGTGTTCACACAGAATGAATCTCAAAAGATATGCGGAGCACTGGGCTGCATTTTAAAGCTAACTGGTTAATACTACATTTTTTACTAATTCAGGTGACAAACTTTTGAGAAAACAATGGAAACAAAACCGGCTGAAATGAGCAAATCTCATATTCAATATTGTAACCCAACACAGCTGTGGTCAGCATTGCTCCTTCAGAGTAGCCTGGTAGAGCACAGTAGCAGCTTTTTTGAGGCATACGATTCTGTGAAAGATTCAGAAGCAAGTGGCTTTAATGAAAGAGATTAATATTCCTATCTTCACCTCTTTAAAATCAGAACAGGTTCTGACAGCAATAATAACACAGCCCAGAAGCTGCACCGAGAGGACTGAGAGCCAGCCTGTGTAATAAGCTGTGGCAACTTCTCCTGCTCAGTCATTAATCTCTACGTGCCACTAGCATACTTTAATTGCTTAATTATGATATAATATGATGGCCATATGTAATTATTCTCCAACCATAGCAATGTGCATCTAGAGTGGAAAGAATGTGCACAAAGCCTAAAGCACCACTTAAATCTCCCTAAAGAGCAGCAGCACAGGCACATTTCATCTGTGATTTTTCACTGATTTAACCCTGTGTGAGGTGTTGCAGAGACAGAAACCTTCTCTTCTGTATTTCCACACATATATACGGGCTCATGCTGGAAAGATACTATGGTTTTATATTTTTTTTTAAGAAATAATAAAGACATATTTCATTTGTTGTAAGATATTCTGAATTATATCTATGCACAACTGCACATAAACCAACTGGATAATGTAAATGTGTATCAACATAACTGCAAAAAGTCCAAACTCAACCCAAATAAAACTAACCAAAACCAAATCCTCCAAGAAACTCTAATGGTGACAATCGGCATAAAAGGAATTTGATCCAAACACTTAAAACCCGGCCTTTCAAATGGAGGGGTCTGTGCTGACCCCTCTTGTGCCTACTATCTTTAACGAGACTGCTCAAGTGTGCATTGCCATTTACAACCCCATCACCCTCCCTTAATGACTTCACAGGTTATCACCAGAAACAAGAGGAAAAAAAAGTTGGCATGTATGGATAGTAGAAGATTAACCACTTCTTTCAAAACACAGCACATTTTTTGACTTTACATGAAAATGTTAGCCAAGGATTTTAAATATGCCTCTTGGAAACCAAAGGTTTAATTTTGAAACAGACTCTAACAAGACTGAAAAGGAGTTCTGAGTGCTCAACACCTCTGACAAGACGACCTTACGTGTTCTGGTCCTTCTGGCTTTCACCAGTTTTGTAATACCAGTCATATTTTAAGATCTACTTTAAATGCTGAATCTGGACAAGTTCTGTCCAAGAAAAACAAAGTCTGTTCCCGAGTCTAAAGAGTGTAAAGCAAAACCTGAAAACAATTTTTTAATAGCTACTTATGAAGGGAAAAAAAATTTTTATCAACTAATTCTATGATGAGGTACTGAGTGAATGACAAAGACTAATGGCAGAGATATTAAAGCAATTTAACTACACTAAAGAAATCTGAGAGCACTCTGATAATTTCTGATTATGGGACACAATCATTACAGTCATTCATGCTTTGCATGGAATTCTTTTTTTCTAGAGGCTTGCCAGAAATAGTTTCTTAGACTAAGAGTAAGCAGAATTAAAAGCTTCATTGTTTTACAATTTAATAAATGGTAATTTTGGATGATTTTCAAATATCTAAAGATGTCTAAACATCAAGTTTCTATTTTTGGCTTGTAGCTAGTTGGAAAGAAAATATTATAGTATTTTATAGACATTGCTTTGCCGTAACACAGTTCTGGTTTATTTTACTTCCTTTCTTTAAAAAAAGTGACACAGTGGTATTCTTATGCTCTTTGAAGAATGAACTGAGGTGAACTAACAGAGGTAAATAAAGAAATTACTTCTGTATCTTGCTTTGTAAGTTTGGAAACAGTGATGTTTGCAGCCACAATAGTTCAATGTGGTAAGATTACCTATGTGTCCTTCTGATTAATAACTAATACAAATTTTCTTTGCATTCCATTTGCAATGTATCAGTCCTCAGTGGGTAATCTTCACTCAGCACCTCCATTACTCTTGCCTGTGAACACTGGGACAGGCCAGTGCACAGCCCCATGCCCAGTTAAGTTCCATCAGCTGAGCTCTGCAAACCACCTGGCATTTAGTGCAAAAATGCCAAATTCTAACTTTTTATTGGTTTTCTGAATGGCATAAACTTTATGCCTCAGCTTGTGTGATTTTCACGCTGAACTGAAGACATTAATTGACCAAAAATTTACTCAAGGAATGTGTTGGCTTTCAGTGAAAATTGCTCACTCCATGAAAAGGTGTGAATGCAGCAGCAAGGCAGGTAGTGGGTGCAGGTGCAAGCTAAACTCGTTTGATTTTCACTCAGTAAAAAGTTAAAGAAACTCTGCAACTCTGCTTGTGCTTAATATAATTCTAAAAGCCTATAAACAATAAAAAGACAGTTTAGCCCAAGTAACTTAGTTACACACATAAAACTGTTCTATTTTGTGCTACAGCTTTAAGGCACGTTGATGTTGGACACTGTGGGGGGGAAAAAAAAGTCTTCAGGCAGGATTACATGGAGCAGTAGTAATCGACCTACCTAATAACAGCATTTGTAGAAGCATCAGCATCTGAGGAGTTTACGAGCAGAATATCTGTCCCCGTAGGAGCGTCCTCCGGAACAGTGGCAAAATACATGTTAAAGGCAAATGTGGGGACATTGTCATTGACATCATCCACTGTGACAGCAATGGTTCCCGTGCCAGTGAGGGCAGGAGATCCTGCAGGAGAGGGGGATACAAAGTGCCAGAGGTTACAAACACCAGCATGCTAATCAGAGGTCTGCCAGCCCCGATTTAGAGAGGAGCGCTTGAGCATGTCACAGTTCACAGAGCAAGAAAGCCAGTTCAACACAGAGGACAGGGTCAGGTTTGTTTCAAAGTCATCTTGACATAAAGTACAAGTTGTGAAAGACCAAAAAAAAAAAAAAAGCTGCTATTTTTTTTCTTGCTCTGTCTAATTCCAGAAATACTTTGTAATACAAGTTCAGTGGAAAAAGATGGTCTTGGAACTGCTCAGAAGCCTTCCTGTAACAATTAGGACCAATTTGAAAATGTGGTTGACTTTCCTATTTCACCGCGAGAAGACCTTCAAAGGTGGCACGCTGACAGAGGTGAAGACTCCAGCCCTCAATTTATTTATCCACAGAACAAATGGAGTGGAAACAGTGGCAAACCCCAGCTTTCTGCATGGCTTTTCCACTGCCGGTCGCAGCCCTGACCTGGGGAGACCTTCTGGGAGCGGGTGAGAAGGTTGCACAGTCTCCAGCCCTGTTCAGACTCATTTTCTCCATAGAAGCACCCATCTATAGCAGCAAATAAAGCTCACTCCAATGGGATACTGGCTTAGGGGAAATCAGTCTGAACTTATTTAACCCAGGGTTTTCATCCTCCTTGTTTTTCTAAACTCAACTCTGACGAGCAGCAACGGGCATGAAATAGCACGTTTATTCATGTGCAATCTCTCAGTATTTATTCTCTTAAGCTTTTCCTTTGTCAAATCCAAGGAAAGACAATGAAGACTTTTACAAGTTCATGTTAGTTTTGTCAGTGCGTTACAATTCCTTTTAGCCAAGAATCAGCAAGACATCTTCTGCTAACCAAATTCTTCACTGAGGGTCCCTGGAAAAAAGGGATTCTTCTTTTCTCTGAATACATGGGAAGGAGAAGGAAAAAGTGATAGAGGAGCATAAAACATATGAGTTATGGCCCCTTTTACTCAAAAGACAGATGATGACCATGCCTGTTTTACCCAAGACTGCACTGCTTTCCCCTTCAGTCTCAGATCCAACAATTCAGCTTTTGCTGGACTGGGAAAAAAGATTACGATAATGAAATGCTTTGGGCCAGAGACTGGCCGAGTCCTTGCCGTGAGGCAGGCATATTACATGGAGCTGTCACTTGACGGAACGCAGGCCACCCTGTGTGACCGCCCTAGTCCTTCCAGCCCAGCAGATGATTGGGTCTGCTACCCAAGGTTACCACTGGGAAGGAGGCAGGCTCTGCTCTCGGGTCTCATCTGCTCCTGGCAAAGGCTCCAAACACAAAGTTCCTACATAAAAGAAGGAACGACGACCCATTTTCCCACATGTTAACCCTTGAAGGTTGAAGAAGACCCACACTGTACCCCGGGAAGAAGCTGGGAGCAGCCTCTGCATGGGAAGGAGGTTTTTCACCACAAAATGCTTCACAGGCACTCGGTTTAATGCCCAAATGGGCTGAATGACAGAGCTTCCAACCGAAAGGCGTTATAAATCTCTCAAGGCTGAATTTGAAGGCTGCTGATCGGGCGGGAAAGATCACAACCCCGAGGAAAGAACGTGCAAGCCAAGAAGTATAGGTTTCACATCACGGCCCCACACAATAGAGGCCTTTCTCTGCCCTAGTCTGAGGTAATTCATTCTGCCAATTAACACACTTTCAGCCAGGAAGGTTACATTAAGGCAGTAAGTCTGACTCATTTTTTAGCCTTTTTTTTTCCCCCTCACGATTTTGTCATTTAGCCAAACACATATAGATAGAAAAGTCTGCAAAAGTGTTCTTGATTGCTGAAATATTGCCTGTGAAGTGCTTATTATTACTGCATTAAACGAAAGAGAGTCCTCAGCGGCGTTTGCTGCGTGTGTCATCAAGCTCTGGCCTTCCAAACGCATTTTATTGACATTCATCTCGCAGCTAATGAAACGAAAGGTTGAAAGTTGTAAAGTTTCGCAGCTGATTAAACAATTTATTCATAATTCAGAATTTAATCGGGTAAGCCACATTCAAAGAGCATCAGTACTGCAATTCAGTCTAGAAAAGAAAGCTAGTTCACAGTCAAAAACTGAAACTCACGGGTGTTTTTAATGTATTTGCTAAGACAAAGAATGGGAATGGCAGTGCCTTCAGTTGTAACCCAAGGCTGGAGTGATGGGGCTGATGAAGAGAATGGGAAGAGCATGCTCACATCTGCTGGCAAAGTACCATGTGGACAGACACTAACAGCAAAATGCTGCAATGGGTTTGCTCTTCCTCCTGCACGGCTACTGAATCTTTGGTCGCATCATGGAAACTCACAAGGGATGCCAGATGTAACAGCTCCTCGGGGGCTATTCCCCTGCTCAGGATTACACTGACACCAGCAGCTTTTGACTCAGCCATTCGACTCCAATCAGCCCTGTCCCTTTTTTCCTATTTGAGGGATCTGAATTTTTAGGGTACCAAACAAACAAACGCTCCAAGGGTCAAACCCCAGCCTATGACTCAGCCGTGCCCCTTTTTTCCTATTTGAGGAATCTGAATTTTTAGGGTACCAAACAAACAAATGCTCCAAGGGTCAAATCCTAGGCTATACCTCAGCCCCCTTTATATTCCGTGCCCTTATTCCCCAATTCCCCTTCCTCACTGGAAGTGTCTACAAGGCACCCTATGGAGCAGTACGGGTACATTTGCATCGGCCTCAGAGAAGTGGATATACCAGCCAAGGCTGAGCACCACACCAACAAAATTAGCTGGGGTAACATAAGTAACCCAGACCTCATCAGCGCTGGCTTGTGGCTGCATAGTGCTCACAGAAACATCCCAGAAGTCCAATATTAATTCAGCTGTTTGTAACATCCCAAGTCACTGCTCTTTGGTTCAAAACCCCAAACCTTTCTCATCTTACTTGGATGGAAAAACTCACGTATTTACGTTGGTTTCCTGTCTGTGTAGTTATTCAAATATGTTTTTTTCCTCTAAGTAAAATATCACGTCCACAAATATACTCCTTTATTCTATTACACTGAAAGATAAAGTTGCAATTTCACAGAGTCCTCAAAGCTTTTACTCAGTTGAAATTAAATGACTAGCTCACATTTCTGCAGTTACTGAGAAATATAAGAAGAGGAAATTACAAATGAAGTAATTTCATATGGAAAAGAAATAGCTCAGGGCCAAATTCTACCGTCCTCAGTGAACTTCCAGCGAAAGCTGTGCTTGCAAAAGGACCACAGAATTTGGCCCTTGGTAATAAGCAGGTTTCATAAAATGTACATGTCATATTTGTGGTGAGAGAAGTAGTTTCCATGGTCAGGCTGAGTTCCCAGATTTCTTAGTTTTGCTTCAATAGCGAATCTTCCCCAAGTCAGTTATTCTTATTATGCTAGAGCATCATCCCTATTTTATTCAAACTGCTCTTAATATTTTGCATAAATAAGTGAAGTAAATTTTGTGTAAATTCTGCAATATTAGCCAAACACACAAGACGACCCCAAACCATTCTTAATAACCAGACATGTTACAATCTATCTAAAATTGCTGTACACAGCCACGCAAGCCTCTGAGTACTCTTAAAAACAGCCCTGAGGGCTAAAGCCACAAAGACACATACACTTTTCCCTTAGTAAACTTGGAATAAAATTTCTATGATGTTTCATGATAGCCTGAAATATTTTTCAGCAGAAACAGCAACTATTTCTTTGTCAGACACTTCTCATTTAGAGAATTTCTCCAGTGTTATCCTACTAGTAGGTTTTTTTCCAAATCCAAAAATACCATGTCTCAGAGAGGCTTAGAATATCCATGTTGGAAAGAAGTTTTCTAGAGGGATAGAGGAGCGAAGGAACCATCAAATGATGAATAAACAGAGAACACAGAGTTAATTATGTGAACTAAATGGGAGAGACTGAACTGGCTGTTCCTGTTCAGTGAGTATCAAATCTTTAAAATTTAAAAGACAATGACATTCATATATTACTATTATTACTAGAATTTCCCATCTCTGTGTGCTGTGGTCTGTTTCTGTGAACTGAACAGCTTATTTTCTAGGTGACAGCTGTACATATACATTAAGCAGACAGTCCCACAAACGTCCACACGTCATTGTTGAAGTAAAGATTAACCTGGGATAGTGTCAAAATAGTAACACTGAGTTCAGGAGGAAAATTGCTTCCCACGGATGTTCTTCCAAAAATTTCAGCTTTTTTGCTTACATGTGCAAGTAAACATGTGTCTGGGGATGAAGAGAAGGAGCAGACCTCGGGAGCCTGCTCCTTGGATGCCTGCGGTGGAGGATGAGTTACAGAGGGAGGTTATGAGAGGCCACCTTGGGCTGGGCCAGCACTGGGCTGTGGCTCCCCTCTCTGCCTGGGACACTGGAGACAGCGACATGGAGAAACAGCCGTGGGGAATGCGGGTCAGGCAGGCAGCAGCACGGGGCAGGATCTTTCTTGTCCCAGCAAGAACTACGAGCAGGTTTTCTGCTCCATTCATCCATGCTTGCCTGTGGCTGACCACCACAAAACAGAGGATGGACGGTATTTGTAATTTGTCAGCGTAGAAGTCGTAACAAGCCCTCTCAACCTTTTCCTCTACCTGGAGAAGGGGGACGAAAAATAGTGGCTATGTGCAGCAACCCGAGCAGAAGAAAGGAAGCAAAATGCAGGGAGGTGACAGTGGGGAGAAATACCATTTAACCTGATGATCCCTACTTTTCAAATGCTGGATAACCAGCAAAGAGAGCACAGTACACCTTTCAGGATGAGCTCATCATAAGCCTCTCATTCCTCTAACTTGTGCTGATGCTTGGAAGCCACAAAGTCACCCACTGCTTTCTCTCTTGCCTTGGTCTATCCATGCACCCTGGGAAGAAGGGAGCACCACATAAGCTGTTTCAGCTCCCTGTAACCCCCAAACACGTCACTGTCTGCTCCAGTGTATGTCCAGCTCTCCACACCACATCTGGACACCAGGGTGAGTGGGGAATGATCACAGTACCTAGCGGGCTGGAGCAGAAAGAAGAAACCATGGCAGGAAGCTTGCAAAGCCATTCAGGTTCTTCAAGAAAGCTCAGGAAAAGATGATGCTATTGGAAATTATCTCGATTGCATGGTACTGTTTGGCTCACAGCAAAAATTAGAAATAGGAGAATGTGTTCAGCACACCATCCACATATTGTTTGAAGGTTTAATGGCTTCTGGGTCCTGTCTGCACCACAGTTAGCACAGCAGATAGTAAAATGATCATTCCTTTCAGAAACCAGGAACTCAAAGGTTTTTGCCAGCATTAAAATATCAAAATTAAGTGCTAGAAAATGAACAATAAACTTAAGCAAAAAAGCCACAGATACATTTCACTATAATGAAAAAAAAGGATTAAAATTAAATAAAATGAATCTAAATGACTAATCAAGACTCATACTGCAGGCAGTTTACCATGTTTTGTGGTAAATTAAACACATCATTATCCTGAAAATTGGAAAGCGATTTAACAGAAATGGAATTTTTGCCTCACTGAAAAGTGTTGCTTTGCAACAAAGCGGATTTCACTTCTCCAGTCAAACACTCAGTGAATGAGTCCCAGGACTAGGAGTTGTATGTGTTATTACAGAGAATTAACTTTCTCACTCAAGTAAACAAGGCCTTTCTCACAACAAAGTGGCCAATCTTTCTAAGTGCATTTAAATGCAGACAGAGTGTGTTGAGCCTCACTCAGCTGGTGAGTTTTAAAATAAATACGGAGCTAGATTAAGTGAAAACGCAACTAGCTTGCCTTACACTTTGGACTGCTAGTGCACACGAAGCTTGATTTGGAACATGGATGACTTTAACTTATTTTCCAAGAACACAAAAGCAACTGCGTATGTGAAATGAGAAGAAGAAGTAGTTCTTTTCACAAGATTGTACCACAAATATTTGTCCTGGCTGGGTATGTTGACTGTGCTTTGTTTTCTTCTTACTCAATTTTTCACCACAGGCAGTCATGCTAAGTCTTTAAAAAATGGTGAACCTAGATTATTTTGAGACAAAAGCTGAAATAAGTAGCCAATAAAAGAAATTGAAAAGTTAGAAGCAAGCTGTACTCTCAGTCAGTTCAGCAGGTGACTGGTGAATGAGACCATGCAGGAAACTCAGATTTTCATAATTTCTGAGTGTGTCAAAAAGGAACTTTTCTTATAGTTAGGTACAAAGTAGTAGTTGTTGCCAAGGCTGATTTAACAGAACTTGTACTTCAAAACTCAAGGGATAGATTGATAGTTGGGATAGAGCTGCAATTTTGCAAGGATTATCTAACATGAAAGAAAAAGGGACTTTCTATACTACATCAGATATTAGAAAAGTCAATATCATCCCTCATCTAGCAGCCTAAATGAGCTGGAAGTAAGCACAACTAAATTTGAGAACATAAGACATCAAAATTAAAAAAAAAAATAAAAATTCATCACTAGACCAGAGTCCAAGCTTGTTCAAGCAACATGCCCAGCCCCACTTAGGCTGGTGCATGTGCACAGATACTCACACCTGCTTGGAGAGTGCAAAACAAAACCTTGTCCCAAATACTGATGTAATATGGGATTTCCCATCTGGTTTTATTCACATGGGTTTTAAATTTGGATGCCAAAATTCCTGACTAACTGCATCCTATGAATTCATTAAGCTTTGGAGCTTCACAACAGGGGTAACATCACATTGCAAGACATTTAATACGCTGTTGAAAGCATGGGACTTGCAGGCACACGGAGAGGCAGCTTTAAGGCCTCTGGTGTATATACACATTTCCCTACCCCTGCTCTCTTCCTCTGATCAGGAGGAGTTTCCTGCAGCTGTTAACCCAAAGAGTTTAAAAAAAATGCTGCAGCACTGTTACAGACCTGGGACCTACTGGAACACGGACACAGACTGAGAACAAAACACATGCAATAAAGCAAAAGAGTAACACATACTTAGCACAGCTTCAAGCTGCTCCATGTAACAATCTCACACATAGGGACCACAGGTTTCGTAGCCAGAAGTGCATTTATTTCCAGAGCAAGAAGTTGCCTTCTCCCAAATATGTTTCAAAAAAGAACAATTCAGGAAAATGCTGAACATAATCAAAAAGAACCTGGCAAATGACTAGTGGCAAGGGTGCAAGGAAGAAATTGTTCCCTGTGAGGGTGACAAGTCACTGGCATGGGTTGCCCAGGAAAGTTGTGGATGCCCCACCCTGGAAGACCAGCTTGGATGGGGCTTGTGGTAACCTAGTCTAAGGGAAGGTGCCCCTGACCATGGTAGAGGGTTTGAATTCAATGAACTTTAAAGTCCCTTCCATCCCAAACTATTTTCTCATCTCCCTGCACCTGCAAGGCAGGCGGTGTGGGGACGGTGGGCATGGCCATGTGCCCCTCCCAAGACCTCTGGTGACTAAAGTGAGATTTAAAGAAATTGGAATTGTGACTTAGAAGAAAGACAGAGCCATTTTAAAAAAGTATTTTCTTAAAGCCGCCAAATTACTCTTCCCTGTTATAAGTTATTGCTGTAAACAGAAAAAACAGAGAAGCTGGCTCCCGCAGGCACTGCTGACTAAGGCAATTTTTGACAGCTTGTGACTCCTGAATATCCCACAGAGAAATTCCTGTAATGCACAATTTTGAATTACGCTTTAAAAAAACCCTGTATAAATAGAGAAGATTAACCAGCAGGATACGTGTTCAGGCCATATGTGCATGTTTTACTTGTTTTATCCTTGCAATTAAAGCTTCCTGAAATTGTAGCTTTGTATTTGAAGATTGAGCTAGCAGACTTACAATTTATAAGGTGTAATGCTTAATTTAAAAAACGGTTTAAGATCACCAAGACTGGAAAAATCTTCGTATTTCTCAAAGGCTGATAAACCGTGTAGCATAACAACTACTCTAGGTATTCTTCTGCAAAACAGATTACATTTAGAGAACTCATTAGCACACATGAGTTTCACAGGAGAGTGATGTAAGCAGAGGAACAACAACTTAAAATTAATTTCGACGTAAAAGTTCCAAACTAATAGGAGCAAGACGGATGAAGAGATAAGAGAGGAAGTGTAACAGCCTGAAAATTGACAGACAGTTCATTCTTCCCTGAAAATTCTGACTGTCTACTAAATCCTACATATCAGCATTATATTCTAGCTTGTTTTCCAGTTTAAATAAATGTACCTGAATCTTTTTTTTTTAAGAGATATACCTGCTTTTTTTCTCCCCTCAAACTAGTTTGAGTAGGTTTGAAAACTGAAATGCTAAGCATTATTTTAACGTGAGTGAAAATCTCTCATTGTTTTCACAGATATTTCAGCTTGAGCACATTTGTTTGAGTCCTTTGCCAACCTGAATATAAGTTTCTCCTGCAGTCCACCCCCAGAGCACTTATGTGCTTGGATTTAGCCCAGAGACTCTCGCTGGACTATTTTGAAACTAGTGATCTAATAATGAAAGTTTAAGTCCCAAAAGAGGACGAAATCCCTCAAGTGGTATTCTGGGCCTGCACTGTGCATCTCGTGGGGCAGTTCTCTGAAGGGATGGGCTAAAGCCCTCATCTCCTTTGGGGAGTAAATGTGTCACGTCAGATAGACACTGATATGCTCTCTTCCTTGACAGTAACTCTTTAGGGGGTATCAGACTGACTTTGCCATAAACCCGCTTCCTAAATAGTTTTTGGAGCTTTTGTCTTCTAGAGAAAAAATGTCAAAGTGCTAACAGTTTCTAAGCTCTGTGAGACCCTGCTCTTAGATTCCCAGAACCACAAAATGCCACTCTCAATTCTCTAGTCTCCTGATCTTAGATGATGGTAAGGCAATATGAACACTATGAACTCATCGATGAGTGTCTCCAGTTCGGTTCTCCCATGGTGTGAGTTAGAAATAAATTAAAAAAACATGCGGAACTACTAAAACAGTAGTTTTAGTACCAGCATTAAAAGAGCAAAAATAATAAAGCTACTAAAAAAGCAAAACACTAAAACTAGACTCATGTAGACAGCTTTGACATGAGGAAGAGCTTCCATAAACACAAGGAAATAAACAGAGCTGGGACAGAACCCAATATCCATTTTGACATAAAATTTTGCCAAAAAACAAGACCACAGAAGAGAGCAACCCTTCTCTCAACTGCTAAGCACCAGGGTGAGCAGACATCAGCTTCATTTAGCTCACCAAAGCCTCAGCAATGGCTGTGTTTAGACATTGCATAGAAAGCCTGGCAAACAGGGCATCTCCACCTGAAATTAGTGAGTCCCTTGTTTGTTTTGACAGCACCAAAATTTAAAAATAGATACATTTGTTTTAAAAATAATACTAATTCTTTTCAGGCAACATCTTTTCACACTGTAGACTCCATCTTAGGTAGATACAGTGTCTGCTAAGAAAACAAGATGACTGTAAAAGTCTGTAAGGTCAGCCACATAAATATCACACAATGTTGAGTCTTAAGACTTTGTTAACAGTACTAGAAAATACAGATGTCCTTTTGTTTTCACCCCAAACTGGGAAATATCTTCAAATGTGTTAAAAAGCAATACAACAGGTTTCAATTGATTTTGGAATTGAAGGGAACCAAAAGCCTAGCTCAGAAAAGAATTCCTGAGTAGGATATAACCTCTCTGCTTGGTTGCCCTCCTACATCCTTGAAGGAAAGAATGCATAAGTAGGGGACCAACATTTTCTAAAGAAAAAACATACGGTTGTTTTTCATCCGGGGCAGGGATGTATACAAAGAACAGCTAACTAAATACAATAATCAGTCCACTGATTCATTTCTTTCAGGATTATTTATCTAAATCAGTAAATAGATTATTTAAGAAAATAAAATAAAAAAACCAAAACAGAGGAACACAGCTTCTAATTAGAAACATCACAATTTGATTTGGGTTTTATTGTCACAATGCGCCATTCAGGCCAACCAAATCAAGGGATGGTGGCTGCAGTTTATTTAAACAGTAGTCCTGGGCAGTGAGCAGGTTTCCAGATGTGCTACTCCACATCCCTGCAATCAATAAATAAAAGGAGGAGGACTGTTGGAATGCTAACATTTGTCCAGAAAATTGCTCAAAGAGTTAAAGACATGGATGATAAAAGCAGCTGCACCAGTTCTTGTCATGCTGCCAGAGTTGAGTATTTACCTAGTGCTGCATCCCCACCAGATGGGGGGAAAAAAAAAAATGTGGAAAGTCTCTTTTCCCAACCATTTTGCCATGAAGAAAGGTATAGCAAAGCAGAACAGATTTATGTGGTAGAAACAGACCCATGAAGACACAGTCAAATAGTTGCGTGTAGGTTTCCTGCCGTTTATGTTAGCAGACATTCTGGGGCAGCATCTGCAATCTAAACACTATCCTGCTATTCCACAGTCCATCATTTTGCCTGTCGCTGTATTTATAATTCATGCACTCTGGTCTTACTGCTTGTGCTGCAAGAGGGTCTGTAGGTTGGAACAGCTAAACTTCGGGGTTGAATTATGTTTTATTTCTCGACCAAAGGCACAGGTGTACAGCTCTGGAAGATGCTGAATGTTCCCAGTGACGGATGCATTGCATGTCCTCATAAATCCCTGCTGCCTGGAGTGGTGGTCTAGTATCCACCACCCAGCCACAGTGAGAGCATGGTGGAAGTGCAGAAGTGAGGGAAGAGTGATGATAAACCAAGGCAGATATCAAAACACTTTGTGCAGACTGTCCTGTGGAAACTGGGCATGAAGCAGACTGCGTGGACACAAATCACTGAGCCGAGCGCCAGGAATCGTTCTGTCCGTCTTTTCCCTCCCCCAGAGCAGAGGGAAGACTCTCTACCGACCCATGATCTACCCTGAGGACCAGGCAGAGGATTAGCAGCCAAGGCCAAGGAATAGCTGGGCCAGAGCCAGGACAATGCATATATCATAACTGACTCCTCTGGGCCTGAGGGGAGCTCTTGCTTGGGAAAGCATTTCTTCAACAACTGCCCGAATTTCCATTGCTGGTGCATGTGGCCCCACCAGCAGTCCCCCACCTGACCTGTCCAGAATGCTGATGAGCAGCTCAGCTCCTAATAACTCAACAATTCCTCTCCCGTGCCCAGGACTAAGATCTGGGCTCTGAAAGAGCACGCCTGTGTGCAGAGTAAGAGCACAGAGACCATCCCTGAGCCGGTGCAGGCACCATATCCCACGCAGCACTGTTGGCTCCACACTTTTCCACATCCTAATCCTCCTCTTGCTGTTCTACTCAGAGTACCTGCTGCCAAAACATGCTGTAAAACCTGTAAGGTACATTGGACTGACACCTTGAGATAAAAATAATGAAAAATTAAAAACCATCCTTCTTCCAGCAACTTCCCCATACACAGGCTAAGGTAACACCGCAAGAACTGACAGTCACAACTTAATGAAGTGAAAATAAACATAAGAAGAGTAAGAAATCCTTGATTATGGATAAGGAGTCCAGGAAGACAGCCAAAACTAAGTTGGGAATCCATTAGTTCTTATGTCTAATGGTGCTTCTAAGTATCTATTGTGTCTGCTTCCTAGAAAGACAGGAAGAGTTGGCACAGATTTCTATAGGAGCAGGATATCATCTCTGAATATTTTAAACCAGCCAGTGCAGCCTATAAAAATTGAGATGTAGATCCGAAGAAAAATGGGAAGAGGGTTGGACAGACAGAATTTTGTTCTTGATGTGCCACTTGGACTTTTCCAGGGCTAACTGCATCTGGATGTTTACCATGATTTTTATCTGTAAAAAAGCCCCAAACCTTAAATCAGATGCACCATATATGGCAAGACTGTTGCTTGGGCTGCTAAAGGCAACTTGGAAGACTGTTTATTCCAGCTAATAAAAGCCAACCTCAAAGTGCAAAGGATAATACCTTTTTACTTTATTCAACTTCAAAGGTAATATGGATGTGGAGAATTTCAGACAAGTCTGCTTTCTTCAACATTTTGGCAGGCACAGCTTCCCTAGTGAGAACACTACCTGTTCTGCATGTGTATTTCTGGATGAATGGTCTGTATGTAAAATCCTTCTTTCTAAGAATTGTCAAACAAACAAAAACTAATACACTCTAAAGAAATAGTTACCTTAGGCAAAGAGCTGGACATGCCGTAAGAGTTTATTTTATAATCATTTAGCAGCTGCTCAAGAACATAAACACTCCAAACACTTTTCTTATCCTTTCAAGACTGAATCATTGCCATCTTTTTGCTACTATGGCAAGAAATACCTCATTTAATGAAGCAGGCACTGACTAGCAACAGCCAGTGTGGGTATCTATGTCTAGGGTTCACATTCCACTTCCATGAAATCAAGTTCTGCCATCAGCTTCTGCTGAGGACTTCTACTTTCCTGTGATGATTAGTTTAGATAAATCATGACTAGCATAGTTTTCAATGTATTCTTTGATGGCATGAATTCAGACCAAGTCTTCAGTGCAATCAGAAGATGATAGCTAATGTTATTCACCAGGCTGGTTGACCCAAATCACACCAGCTGTGGATTAGTCAGACTGTAAACTTCAGCACAGTGGAACAGCCACATTTAGCTTAAGGTTACTGCTGAACAGCTGCTTCTGAACACACTTGCCAGTACATTTTAACAGTGAACAGAGAACACAGGAACTTGTGAGTTAGCTTTATGAGAACATAGCAGATTTAAAAAAGAAACTTCAAACAGCATTTAATCAGTGTGATATCTACATGTTTAAACACAGGAATTCATAAAACATGCTGCTGCTTTTATCAGCCACTTATGGCAAAGGTCCCATACACACTTCATGTATTAACATCTCCCTGGATCACCTGAAACTCAGACATCTCCCAACACAACTAAATACTTTCATTTGGGACTGTTGGATTTAATTGCTGGTTAAATCCTCTGAATTTCGTATTTTTTTTAGGAGCCAGAGTCTAGGAGAAGACTGTTCTCTGGGCAAACTCTTGGCTTACACATGGTGCTAGGCATGTGGGTACAGCTGACTTCTGCTTCCCTCCCTCTTCCAAGGTCAGTAATCGTTGGCTGCACAACACCCCTTATCAGTTCAGTCTCTGGGCATTTTGTATGTAGAGTGAATACGTTCTGTACAGCCCTCACTGACTTCTGCCAGCTTGGGCTGAGAGACCAAAGAGACATCAAGGATCCCTTACAGATCCAGCCTCAGCTTCTGAAGGAACATAGGGACATTCAAGTGCAAGCGAGTCCAAGCCACAAGTGCGCAGTTTGTGGCTACAGAGTAGTGGAAAGCCAGTGTAAAAACCATAAAGCACACAGTATCTCAGCATCTCTAGCCAGAGTACAAGACAAAGGATACGTCAAGCCCTAAAACTGTGTTTCGGAGCCTCAGCCGTACTCAGGCTGTGGAATACCTGTGCACTGCTGCAATAGGAAAATACAAGCCACTGTTATTGCCACTGACACAAGACACAGCACACAGTATGGCAGGAAACAGAACTGCATTTGCTTGTCAGCAAGTCGGGCTTGGTTCTATTTTTACTGCTAGAAAGCAAGAACAAGTTCTGCAGTAAATTAAATCCATCAAATCATGGGAGACTGGAGATCAGTCCCAAACATGATGCAGTAATATTCACACCAAAATCTGAAACCAAAATTTTGTGCCTGGACACCTCAAGTGAAAGCACAATTAATCTTCATAATGAGACTTCACATCCTGTTTTAAAATGAAAGAACTTGGAATCCATGTGGTATTGTGGAGCAAATGTATGACTGAAGGCTGGGCAAAGGAGAAAATTAAAATATTGAAATGCCAATTCTTGTTACTTTTCAGGAGTAAGATTTCAGTAAGATTAACTGGGTAGTCCATAGCTGTTTTCTGGCCACAGATGCGACCTCTGCACATTTCTGATGCCAATGTTGTATAGGGTTTTATTGCTGTTTATATTGGGCTTTTTGTTGCCGTGTGTGAGGTTCTTATGACTTAGGTATGAGCACGTGCTACTGCAGGGCAAAAATCCACCTACCTAAATCTGTAGTGAGTACTACTAAAAGCAGAGAACTGGACATAAGAATAAAATCCTCATTTTCAGAAACCAACGCAAGCCCAGCTCTCCCCACAGAGACCTCCATTCAACGTGGCTACCCAATCTCCACCCGCTGAAGTTTCAGACCACCACGAAAACGTTTGTTTTCTCTCCAGAACGTGATGTTTTCCACATGACCTCGGCAGAAGAGACTTTTTGCTTGCCTCACCTGCATCAGCAGCGGTGACCAGCAGCAGGTACTGCTCCTTGGCCTCCCGGTCCAGGCTCTGCTCCAAGCGCAGCTCTCCGCTGCCCGAGAGGGTGAAGGCCCCTTCCTCGTTGCCAGCCACAAGCACGTAAGTCAGCTTGCTGTTCAGGCCCTGGTCATCATCCCTGGCTACAACCTGCAGAAGCAAAGCGAACAGAAGAAACAGCAAAGACCTGGTGAGTGCAATTCTATTGACAGAGGAAATGTTTTCTATGACAATAATCCAAATTAACAGTCTGAATGAATCCAAATGCTTTAAGCATAAATTAGCTGTAATTGTAAAAAAAATACTTAACACAGTGGTGGTGGACTTAAAAAGCATAGTTTGAAAATATTGCACAGCTGATTAGCTGTTTTTCTCAAGCACAAATACAGTAAACCTCAGTGAAAACCACAAATGACCTGGTAGAGGCTGAGCTTCGTATGAAAGCAGGCACTGCACGTCCTGCTGTCTGAACCCATTTACTGCTCCCTCACTATTTGGCACACAGCCTCATCCCACACAGGCAATGACCAGATTGAGAGATTTGTCGCATGGAAGTTGAGAATGAGATGAGAGATAGAGTAGACTCTTAAAGTCACAGGGGAGGTGGGAGGATAGGCAGGGAAAACACAAACAGAACTCCAAAGCATAAAATAAACTTTTGGTAAAAAAACCCCACCCATACAAGCAAAAATGGAAAACAAATCAGTAATGACTGCAAGTTCAATCATAGCCAAGAGGCAGCTTTTCAATTGTTTTGCCTCTTTTTAATTTTGGAGGAAAGACACTGTACATTAATACCACATAGGCATGCTACTCACTGTCAGAGATCCATATTTATTGCTGAACGTACTCACCTGAAGAATAACTTTTGGGAGCGTCTCTAAATTCTCGGGGACATTGACAGAGTAGGGAGAAAGTTCAAATGTGGGGATAAAATCATTCACATCCTTCAGAATGATAGTGACTGTTGTGGTATCAGTCCTGGGGCTGCTCCCGCGGTCAGCAGACTGGACAGTCAGTGTGTAGGAGGGAATTTTCTCTCTGTCCAAAGGCTTGGCCACAGTTATCACCCCTGTCACAGAATCAATCCGAAACTCATTGTTGGCATCCCCGCTCACAATGGCGTAGCGGACCTGCCCGTTTGTCCCTTCATCTCCATCCGTAGCCAATACCTGGATTAAATCCGTCCCTGTCAAAGTATTTTCGGCCACCTCTACTTTATAAAGCTTTTCGGCAAAAAGCGGGTTATTGTCATTAATGTCCAGGACTACGACCACCACATCCGTAGATGAAGAAAGGGGTGGCTGGCCCTTGTCTGTGGCTACCACCGTCAAGGTGTAGTTGGCCACAGCTTCTCTGTCGAGCTCCCCAGTGAGCCTCACTTCCCCGTCGATGGTTCCGATGCTGAACTGGTTTCCCAGAGGCCGGAGCAGGCTGTACTCGATGTAGCTGTTGGGCCCGCTGTCGGGGTCAGTGGCCTGCGCTTTGAACACCACCGTATCTATGGGCGTGTTTTCCGGCACGTAGGTCAGCCTGGGGGAGATGAAGCTCGGCGGGCTGTCGTTCACGTCCAGCAGAATAATCGACACCTGGGCTGTGCTCGTGTACCTGGACGCTGGGAGAGGGGCCATGTCGTGGACTTGCACGACGAGGCTGTAGAAGGACTGGCTTTCCCGATCCAGAGGCTGCCGGATGCTCAGCACCCCGCTGCTGTCGATGCCGAACTGCCCCGCGCTGTCCCCGGACGCAATGCTGAAGGACAGCTGAGAGTTGGAACCTGGTTGGGGAGGGACAAGAAACGAAGATTACGTGACTTGATCCCACTGATCTAGGTATGAATTTCTGGCCTCGGTTCCATAGGAAATTTTCCATAATTTTTCTACGGAAATGAGGACTGTACAGCCACATTGACTGTTTAGTCTCCTCATCGCCATTTTTTAATCCATCTGCCAATTTCAGCACACAGCAGAGCAGAAGCCTTTGAAATTATTATTTTCTGACAAGAGCTGAAAAGGGAGATAGAGGGAAGGATGTTCATTGGAGAGGTTGCAGAGGGAACATCTGGCAGGGTTCATCTCTGCATTTCATTCAGCAGGAGCTGCATGGTGGCACCATGAGTCATTTTTCCCCATCTACAGTGGCTAGGGATAAAGGGTCTGAAGGGGTTTCCTTCAGAAACCAAGACTCAGTAGTTCTGCTGCTCATTGACCATCTGTCTTCCTCCGTTCTTCCCAGTTCAACTAAGCAACATTATTATTAATGTAATTATTTCATGAATTCTTCCACTCAATTTAAAAAAGCCACAACCAGAAACTCCCAAGCCTAGCTGGAGCAAGCCAAGAGTGAGTACTGGGGAAAGGTATGCTTCCCATATATGGCGTGGTATTCCAGAATATCAGATGAACAGCCCTCATCCCATGATCAAAACATAAGCAGCAGTTATGGTCAAGGGAGAGATTTATCATTCCGGCAAGGGAAATCTTGACAAGGCTGTGAAATATCCTTACATATTCCATACAGGAAACAAATGTGTGTTACTGCTTCGATTCCACAGTTCACTCTAAACAACTAATTATTGGGAATATCTAATTGTGATATGAATTTTCTCTTACTCCTATTTTAATTAATTTCAAACTTTTTTTTCTTGTTTTGAGCATTCAAGACTGTGATTTAGGATTAGTAAATTAACCAACCACTAGCTACTAATTTACCCCTCAAACTAGCTTGTTCATGCCAAGAAACCAAGCTGCCCACTTCACTGATTGCTGTGCTCTTTGCCATTTTTACTAGAACCTCTTTTCTCTCCAACTGAATTGCTTTGATAATAAAATTATTCCTGCCTTAGGTTTATTAATCTCTGCTGTTTATTATGCACACTCTTGGGAAATCTAGTCTTACTTGTCTTTCCCCCAGCGGCAACTCTAATTGGAATCTTTCCCCCTCTCTTTTTCCTCTTGTAGGAATTTAATTATAATATGAATAGAACCAAATGCAAAAGACAAAATATTTGAATGCAATTAAAGAAATGAATACATTTATCTGCCAGCTATTAGTGTTTCTCCACTACTTTGATCAAGGACAGTGAAAGTTTAATGCAACTCTGCTTTTTGTGCAGCTGTATTTTCAAAAGACTATATGGATAAAAGTCTTGATTTCAGTAAAGTACTTTCTGACAATTCAAGATTTTTGTCAATTTTTGGAGATGGGTAGGATTTGGATCCTGCAAAAGAATATTACTTTAAAAAATGCTCTCTTTCACCCCCCACCAGTGTTTTCTGTGGTGTTTATTCCTATGAAATTTACTGTTTGCTCTACTTTATCTCACCTCCATGAACCTTTTCATTCTTTGTCCTGCATTCTCATAAGTCTCCGTGCTGGTAATTCTTCTATAGATTAAACTTTGAAGCAGAAGAGTTGCCTAAATATCAGTGGAGCCAGGACTGTCACTTACTGAACTATTCTTTTTTTAAACACAGCATGCCAAACTGGCATCGTGCACCTCGTCCATCCCCGCACCCTTCCAAGGTTTGGAGCTTAGCTTTTCTTAGGGAGAATGCAGGGACATCCTCTTCACTGAACTTTACGTTTATTCAATCTGAGGGTTAATCTGATAAAACTCTGAAAGGACAGACATGTAGTCACCAATTTCATGATTTATTCAATCTGAGGGTTAATCTGATAAAACTCTGAAAGGACAGACATGTAGTCACCAATTTCATGATTTATTCAATCTGAGGGTTAATCTGATAAAACTCTGAAAGGACAGACATGTAGTCACCAATTTCATGACAATGCTCTTTTAAAGGGTTTTGTTTCTATTTTTCTATCTATAAATTTTTATTAATTTACTAAAGAGACTAATTAAAAAAAAATCCTACTTCCCCCCGGACATTCTATAAATACCTGTAGAGTCTAGCTGGGAAATGACACTGGCTTTGGCCTGGAGGAATAAATTACCAAACTTTTTTAACAGACTGACAGAAGTGTGTGTGCTTTCCTCTAAGATTCTTCCTGTTAATTCTTTTTAAAAGAAAAAAATCAAATCTGAACCACAAAATGAATGTGTTTAAGGGAACTGAATTCTATATATTATTATATTACTGTATTATTAAGTATCCAAGAGCTGGTATTTACTATGGATCTGTATATGAAATAGTCCAAGCTGAGATGAACAGCTGCTGTTTCCCAAGGGGTGTGTTGAACAAGAAAATGAAAATTGGAGGAGTTTCACCATGTTTCTGTCTTTTATCAGTGTTTATCCTAAAACAACAGCCATACCTCATTATAAAACAATGTCTTTTCAGAGCTCCTTCAAACCGTGGGATCATGTAACGTAAATAATCAACGAAATGATATTTGTATTGAGTGCATTATCTGTGAGCACATGGAGAAGAGTATAATACTAGCACAAGCTATTTCTGTGCTCTAGATAAATGCAAGACAACACAAGATAACAAGTTTGGGCTCGAAACAGAAACAACAATATGAAATACTAGATCATAACATTTGCTTAAGTTACAGTCCTATGAGGGAACTCAACCTGGCATGCTCTTGGAATGGTATTTCTGCCCTATTAATTTTAAATCCAGCCTGCTAGAAAAGTAAGTGTGCCAGAAAATATAAAAGGCAAGATATCTGACTTCTCACTGCATTGCTCCTCAAATACTCATTTGCCTCCTTGATAACTGAGTGTATGATGAATGTAAATTGATATGTCAGTGCCATGATATAGTTTTTGTCCAGTGCTCACAGATGGAAATTAATGTATGAAGTGCAAGAGAAAAGGAAAACAGACACATAATGGTGAAGTGAAATTAACTTCCAAAAAGATTTGAAACCAAGTGTTGTAGTCCTAACAGGAAAATAAGAAATAAAGAAGGAGATAGACACAAACCCATTTATCTACAAGTCTGAAGGAACAACCCCTCCCCTGAGTATGCATGGTACAAACACAAGTTCCTCCTTCAACTTATGTTTAGTTTACATAAAATAAAAGCCTTAACAAGTGTGGTGAAAGAGAGGTTCATGCAAGAATAGCCAGTATCACAAAGTTGTAACTTCTGACTTCTTGGCTTATCTTAGGAATCTCTTCTTGCTCACTTCCTCAATTTGATCTCAAAACCAGTTACACAATTTTTACCACGGAAAGTTCAATCCATCAGTGCAAAATTTACCTCCCCACAAAAATGTTTGAGTTCAACAACTGAGCATTTCCTGAGGAGAAACTGCTTTACTGAATAATCTTGATAGGTTCAGTCACTGTAAGTGCACAAACTGGGGATTCCCGAAGCATGTAGGTGCTTTGTGCTTGAAGCACTTTTCAGTGTGAGACACTTCCACGGGCTCTGCTGAGCCCCTGTCAAGTTGAGAGGAGACCAGGATGCTCAACGTGTCACAAAAATAACCTTCACCTGAAAAAGCACTAGGAGTTTTCTATTAAGTGACACTGAGTAATGTCTGTGGACATTTCAGAAGATGCAGCACACTACGGAATGATGTTTAGGTATTTTATGGTCATATTCTATAATTATTCCTGCTTGGGCACAAACTACATGGCAAAATGGTTAAGCAAGCTATAAAAATTGTACCTTTTACACTCCAACACACTAACACCTTCTAGATGCCACAAATAATCCCAAGATTAAAGCTTACGTTAATGAGAAATTTTCCCAAGATGTCTTTCAATCAGCTTTTTAACCTTCACTATCAACATCCTGTAGGTGACAATTCTCTTCGTGATTCACTTAAAAGTTACGGTACCTTCAAGATGACCGCAGATAACACCTGATGTTCCCACAACCTTCTTTAGAAAATATTATAAACTTTGACAAAAGAAGTCTGCAGGAATGCTTAGGTGCAATTTAAATGTGAATTTAAGCATATGAGAGCAACTTATGGGTAGCCCTAGTTTTTAAAGAAGTCTTCTAATACACTGATAAGGTGAAATATGTATTTATCATTATAGATGCAGAATGAGAGGAAGCTCCTACCGGCATCGGCATCGGTGACGCTGAAGTTGAGGATGGGGGATCCCGGGGGCAGGTTCTCCATCAGGGATGTGCTGTAGGAGGCCATGCTGAACACGGGTGGGTTGTCGTTGATGTCCAGGATATTGAAGTACACCCTGATGGCCGTGGACTGGCCCCCTCCATCCTCAGCATGCACGGTGAGGATGTAATACTGCTGTGCTTCGTAGTCCAACGCCCGAGTCAGGTTGAAGACCCCGGTGACGGGGTTGAGGAAGAAGATACCCTCTTCATCATCCTCGCTCACGGTGTACGTGATCTCCCCGTTGACTCCCGAGTCGTCGTCGGTGGCTAGAATGGCTGCCACCAAGGAACCTGCGTGGCACGACAGGGTGGCACCATCAGGCACTTGCAAAAGGCAGCTCCCTGGGCTGGCCAGAGCCAGCTCACTGTCAAGCAGCTCTGCAGCAGGAGAGGTATCCTCCAGGAGAAAGCCAAGCCTCAATACTGTCTGAATAACTGCTACACAAGGCTTTTCAAAGCTGAAAGGGTCATCATATTCTTACTTTAAAGGGCAACTAAAACACCCCAAGACATGGCCAGGAATGTATTTTATCTTTACCCAGATTAGATATCAACAGGGGCAAAAATACCTTTTCTCCTGCTAGGTATTGTCTTTCTATGACTCAAAAGACCCTCTCTTTCCCGCAGACAATTACAGGTTCTGAAACGTTCCAGATATTTCTTTCTAAATGCAGAAACCGAAGTGTGAGTACATGCCACATATCCCAGCTCTGCTTTTTGAAGCAGTGCCTTTGCAGGGTAACTGTGGTTAAAACTAGAAACCTTACAGGGGTCTGTTCCTTGCTGTTTTCTGAAATTCAACGCCTTGTGAATTTGTGCCAGTGCTTTTATTTCTGCATAGCTGCCCTTGCATGACTGACCTATCTGACTAAAGTTTGGAAATCAAGTGTCACTTTTTCGAATGTTGAACGCTAATTATAATTAAGAACAGCTCACTTCCAAGAAAATAAATCATTTAATTTCCTTTCCATGGGACCAGATGAACAATGTGCATTAGAGCACAGTTAACTATATTCAAGCAACGTGATAATGAAAACTGCTTATATCATCACAATGAAGGATAGTGCTACAACCCTCTTTAACCCAGCTGGATGTGCTGGTATCTTTTACATCCATTTGATTACCTTGTGCTGTAACATTTCTTTAGCTGCAGGGGGAATGGGGATTACCCTCTGTGATAGAAAGTGGAAACTCAAAGGGGAAACCTTACGGTCCTTCCCCTCCGGGTGAGCCTGCCAGCTGCTCCGGGACTGCTGGAGAGCAGATCAGGAGAAGATGCAGTAGTTCAATATAAAATCAGCATATTTCTTCCTTCAGCATCCCTCACTGCTAAGCTGGGTATAGGGCACTAATGTACACCTCATAAATGATTAACGAGAGAAGTCTCATTTAATATGGAGGGAATTAGGCTTGCCTTTTCCAAGGTTATTCCCTCTAAAACAGAGTGAGACTCAAGGCTCTGAGAGAAAAGAGCATGGCTGAGGATCAGCAAAGCACTCTGTACTATGCAGACATCTCAATTACTTCCAGATCAGATTCCTGAGGCACAGCTGATTGCACTGCAATCCTTTAATGCAAAACACCACCACATTTTGGGACAGAGACTGTGGGACAGAATGCAAAAGTTGGAGGCAGGGGGTAATCTTGGTTGTCCCAAACTGAGACTCCCATGCTTATGAAAGCCCTGATAAAAGCTTGAAAGCTACCACGTCATGTGCATCTCCTTTGTTTATTCATGTTTTAGAATAAGCTTCTAAAATGCTACTGGCAGATACTGCTTTTGTACTAGCAATCTGTATAAAATCTTGGAAATATAAATAAAATACTTTTGTTGCAGGTAATACTAATTTCTCACCTGGACACATGTAATAGAACATAGTTTTTGAAAACTGAATGTTTTCTAGTCTACAACTCACCTTTCAAGCACCAAAACACCCTTGCACATGAAACGAACTTTAAAAGAGGAAAACAACCAGCTGAGAGGTCAGTGGTCGCACTTCCATTTCCTGTTTACCTGGAGTGGCATCTTCTGGGATGTCAAAGGAGTACACTGGCTTGGAGAACTTGGGGATGTGGTCATTCACGTCGCTAACAGTGATGTTGATTCTCACGTCTGAGGACTGCAGGCCGTCGTCAGCGCGAACCAGCAGGGAGTACTTGGAGCGGCGCTCCCGGTCCAGGCGCTTGGTGGCTATCAGCTCTCCTGACTCGGGGTCAATGTAGAAGCTGTCATCTGCACCACTGATTATTGTGTATGTGACGAGGGCATTGGCTCCCTGAGTCAAAACAGAAGTGGTCAAATCAAGTTATTTGCCAGGAAAACCACATCATAACTTTCAGTAAGACAAGAATCGTTCCAGTAACTGCACTTGGAGATTATTTTTCAGAGCAGTTTCCTTTAATAAACAGCCTTCCTGCCCAGTCCCTGCTTCAGTCCCACAGCAAAGACACAGACTCACACAGCTTTTATTTATGAGATGTGAAATGATGAGATTACCCAGATACTTTTTCCTCCATTGTTCATAACAGGATTTCATCCAATCAACACCAAAAACTCTGTTACCTGCTTTAGTTTCAGGCCAGCATCACCAAGCAGTGTAACACCTTAATAAGGATCAATGTTTATTCTTGTTTTCTATCTGAAGGTTAAATTAAATCCCTGCCAGTGAGATCAGCTCTGCAGTTCTTGCTCCCTGGAGGTTGGATGGAGGGAGCAGGAGAGGGAGGGAGGGAGGAATGGAAGGAGGGAGGACCTGGGGCAGCCATATGGCAGCTCCTCCAGCCACCATGCATGGCAAGGGCCAGCTGCCCCTCAAAGGTCAGTTTCTGCATGGAAACATATTTACCCTGTAAATAAAAAGCCCCAAAGTGACAAATCACACATCATTAAAATCACAGTTCTGCTCTCTTGGGCTGTGCTGCTAGTCAAAAGCATTTGCTTTTGGGTCAAAAAATCTCATTTGTTCTCGGGCAAAAAAAAAAAAAGCATTCCTGTGGACTTGGAGCACTGTGGTTGAAAGGAAAACTAAGGAAAAGTAACGTTTCGTAGAAAAATATCACATATCTGTCTTTTTCCAAGATAAGCTTAGGGATACTGAAGGTTTGGTAACCTCTAACATTGGATACAGTACCTACACCCTGCGTGCTGATGATGCTTGGCAATACTTTTGGTGGGCAAGCAGATATTGACTGTGCCCTCCTCTGGTGCCAGGCCAGAGCTCGGGTTTCACAGCTGAAACCCGTTGCTGGCACACCCGTGGCACTTCTGCAATGAACAACAGATCAAAGGGATCAGGCAGAAAGAAATTCCATAGCTGTTTCAAATACTCTTGCCTAAAAAAGCAAATTAACAGAAATAAACACCTGCTCCTATTTGTGAGAGGAGAGACAAGCATTAGTTACCTGACCCTAGCACAGTGCCTCATGCCAAACTTTCTCTCTGGGGTGTTGTTTCAAAGAGTCGGACTGAGCAAACTGATAAGATGAAATTTAGAAAGAAAACAGGCTTCTGCAGGTGCCCAGCCCTGAAGAGCTGCATGCAGTGCTTCAGCTGTGTGCTCAGGTGTGCCTAGGGGATGTCACACGCTTTCCTCCAATTGTGCGGCTTAACCATCACAGCTGGTGAGAATTTCAGAGGTGACCACACTCTGCACCCCGTGTTTGACCAGGCCAGAGTCCTTCTAACAGAGTGCAGCTAAAGCAGCAGCCACGTGTGATACTGGTTTACACGTGAGAAGCAAAACAAAAGACAGAGATGTAAAACCTGCTAAAAAGCTGTTGATCAACTTCCTATCAACAACTGACTTTAAAAGGCTGCAAAGTGTTAGAAGCTGTTGGAATAGTTAAAGCTTTTGGTACTACTTAGCACCTAGAGAATGTCTTTACATCTGTTCTCAGATCTCTAAGATGTCCTTAGACAAAGGTCTGAAGCTTGCTGCCCTCATACTACCATTAAAAATATTAGTAAGAGGGGTTCTTGTACACCTCTCAGCCACGTAAGGGTTCCATCACTTATCCTTTGGAAGCTATAACCTGGATTCTGAAAGCATCTGTGCACGAAGCAAAGGCATCATGCCATCGTCCTGAGCTGCATGAGTTGCATATGCAAAGAAAGCAGCCAGAAAAGCATAATGTCACAGGAACAGGATAGGGAAAACAACAGTCACTGTGCCCTCAACTTCAAAAAGGGGGGTGGCGGGGGGAAGGTATCTTGACCCTAAGTTGCACATCCCTGGGAAAACTTGGGCTGTTTGTAAAGAGTTTGAGTTACAAATGTTCCGATAGGGAAACTGAAATCATTCCTTTTGATAAAAAGACTGACTGACTTCTCCCTAAGGTAACAAATCACTTCCCACTGGATGGAGTGCTTCAGAATGGGTAACAGATTAGGTTCAGGGATGGTTAAAAAGAGGCTGGAGCATAAGATATTGCTATAACCTTAGATGTATTTGCCCAACCACACCACAGAGTGGTAGTTCAATATTTACTTCTTCATGAAATAAAGACAAACAGCTAGAATGTTTGTTACAGATGTGCACCTTTCCAAAATCCTGGGTTTTGTCTGTATATTAGGCCACTACAGGGAAATATTTGCAATCACAATCGTGCCATTCCCGAGGGTGTTCCTGTGGTTCCCTCTGTTGTAGTAAGATTAAGCACACCAATTAACAATCACAGGAAGACTAACCAAGCTACCACAAAAAAGGCCAGGAATTGCTTGAGGAGGTTGAACTACCCTATTATTTGAATGCAAGAATTGTTGTTGTTGTCAAGTGTAACTCTATATTTTAATGATAACACAAACTTCTTTGCATATTTATTGTGACTATTTAGGCTTTACCCCTGTGGAAAGAATCAGTTCAGGTGAATGAAAATAATATGATTAATGTTTTCATAACTTACTTTCTAAAATAAATGAATGCATCAATAGCATTATAGTTTCTTCACACCATCTTAGTTGCAGTGTCCTCACAGTAATGAATCTAAGTGGGCAAAACTATTTTGAAAACAGGTTCATATACAGAGCACACATTTTAGCATTATTTCTTTACCCCTCTGTCTGGTAAAATAAAACCTTCTTTAGGAAGGGATATATTGATTTCTGTTAGGTCTAGTCAAAGGGAAAGCAGGAATTACCAAGAGTTTTCTTGTTCTCCAAGGCTTGTCTCACATTAATTTTATTGCACACCTTGAAACTGGGTTCAACTACAACATCTTGGTTTCAAAATTAGTTCAGACCTCCACGATACTAGAGAGAATTCTGTGAATGACTGCAATGATTCCTAAGGCCAAGCCCACACAAAGGGATGAAGGGAAGAGGTAAAAACATATTTCCAGAACAGCACTTTTAGTACCAATATTCAAATATGAGATCATGCTCCTACCTCATCAGCATCCATGGCTGTCAGCTGCAATATTTTAGATCCATCTCCTATATTCTCTTCTACGGTCAGATCGAGCATATCTGTGGGGAACACGGGTGGGTTGTCATTGATATCCTGAAGTGTTATTTCTACCTGTAAAAAGCAGGAATAGGAGAAAAGTTGTGTGAGCACTGCATGCTGATTGGACCTGAATGTTACAAATTACACAATTCTGAAAGAAATCAGGTAAATTGTTCTTAATCACATGAATTAGCACATTCCCAAACCACACCAACAATTGGAAAAGCCCGTCCGGATATTAAAATTCCACGTTGTTATAAAATACTCCTAGGAAAACCTCTAACACAAATAAAGTTAATTTAACTTGTTGATAGCAACTGATTTTAAATGGTCCTAGACTAGTTTATATTGGAAAAGATCCACTGATAGACTGTCATTGTAATCCTCAAAGTCAGCCCCTGGAGAATAACTGCCAAGTGCTGGGGCAGGAGATCGTTCAACCATTAAATGCTGCCTGACATAAAGATGAGGTGGTGTAAAATTCTCCCTGAAATGTTTATATATTGGCAACTCTCCGTTGCGAGAGAGGAAAAAACACCCTTGCACTTAATATATTTTATAGCAAATAATCTGGTTTTTCTCCCTCTCTCAAAGCTCTCCTCTAATTGCAAACATAAATGTTACTTTAGGAGCACCCACTAGCATCCACTCTCCTTGCCTATCCAAAACTCAACAACGTTCTTCTCACATGCCATATTTGTATGCTCTTCCAAGTAACAATGATCGCTCCTGAAAGGTTGTTTTGTGATCTTTATTCCTGGTTTTTCATAAGCAAGATTGCTGCCCCGCTGACGCTAATTCAAAAAGATGCAGAGCCACATTTCTCTTCTTGCTGGGTATGGAAGGTAATACTCCAAAATAGAAAATGAAGACACAGCTGTTTTATATTTATCAGGGGAAAAAAGGTAGGTTTTGGACCCAAAATATTGAACAGTCACTAAACTCTGAAGACCCACTAAGGAGAAAATGAGTAGCTGAAGGAAGTCTCACCAGGGAACAGAGAGGGCTGCTGTACAGGAAGGGAGTCAAAGGCATGGAACACTTAAAGAAGGCACCTGGATTGACAGACAAAACATTATTTACACTACAGTATCTCCTATGCCATTATCCACAAGCATTCTCCCTGCACTTAGTTGAAAATGTATGGCTTGGGCTGCTCTGGATATAACCAATGAAGGCATTTCTGGTGATCCAAAGCCTATGGTTTCTATTATTTCTCGTCCCCTCTCATAACATTTTCTTCTCCGTTCTGTTTTCATAGAGACCACCAATTTCCAAGCCATTTTTTCTTGATCACCAGGACTATCCCAAAAAGAGAGGAAATATTACATTAATATTAATATTAGCATAGTATTAATATTACAGCTACATGTGCTGGAAGTGGAGACAAAACAGTAGTCTTTTATAGAAGGCCATTATTTGTTTATCCATCCCATATTTAACCCCTTTGACCATTCACAAATGGTACACACAACAACTCACAGCCCGAGCCAGATGAACCCAGAAGGTTTTATTGTTAAATTCATATCCCTGAGAACAGAAGCACAAAGAGCACCGAGCAGAGCACCACAAGCAGTGATGGACAACCACCTCACCAGACACAAACTCTCGGAGAACAAACCAGCCTAGGTTGGTTTTCAAGGAGACTGCTGCATGTGGGTGACAATTAATCACAGAAATGGGAGAGATGTGGTAGAAATGACAGACGAAGGATTTTGCCAGCCCTCCTTGCCAAGCAGGACCTGCCCCATGAACTGGCACAGCACAAACTCTGCCTGCTCCCCTCCTCAAAGTGCTGCATTTCCCCAGACAGGGTTTCAAGCTAAAGCAGCTGCACAGCTCTGCTATTCTTTTATTCCTGCCATACATGTCATTCAGAGCTAATATTTCAGCTGGGGGTGACATTTCACCACCAGAACCCATTTTCATGACGAGAGATTTCCCTTTGTACAAATCATATGAAAAACGACAGCTTCTGGGGGGCTTGGGATACGAGCTGTGCATGGCCTGCAGCTTGCATAATGTAAAATACTGAGAATCCAAGAGTACAGATGGCTAAGGACTGTGGGACAAATAAATTAATTATAAAGTCAGATTCTGGAGAACTGAAAAAAAGGAGAAGATTAATAGAGGTAATTTTATTCTGAAAAATCAGTCCACAAGTAAACAAAGACATTGTATTTTATATTGAAGACATGGTTTAGATGGTGGAAAAACATAAAAGTTCTCAAATAAGGAAGAGAATTTTTCAGAAATGACCACAACATTTTTAAAGAGCATTTGCACTGTGATTTATTATTTATCCACAGGGTTTAGATAATATGTATTGCTTCATAATTCACCATTGGCTACGTCTAATTAGCATCTGTGTTTAGAGCTATCTTTTTACTTCTGCTATAATTTACTACTTCAGCTAATACGTAGAACTGCAAACCTAGGGAATAAGATCCTTGGATAGACCCGCCTGCAGAAATTTCACTAAAGTAATCACAGCATCACAGAATGGTTTGGGATGGGAGGGAGCTTGAAGATCATGTAGTTCCAACCCCCTGCCATGGACAGGGATGCCAGTCACTAGACCAGGTGCTCAGGACCCATCCAACCTGGCCTAACATATTTATAAGAAAGACTTGAGAAAAATCTTCACATTTTCCCCAAATCAAGAGTCTATTAAGTTTCATTTAAGAGAGTATATACCCTGAAGGAGATCAATGTAAATTGAATGTCGAGTCTTCTATTCAGGAGCTCAGAAATTAATTTCACTCTGAAATTATTTCAGAAGTTCCAACACAAAGCAGAAGCCCACATGAGGACCACAACCACAAAGTGTTTCATTGCCGCAGGACACTGGAAATTCTGCAGCATATCACATCTTTACTGGAGAAGAAAAGAAAAAAAATAGTTCCACAATGCTTTAAACAAAGATCTACATTAAATCTTCTCCCAGACAAGTGCTTCTATCTTTCTAATCCCATTTCACATTTGCATAAAGATATCAATGTGTGTCACTGTATGAAATACACGGTTTGATTAATATCATATGCTACTAATTAGTAAGTATGTGCAATTCTGCCTCGTCCTTAATGAGGAGGTGGTCACGGTGGTATTGCCAGCTGTTTGCACCACAGGAATCATGTCCAAAGGGGTCTACAGACCATGTGCTGTGCTCTCAGCTCACACTGAGGGCAAACCACCCACCAGCGACAACAGCAAGTACCAGAATAAGTATCTGGGAAACCAAGGGCCTCAAAACCTCAAATACACCACAGGAAGGAAAAAATCGGAGCTGAAGGGATTTGTCCAAACCTTGGAAGGAAGGAACCGTTACATGCCAATGCCTGTAGAACTGCAGGAACCAACATCTCCAGGCTACATGGAAAGTGCAAATCACCACCCCCATCTCCAAATCNCAATGCCTGTTGCAGGAACCAACATCTCCAGGCTACATGGAAAGTGCAAATCACCACCCCCATCTCCAAATCTGTCCAAAATGGGGAATATTCTTCCCTGCCCTCAAACTTGTCATTGGATGCAACTCTAGGATGCAAGACAGATCCCAGCCAATCACCTGAGAGCACTTCTTGAATCACTCAAAGCACTGCACTACGCAACAAAAACTTCTGCATCTTTCCACCTCACAAATCCTTAATTTCCATTTATATATCAACAGCACCTTTAATAAAAGACCCAAAAGTTCTTACTGTAACTCAGAGGACTCAAATATACTCCAAAAAAGTACAGCAGCAGCAAACATAGTGAAGTGTCTTATTAGAAATTTTATTATAGATACTTGCTAAGAATGTATATCTATTATATATATATATATAT